>JAGFNQ010003588.1:0-218677 GCA_024364735.1 Boesenbergia rotunda
TGAATACTTAAGTCAAGAGTTTCAAGATTATCTAAGGGACAATGGATATATCCAATGGACTCCGCCATATACACCACAGCATAATGGTGTATCTGAGAGCGCAACCGAACCTTGATGGGACATGTTAGGTCATGATGAATCATGCAACTCTTCCAAAATCCTTTTGGGGTTATCACTTAAGACAGCTGTTTATTTATTAAACAGAGTCCCGACCAAGGTAGTCTCTACTACTCCATATGAGATTTGGAATAGTAAGAAACCTCACTTAACTCACCTTAAGATATGGGGTTGTCCCGCTTATGTGAAGCGGGTTGTATCAGACAAATTGGATGCTAAGTCTGATAAATGTCTATTTATTGGATACCCTAAGGAAACGAAGGGTTACCAATTCTATCATCCCTTGGAACAAAAGGTGTTTGTTTCAAGGCATGCTGTATTTCTAGAAAAAGAATTTCTTTTACAAGAAAACAGTGGGAGTGGCATTGAACTTGATGAAGTTCAAGAAACTCCAATAGACATTACAGAGACACCGAGTCTAGGCCCACAACCGATAATTCATGATGATGAGCTATCAGTTGAACCTAAAACTACACCACCTCTTCGTAGGTCTGATAGGACACGCAACATTCCAGAGAGATACGATTTCTCGTAAGTGAATCGAACGACGTGTTGCTCATTGGCGATGACGAACCTATCAGTTATGAAGATGTTCTGAAAATTCAGAAAGGGACAAATGGCTTGAGCCATGAAGTCGGAAATGGATTCCATGTACGAAAATCAAGTATGGGACTTGGTTAACCCACCTGAAGGGATTAAACCCATAGGGTGCAAGTGGGTTTTCAAGAAGAAAACCGACATGGAAGGTAATGTTGTTACCTTTAAGGCTAGATTAGTGGCAAAAGGATATCGTCAAAACAAGGAATTGATTATGACGAAACCTATTCGCCAGTAGCTATGCTTAAATCCATTCGGATGCTCCTAGCCATAGCAGCTCATTATGATTATGAGATTGGCAAATGGATGTGAAAACAGCTTTCCTTAACGGAAACCTGCTTGAGGACGTATACATGATACAACCTGAAGGTTTCACATCGGTTGATAAAACCAAGGTATGCAAGCTTCGACGATCCATATATGGACTGAAGCAAGCATCTAGGAGCTGGAACATCCGTTTTGATGAGACAATCAAAAAGTTTGATTTCTCACAAAATCCTGACGAACCCTGTGTGTACAAGAAGGTTAGTGGGAGTGCAGTCGTATTCCTAGTATTATATGTCGACGACATCTTACTTATAGGAAACGATATTTCAGTCTTACAGACAGTTAAAATTTGGTTATCCAAAACTTTCTCCATGAAAGACCTGGGAGAAGCAACCTATATCCTTGGGATTAGAATCTATAGAGATAGATCAAAACGGTTGCTCGGTCTTTCACAGTCTACATATATAGACCGAGTGCTAAAAAGGTTTAGCATGTCGGAATCCAAGAAAGGTTACCTTCCCATCAGGCATGGGATCAACCTTTCAAAGTCTATGTGTCCGCGCACAGAAGACGAGAGGATTTGCATGAATAAGATTCCCTATGCATCCGCGATAGGATCTATCATGTATGCTATGTTATGTACTAGGCCTGATGTATCGTATGCTTTGAGCGTCACAAGCAGATACCAGTCGGATCCAGGAATGGATCACTGGGCGGCTGTTAAGACAATCCTTAAGTACTTAAGAAGAACTAAGGATGTGTTCCTAATATATGGAGAAGGAGATTTGGTAATACGTGGGTATACAGATGCCAGTTTCCAGACAGATAAGGATGACTCCAAATCGCAGTCTGGATACGTATTTACTTTGAATGGAGGCGCAGTAAGTTGGAAAAGTTCCAAACAAGACACCGTAGCGGATTCCACCACGGAAGCGGAATATATCGCAGCTTCGGAAGCAGCAAAGGAAGCAGTCTGGATCAAGAAGTTTGTCTCCGAACTTGGTGTGGTTCCAACCATTGATGATGCAGTGCCGGTTTACTGCGACAACAATGGAGCTATTGCACAAGCAAAGGAACCAAGGTCTCATCAGCGATCCAAACACGTGCTTCGCCGCTATCATCTGATCAGAGAGATTATAAGTAGGAATGACATACAAATTGAGAGAGTTCCCACTGAAAGGAATATAGCGGATCCTTTAACTAAGGCCTTGCCTCAAAGCAAGTTTGAGGGTCATGTTAGAGCCTGTGGTATTGGATACCGTAGCGATTGGCATTAGGCCAAGTGGGAGTTTGTTAGTGATATGAGAGAAGTGTCCTAAGGCAATCGCCTTATGATTGTAAAACATTTATATTAATAAATGATAATTCACTATTTGAGTATACATGCTTGTGTATTTGATTGGGATCTTAAACTCATCTACTGAATGTCCGCAATACAACTCACAGCATAAGAGAATTTGTGATGAGATCACAACTAGTGATTATCTCTAAATGCGCAAATGTGAAGTATTGAAAATATCCCTAGTCGATGAATTGATAAAAACGGACACTATCAATTCTGTTGAGACTAGCATGGGTTATTCTCTAATCAGCTGATTCTCACTGGCTGGTGACATTGGGATGTCCGGAGATAAACATGGATGCTAGTTAAGGGAACTAGTTCATTGGAGTGACTAGCTGTAAGACTTCATATGGGAATCTACATGTAGATATGTCAATGAAGATCTTACTGCGGCTTAAGTGCGATGTTCCTTTGACTTGCGGTGTTCAAGTCATCTTGGTCATGGAGACTTATACTTTGACATCTTAAGCAAGCATCTCCAAGGAGGTGTGGACCCAGGATGATCGGGTATAAGCCGAAGTGCCCGAAGATGTTTGAACAGCCTACAAAGGATTCACCACTCCTTGCGAGGAGATGTATACCCAGGCCTATCGTCGGATTGTTACTCAAAGCCTCTGGCCAGAGCATATCATGTTTAGAGTGAGAGTCTCTAAAATACATGAGAGTAATTAGAAATCCAAAGGACGAATAAGACATTACTTGGGCTAGGTGTGACGTAGTCAGCCTAGTGGGGACTGACACCATAGACCGTGTCCTGAACCAAGTGGGTATAAGGTGGTGAAGGGAATGGGGCACGATTCATTAGAGCTGCTGAAGGGTTTCAGAATAATTTCTTCTGAGGTCAAACCGTTGATCTTTCGATTAATTGGGGATCATGATGTACTACTAGGTGCCACTCATGATCGTTCTATAATTTGTTGATTATAGACGGCCAACATAAATCGAAAGCCTATTTAGTCACACGCACTACGAGTAATCCGAGGGATTTAAAACGAGTTGAAAATTGGATTTTCCGATCAAGAGAAATAAGTCGAATCTGAGTTAGTCAGAGGCGCAATGGAAGCTAAAAATGGCTAAGTCTTTTGAAGGCTTTTTGGGCGAATTAAATGAGTTTAATTCGCGGGGTTCGGGTTGGTTTTGGCCGGCCAAAGAGGGTGTTAAACCCTCTTTGGTGGCCGGCCAAATAGAGGAGAATAAACCAATTTAATTGGTTTAATTAATAAGATAAATCCAGCGCGATTTATTTTATAAATTATGGATAAATAAATTTGTATAAAGAAATTTATATAAATAAATTTATAGAAATTTATTCTTTTATGGAAGATTAAAATAATCCATGAATTGGGTTTATTTTAATTTTATAAAATCAATTATGAATTGATTTATCCATAATAAGAAAGTTTATAAATTTCTTATAAAATTTATTCCATAATTTAAAGAGAAGAAGAATTAGTTTTTATTATAAATTAGTTTATAATAAAGACTTGGTTTAAACGGAATTAATTCATAAGAATTTATAGGATAAATTTCTTATGATAAATAATTAGTTTTATTATAAAGTTAGTTATAATAAAATTCATAAGAGAATTTATAGGATAAATCTCTTATGATAACTAATTTGTTTTATTATAAATTGTTTATAATAAGACTAGGCTTAAAAGGATTAAGCAATAAGAAAATTTATAAGATAAATTTCTTATAACTAATTCCGTTAATTCGGTTTAGAGGGAGACTTAGCAAAGGAGTTGCTACTATATAAAGGAACCAAAGGCTAGCCCTTATTCCTAACGAAAATAATTAAGAGATTAATTATTTCTCTCCCTCTTTCTCTTCTCTTCTCTCCTCCTCTTCTTCTCCTTCACATTAGGGCCGGCGCCCCATCCTTGTGGATTAGGGCCGGCACACACAACCATCACCCAAGGGAGTTGGCGTGAGCTTTCAAGGAGAAGGAGAACCCGACCACGAAGAAGAAGAAGCGGATAGCGACTCCTCTCTTCTCGGAATTCGATTCCGTTACTTCGTTGGTTAGTTTTCCTAATTTTTCTCTTGTCCTTCTAGTTGTGCCTTCCAAGAATCTAGTAGTTCTCGTCGGCACAAAACTCGTGACTTTGCGAAGTCATCCCGAAGAGAACTCGGCGTGGACGCGAATAGAGGCGAAGCTTCCAAGGGACGCTACGGTTGGATCTCGTCCCTTTCTTCGAGTTACACAAGGTACAAAAGTAAATTAGTTTACTTTTTCGCAAACTTTTATTTCATGATTATGTCGATACACTATAAGGTTGCATGCTAGATACGAAGTTAAAATAATTTAGAAAATTATTTTATGCAAAATCTTCCGCTGCACGTAAAAATTTTAAATTTTACGAACTCGTATCCTTGTCGACATGCACCCGGTCCCAACATAAACATCATTCTTATTCCTAGTGCTTGCATGATCATGGCATATGAGGTGAGCTTTGCATTATATTCATTGAACATGACATGTTTGCATAGACAATTACCCTAATCCATAGAGTTTGCATGATCATGATATATAAAGTAAACGTTGCATTTCATACATAAGCATGGTATTCACCCCAAGCATACATAAGTAGGACTTCCATAATCATACTACCTACCATTCACGTGCATGGCATAAAACACAAGACATCCATAAATAAACCCTATTAATCATGGCATCCAATCATAAACATAAAAACATGAAACATGGTCTTAAGGTTAGGGGTACTTGCATCATAACTTCTACCACATGCTTGAACCTATATATATATATATATATATATATATATATATATATATATATATATATATATATATATATATATATATATATATATATATATATACTCCTCCCATACCCTAGTTATCTTGCTTGGCCGAAACATATAAGGAAGGGTTCCTTCCTTCAATTAAGATAGCATAAGGTAAAGAAAACAACCGTACATCACCTATAAGCCCATGGGAAGTCATTAGGGCTCATGATTAGGGTTAACCCTAACCTTTAGCCCTCCTTCTTAAGGCTGGCCGAAACCCTACATGTGCCATAGGTCCATGGAAAAATTCATAAAATTCCAATTAATCACCTAACACCTTCCATACCATACCCTAGGAGCCCTTGGGACCCTTACTTGGGGTAAGCCCTTAACTTGTTGCCCTACTATCCATCTTGGCCGAAACTTGGAGGGTCTCAAGGCCATGTGGAAATTTATATAAAACATCCTCAACCTCCCTTGTATCATGAGGATACACAAGCCATTCATTTAAAGATTTAAATCCATCCCTAACCATGAGTCCATGGTGTTGGCCGAAACCCTAAGGGCATTAGGGTACTTCCAAAATTCTCCAAATCATATTTTTAACCTATATTCATCATGATAAAACATTAGAAAGCATGGGAGATATTTTTAACATCATTTTTGAACTCTAACAAGTGGTGGCCGAAAGTTTCCAACAAGAAGCATGGGTTTTTCTCAACATAAAACTTACACTACACTTCATCATATGATAAACATCAAAGAGAACTATCATACCATAGGTGAAGGAGTCATACCTTAGGGTATCTTGGTTTTAGACCTTATGTTTGGGAGAAGGATGAAGACCTTTGCGCTTTTTAACCACCTATAGCCCTTGTAACCTTGAACAAGAGTCTTGAATCTTGGAAGAGAGACCCTCTTGTGAAACTTTTCCAAAGGAAACCTCTCCTTGAGGTTTCGGCTAGGATGGAAAGAGGAAGAAGAGAAGTGGCTTGGTGGATGAAGAGAAGAGAATGAAAATTAATTGTTAAGTTACTTCTCATTTAAACACCATGAAGAGGGGTAAGTGAAGAGACATGGTGCATTTCTCATGTGACTCTTCACTTCCTCTAGCCTTAACAAGAATTTACTTCATTCCCTCATAGCACTCCCTTGCTAGGTGAATTGGTTAGTGCATGCATGGTTGTAGACTAGGTCCAAGGTTCAATCCTTGGTGCATGCACTTTATTTTTATTTTATTTTTTTATTTTATTTTCCTTATTTTCAAAAATTCCCTAAAATTCCCCCATAATCATGCTAAAATTCCAAATTACAATTCTTTTATATTTATATTAATTTCTACCCAATTAAAACCCATTTTTGAAGCCCATATAATGCCCATTAACACTTAATTTCTCAATTTCAATGAGGAATCATGGATCTCTAGCCTAGAGTTCGTACTAATAATTCTAGGTTCTTCAGAAAATTATCTAGACCTGATCAATATTTTAAGAAAAATATTAAGATAATTTTCCGGGTCGTTACAATCCCCCATACCTCGTGAAAGTTCGTCCTCGAACTTAAAATAACTCTGGGTAATTGCGCCTCATCTCGTCCTCGCGTTCCCAAGTAGCTTCCTCGAACCGTTGATTTTGCCATAGGACCTTGACTAAGGGTACCTCCTTGTTCCTTAGCTTCTTGACTTCCCGATCCAAAATCTGGATAGGTCGGCTTTCATAACTTAGGTCTTCCTGAACTTGTACTGTCTGTGGCTCGATCACTTGGTCCATATTGGAAACACACTTCTTCAGCATTGACACATGGAACACATTATGAATAGCTGCCATCACCTGAGGCAGCTCCAGCTCATATGCTATCTTGCCAACTCTTTTCAGAATCCGGTACGGTCCTACGTATCATGGCCTCAGTTTTCCTTTCCTCCCAAATCTTGTCACCCCTTTCATCAGAGCCACTTTGAGGAATACTAGATCTCCAACATTGAATTCCAATGGCCGACGCCGAACATCCGAATAGCTCTTCTGCCGACTCTGCGCAGTTTCTATCCATCGTCGAATGTTCTGTATTGCTCGGGTGGTGTCGTCGATGAGGTCCGTCGTGAGCCCCATCGCCTTCTTTTCACCACCTTCATACCAACAGATTGGAGACCGACATCTCCTCCCATACAAAGCTTCGTAAGGTGTCATTCCGATAGTAGCTTGGTAGCTATTATTGTAAGCAAATTCTGCTAAACACAGATATCGGCACCAACTTCCTTTGAAATCCAGGGCACAAGCTCTCAATATATCCTCCAATATTTGATTCACTCGCTCCGTTTGGCCGTCAGTCTGAGGGTGAAAAGCGGTGCTGAACTGCAGTTTAGTGCCAAGAGATTTCTGGATGCATTCCCAAAAATGGGAGGTAAAATAACCATCTCTATCAGAGGTGATAGTCTTGGGAACCCCATGAAGTCTTATTATCTCCCTAGCATATACTTGAGCCAGTTGCTGAATCGAGTAAGTCATTGATAAGCGTCATTTTATTGATCATTTTATATGTTTAAATCTGTATTTGACCCATATTTTACTTGTGTAATTGTGGATTTGGCCTATGTTCTAGAATTTATACCCTTTTTGGACCTAATTGTAAATCTTGTCATATTTGGGTTGTTTTCTCACTAAATTTTTGATCTACTTTTGTAGGCTTGGAAGGATTATGGACCTAGGTCATGTTGGGTCAAAGTTGAGTCAAAAGTGGACTGGATTAAGTAATCAAGCTCCGATTCATTTAGACCGTCCGATGAGAGAACGGTTAGATCTAGACCATCTGAGAACTTCTGATCAATCCGAGCTGGGGTTAAGGCTAATCGAGCGATCAGATCAAGATCTGAGAGTTTCAGCTCAATCGGAGATCATCTAGCCGTTGGATTATGATTAGAGTGATCTAGACCGTCCATTTCAAATATCAGTTTGATCTGAGCCATCCGCTACAGATCTGGCAGATCCGAGCTACCACGAGGATGATCCTGACCTCTGATCAAGATCTGGAAATTTTGAATCAAATCGGACGAAGATCAACCGTTGGATGAAGCAGATTCAATCTCAGCCGTCCACTGTTTAACCATTTAAACTGCTTCAGCCCTGTTTTCAGATCGGTCGCGACCTCACTGTCTCAGCTTGTTCTTCCTCATTTTTGCATCGTTTTCCTTCAAATTTCCTTCATCAGAGGCGTGGCCAACTCGATTACAACCTTGGAGCAAGATCTGAATCGTCGGAGGAGGTTTCTATGGAGATTTAACCACTGATTTGCAGCTGTGCGCGAATCTGTGATCAGATCTGAAATTGGAGCTAATTCCCAGCGATTTGCGAGTTTAAGGGTTCTTGGCTTGCCCTTGCGTGACGAACAAGGTGGTCTTGAGACAAGAGAGTGATTGAGAGTTAATTCCCTTAGTTAATTTCGGTTCTTTAGCTGTAATTTCAGTTTCAATTGTTTTTCATTCTGTTTTTCGTATCTGCTGTAGTTTCTGAGTTCTGTACCAGTTCTAGTGGATCATTTCTTGTAGTTGATAACTTTTCAAATCTGTAATCTAGTTAGCTAAGTGTTTGTGAAATGAACAAGTGCATTCAAGTCAGTTTATAGCTTCAAATCATTTCTGAATTCGAATTGATTTCTGCAGTTTTTCTTTAACTGTTGCGTATCAGCTTCCTCACTTTCATTTTTGAGTTTTTTCCAGCTTCAATTAGATTTAATTTTGCAAGTAGATTAGTTAGTGAGCTTGTTAAGCTAGCAATAGCTTCCTATCTCAGAATAATTTGAGCCTTACGATCTGTGTATCAGATTGGTAAATGTAAATCAGTTTCTTTTCCTTTCTGCAACTGTTCAGTGCCAATTTCTGTCCCTTTTCAGTTGAAGTCTTAATTTCGAGTCAAGTAAACTCTAGTTTCTCTACTTCTTATCTGAACAATGGATGGAATATTTGTATCTAGCTTGATTTGTAATGTTCGTTTTGCATTTGAAGAGTTTTCTGAAATTCTGTAACGTCCCTGCATTTTCCTATTTTTTGCACTGTTTTGCACTTCACTTCTGAACTTCCTTCCTCAGTTTTGAGTTTCATTTAAATGCTAGTTTACCTTTTTCAAGCTGAGTAACTAGTTGTGTACCTGAATTTGATAGTTTCCAGTGTTGCATTTAGCAGAAATTTTAGGCACACAAGATTCTATTCCTTGGTATCAAATTGTGTCAATTTATCCTCTTTGTACCAAAAACCAGTTTCGATATCAAGTAAATGAGTGTGTGTATGTGATAAGGTGTGGAATGTTAGCTCATTTTACATCCATTAGTTTCTGAATTCCATTCTCAGTCTTTGCATAGGAATTTCACTTTGGTAGTTTGCATTTTGTGGCAACTTAGTTTCGGCAGTGTAATGAATTGATTGGTCTTAGATTGCTTAGCCCTTATTTCAATTCATTTGCTTTGTTTACTTGCCTTGCAATTAATAACAGGTTGTATTTTCAGTTTTGGATAAGTGAAATTGTTTGATTAGGTCTCTTATTGGTTAAGTTCCTTAACTACCATTACCTAGTTAGAGTCATTTAGTTAAGATTTCTTTACTTTTCATTGCATTGTTATTTTAATTGCAAACAAATCCCAGATTTTATTTGAAACCCTAAAAAATAGTAACGACACATAAACACGAGCACGAATCGATCAACTTGAACTAGCCCTTGGAAAAATACGACCTGTGGCCCCTTTACTACGCTTTTGTTCTTCGATTGCAAAAAGGGTTTCCAGCACTTTAAAATTATCTAAATTTGAGACCCACTTTCGTGACAGTCATTTTGGGTTCATCACCCCCTTATTGAGCTCTGCTGCAATCGCCCACTGACCGGAGACCCCGGATCTTCTTTCCCCGTTGCTAGCAACCAACTGACTCCGATCAGAAAAGAAGACTTGGAAAGTCGCCGGCGCCGATCGCGTGCGGAAGAAGAGGAGATCGAAGAAGAAGAAGAAGAGAAGGAGGAGGGGAAAAGTCGGCGTCGGGCTGTTGAGGTCCGATTTGCCACAGCCGAGAGGAAAATGAGGAAAATTAGGTTTTTAAGTGATTGGGGATTTTTTTCTTTTGCAAATAACCCCTCCGATTTTGGCATATGCGACACATACCCTTAAGTTTAGATAACTTTGCCTTCTGGTCCCTCTAATTTCCAGTATTTTAACACCCGCCGCCTATCACCCCTTGTTTGCTTCCTTCATAAGGAAATGAACGCTATTTCTACCCCCACCGCAATCCTCTCTGCTCGCCGCACCGTGCCATGGAGGCCTTCTTCGACTCCTGACTCAGTCGTCTCGACCACCTCCGCTCCGACCTCCTCCACGCCTTCAGCCACCGGCCCAACAGGATACCCCAGGCCGTTGACGCTGTGCTCTCTCACTACCGAGACTACCGCGATGCCAAGGCCCGCCTCGCCGACTCCGACGTCCTCCGCGCCCTCACCCAACCCTGGCTCTCCCCCTTCGAGCGCATCTTCCTCTGGGTCGCCGGCTGGAAGCCCTCCCTCGCCTTCCGCCTCCTGCTCGGACACAGCTTCCTCTCCCCGGACCAGCGCGCCGCCGTCGAGGTCCTCCGCCGGGAGGTTCAGCTGGCGGAGCACCGGATCTCCGAGGACATGGCCAGCGCGCAGGAAGCCATGGTCGGTCACACGGTGCTCGAGGCCGTCCGAGCCGACCTGTACACTCACGCGCCGGGAGCTGTCGACTGTGTTTGCCACTTTGGGGGCCTAGGGGGTACCGATAGCTGCGGCGTAGAGCGAGGAAGAAGCCGACGTTGAAAGGGACGAAGAGCGAGGTCCAAGCTAAGATGAAGGGCACGAAAGCTAGGCGAGGGAAGCGGAAGCAAGCAAGCTTGCTTTTTTTTTCTTTTTTTTTTTGGCCTAAAGTGCCTAAATTTATTTTTTTAATTTAATTTTTAATTTTTTTAATATAATAATCTTGAACCGTGGCGAACCGTGAACCGGCGGTTCCGAACCGTGAACCGTAACCGACTTAGATGGTTAAGGTTAAAGGTCGACCTCCCACGAACCATCGAACCGGCGGTTCCGATGTAACGCCCCAAAATTTCCATTTTTAGTTTTTAAAGTCCTTAGAATTATTTAGAAATGGTTTAGAAATGTTCTAGATATTTTTAGGAATTTTTAGAGTATTTTTATGGAATTTTCCGAGTCCGTTTGGTATTTTTGGAAAAAGAAAAAGAAAAAAGGGAAAGAAAGCCAAAAAAAAGGAAAAACCACTAAGGGGCAGCCGGAGATCGAACCCGCGACCACCGCGAGACCGCACAAGCGCGCGACCAGCTGGGCTAGGTATCAAGCACAAAAAAAGAAAGGAGAGACATATATTTAAGTTGTAGTTAGGTCAATCCGCCCCATAAGTATAAATAGGTTATTAAAGAGAGAAGTTTTATTTTCTCTCAAACCCTCTCCCTCTCCCAAGGTTGCGCCGACCCCTCTCCCTCTCCTCTCTTGTGCGCACGCCACACCAAGCCCTAGAGGGCCGGCCAAGGCTTTCCTCCAAGAGATATTCCTATATTCGGGATCCCCACGACGAGAGGAACGCGTAGGCGTGAAGAATTCTCCGAGATCTCAAGTTTCTCCCGAGCTCTATACATCAATCTTGGTTGTAAGTCCAAGATATCAATGTAAGTACTGCTCACCTGCAGTAAGAGGCGGTTTTTCCGCGAGAATTTCCTTTAAAAGTTCTTAAAAGAGATATTTCTTTTAGTTTTTAGTTTTTGCATGTGATCTTAGTTCATTATATGCTTATATATTTTATTGAGTGTCCTATATGAGATTAGGGACCAAGAAAAGCTATGAGAAAAGAAAAGAGAAGATAAAGATAAGAAAAGAAAAGGCCAAGGCCTTAAGAAATCCCCAAAAGTCAAGACTTAGGGATTTTAGCACGTAAGGTGCTCCAGAAAATGCCAAGGCATTTACAGATAAGAAAGAAAAGAAAGAAAAGTTATTTTATTTTATAAGGCCAGTACCCGGCGTCCAAGGGCGTCGTTAAAGAAATCCAGGTGTCCAATTCCAAGGTCTTGGCCCTGGTAGACCAAGGTCTGCTCTATTAGGATTGGTGGCTCGCTACCCCAACCTTTTAGGGAACGCGCATCAGATGGTACTTACGTCTTCAGTGGATCCAAGTGATTATTATTTTCAAGTATATGCTTTAGCAAAGTTTTTGAAAGTTTCAGAAAGTTTTCAAAAGTTAAAGAATAGCTAAAGTTTCAAGTTGAGCCAAGAAAAGTAAATTGAGATTATTTATTGCTTGAGTATGCATGTTTTGAGCTATACATGTTCTTAGTTTTTCTTTCAAGCATATTAGTATCTCATATGATGTTCAGTTTGATCTAGAAGCATGTTTGCATATTTAGAGTTTTTGTGAGCTAGATAGTACTTACTAAGCTTTATGCTTATAGATGCATTTCCTCTTATTGCAGATAAAGGTAAAGGCAAGCAATTCTGAAGGAAGACGACGAGGCGGTGCTGAGTAGAGTGTGTGTGGTGGCTGATTATGGAGAGATCTTTGAGACGAGACAATTTAGTTATTTGAATTGAAATGTTTAAGTTTATTCAAATTTCAAGTTCTTGCTTTATGGAGATTATAGAGTATTTGAGTTTTGGATAGTTTTACATGCTCAATTTCTTAGAGTAAAGATTCCATGTCATTTCATTTAGCATACATATCCTTATGATTGCATTGGATGAGTAGAAGTGTGAGTAGTTAGAGATATTGATACTTTGTTAGAGAAAAAGGAGTTTGTGCCAAGATAGTATCAATTTCCCTTTGAATCAAGTTTTTATTGCTTAAAAATGTTTAGAAAAGTTGCAATCACATTTCATAATGCATTAGCAAGGTTGTAGAACATGTATTTGGCGTTATGAATGCATAGGAGTCAAGATTGGTACAAACTCTATTGTTAAAGTTTATATAAACTTGTTTAGTTTATTTTCTTCCATAAAAGTCCTAAATTCAAGTTTATGGATTCGTTTGATTGGCTAAATTGTTTAGGAAACTGACATAGAGTATAGAAATGGTGTCGTAGTTTGATATGGCTCGAAACTGAATGAATGGTGTACTTAAGAAGCAAGAGCCGAAAACCTGTAATTCTGATTACAGGCGTACCAGTCGACTGCTACGTCACCAGTCGACTGGTACGGGCAGTTTGAGTTGGGTGAGGCTTGTTTCAATAAGTATCAATTACGAGTTTTGAGAAGGAAAGTGTGATATGGTATCATGCATGACTACTTAAGTTAGAATACAATTGTTAGAAGAATTTAAAAGAAAAAAAAAGATTTCCGCATTTTTAGTCATGTATCAAAAGTAGAGAAGTAGAGAGAAGTAACGATCCGTCTGAAGCAGAGAAGGCGGGTCGCTACATCCGAATCGTGGTCGAGTTTAAAGCCATCAACTTGCCTCAAAAATGAACTTTTTGACGGAAACAGAGGAGAAGATTAGTTTTTTTTTTGGAAAAAAAATGATTTGGAGTTTTTGTTGGGTTCTGAACGCAGCGGAATATTTATAATAAAGCAAAAATCTGCTCTTAAATCATGGATCTTTTCGTGGTACATATAGTTCTAAACAAAATGATGCGAAAACAAGCATAAACTGAAAACATACCTTGTAATCCTTTGCTATTACTTGTGAATAATATCACGAACAGATGAGAGCCCCACGTGTGACTCCTCTAGCGGTATCCACGCGCACAAGATCACGAACTAGATGATCCGTTAGGTGCTAGCCACTTGGATCGACAGAATTCTTTCGGATGCACTACGGATCTGGAGATGTGTCTCCAACTAGAGAAGAAGTAGGCTGCCGAAGGCTTCCCGAGAGAGATGGAGAAAAATCGCACAAGAGAGACAAAGGAGAAGTGTTCTCCTCTTCTTCCAAGGTGGATATATATAGCCTCCAAGGAAGATGAAGAGACATGACTCTTCATATTCTTCATTAATTTATCATAATTGCGACTTTTAAAATTCTCCATTAATAATCATTAATAGAGACTCTTCATCTTCTCCATTAATAATCATTAATAGAGACTCTTTATCTTCTCCATTATTGCCACAATAATTGTGACCTTTCAAATTCTCCAAAGAGAATAAAAGATAAATCTACTCTCTTTTCTCTACATCAAATAAATCCATATTTGATCTTGATCCATTCTCGCTTCCGATATTTCAGAAATAATTAATAATCCAATTAATTCTTATTCAGAAATAATAAATTGATTAATTTTAGTATCCACTAAAATAATCAACTACAGATACTGTTCGCGTCTATGTGCTATGCGTGCGACCCTCTAGGTTCTATACACGAAGGTAGTGTAAATCCATACACATACTAAGGTAACCGTCTAGCAACAGTTTTTAGCCACCCAACGCGATAGAATATTAGTTATAAACTAAAACCTCCATGAACCGATTACTGTGTAATTCAATCTCTTCATCTTTATCCTACATCCCAATTAATTCGGTGCAGTATGCATCATCACCAATTAATTGTTTTACTTGATTTCCAAGATATAATAGACTCATCTTGAATGATAATCATTCCTCCCATGGCCATGGATTTCGAGTCACTAATATCTCTATCAAGCGGTCAGGATGTTAACTCCCAAATCCAAGAGAGCGATGAATCCTCTATTGACTCAACACTATTCTTTCTACGTTTTGTCATACTCTCAATTACCGTATTAATCACAATCCGATTAAAGATTGCTTTTAACGGCATCAAAGTACATAACTCCACGCATAGAATATATGAAGGTTTCAAGTCAAAAGATCAGTTACACTCGTTCATTAAGACAAACTACCAATGATGCTTAATATGTGGTGTTCTCTTAAGCGGGTCGTATCCAGTATACCTCTAAACTCAAGGCACCCCTAAGTACAACTTGGATATCCATCCCTCCGGTCTATCTTGACCTAGTCATACTTAGCGTTGATCTAGATATCTATGTCCCCTCTAGATATTTATCCGATCAAGGACGATTTTCAGAATAATATAACTATCAATCTGTGGGACTTTATCATTAATCATATACGTACAGAAAAGTAAATGATTAACGCCAAATACTTGCCTTTATTAAAATAATTATTCATAAATACATAAAAATGTCTTGGTATATAAGTGCACACACTAACAGTTTTTTCCGAATGAACAGTTAAAAGAAAGAAGAGTATGAGAAAGAAAATAATAAAGTGGTTTGGAGTTTTTTTTCGAATGAACGGTTAAAAGGAAGAAGGGTATGAGAAAGAAAATAGGCAGAGATATACGATTTAATCGATTCCAAAGATATATTTTTTTATGTAATATGTAAAATTAAGTACATTGTTTGTGAAATCGCCAATTAATCTAAATAGTAAAAATAAGTTTTTTTAAAAAAATACATTGTATAATATATTCACTCATCCGATTATATTTATGTGATTTTTTTTCACTTTTTTCATTCATTGTTTTTCTTCTTTCAATATGTAATTTTATTCTTTAAATTATTTCTTTTACTTGTATTAGAACAGTCAAATGTTTAAAAAATAAATAAAATAAAATTAAAAAAGTATTATCTATATCATTAAGTTTTCTGAATATCACTTAAATATGTTTTTCATTGTATATAATTTTAAATGTTAAGTATATTTACAAAGAGTAATAAGTGTATCTTATCGAAAAACAATGAGAATACATAGTTGACATTTAGTGAAAATGGAAGATTGAGCTAAGCGATTTGGACAAACCGATGAAGATGTATTCGAAAGGCTTTGACAAGGTGAGTCTCACATTAACTTCTTTTTTTAAAAATAAAAATAAAATTGAATGTAAAATATTGTAATTTTTTATGGATAAAATTTTAGTTTTCAAGTTTGTCTTCATTTCTAAAATGCTAGCCGGTAAAATTCTCAAGATATATATATATATAGTTTGAAATTTTCAAAATACTTAGACAATTCTCTTTATGCAGCCAATTGATTTGCTACAACCCATTGAATTAGTTGCCCCCAAAGTTAGAACGGATTATGTCAACGCTAGGTGGTTTTGACTCTAATTTAGTCTCCTAGATTTCTTTGAAAATCTAATTGTGGGCCTGCGACGGCAAGGAATGCTCTTCTCCTAAAAAGTGCAAGAAGGGCAATCTCGTACTTTCGCCCATTCAGTTGACTTGACGTAGACAGGCAAAATCCAAACTTAGTGGCAAAAGGCGAAACGGCAAAATCCAAACTTAGATTTCACCCGACAAGATCTCGCAACTGCCCACGTCACGCAACTTTGCCTGCGGTCGTATGACTCGCCGGCATTCGAATTCCAACCGCATAATTTTCCTCCTCCTCCTCCATTGGAACATCCACCTTCAAAATCCAAGCTTTTGCCGATCTCACAGCTCGCAAAAAAGGTTGCGGTTTGTCGCCTCTCATGGCTTCTCTGTCTTCCAGCGTAACAAACTAGTCCCTGAATAGGATCGATCGCCGAAGCTTTTCTTCCCATAAAGTTGCGATCTTTGAGCTCCGAATCATCCAATTCCCCCCAACCGATCTCCCAAATCCCAACTTTTTTTTCTCCACGATGAACAGGACCTTTCAATCTCCAGGTAAATTCGAGCAGAACCTTGCTATTCCCGCCGCAAAAATGTGATCTTTCGTGCCATTTCGCAGGCATTCGCTACTCGACGCAGCCTGGGAAACCCTACTGGACAACCTCGATCGCTCACGCTCACGCTCACGGCGACGCCATCTCGATCACCTCCTCGATTCCCAAAGCCAGCTTCCCGGTGAAGTTCGAGGACCTGTACGGCTTCACGGTGGAGGGCAACATCGACGACGCCAACGTGCTGAACGAGGTGAGGGAGAGGGTGCGGCGGCAGGACCGGATCTGGTGGGAGCTGGAAGCGAGCAAAGGGGCGAACTGGTACCTGCTCCAGCCGCAAATCTCGTGGAGCGCCGACGGCATTAGGGTTTCTTCGCTGGGGCTCTCCAGGCTTGCCAACGCCATCACCCTCAACAGGCTCATCAGGAAGGGGATACCGCCGGGGCTGCGTTCCAACTTGTGGCTTTGGGTCTCCGGCGCCGCCAAGAAGCGCTCCACGGTGCCGGAGAGCTACTTCGATGACTTGATCAGGGCGACGCAGGGGAAGGTCACACAGGCCACACGACAAATCGATCATGTACATACTCGATCTTAAATAGTTGGAAAGATCAGTCGCATTTCATATTCTAGTTCATGATCATTGCTTTGGAATGTATGCAGGATCTTCCAAGAACATTTCCTAATCATCCATGGCTGGACACCCTCGAAGGTCAGGCATCTCTTCGCCGTGTTCTCGTCGGGTACTCTTTCAGAGATTCGGAAGTCGGTTATTGCCAGGTAGATGAGATCTAGTTATTCCAATGCTTTGTGTGCAATTTCTCAATGATCTTTGGTAACTTTGAATGACTGACTGTCCAGGGTCTGAATTATGTGGCTGCCCTGCTTCTTCTAGTGATGAACACTGAGGAGGATGCCTTTTGGATGCTTGCTGTCCTCCTCGAAAATGTCCTGGTTCGTGACTGCTATACCGGTAACCTTTCGGGCTGCCATGTCGAGCAACGGGTTTTCAGAGATCTTCTTGCAAAGAAATGCCCTAGGTTGTTGTTTTCGTCAACCTTTTCGTCTCCAATTCTAAAAGGGTCTATGTTACTTATTCTCCTTTTAGGAACTTTTACAGCAGTTTGAGTTGGTTTAAACTTTCAGGATTTCTGTTCATTTGAATGCTATCGGGTTCGATGTCTCTCTTGTGGCCACCGAATGGTTCCTATGTCTCTTCGCGAAGAGATTACCTTCCGAGGTAAAGTAAAGTTTGATCAAATTAACATTCTATTACACAATTTAGATATAAATCTATTGCCATTAGGCCAACCTCTATTGTTCAAATTGCTAATTTTTTGGTTTTTCTGAACTTCATGGGTTTTTTAGACGACATTGCGGGTATGGGATGTTCTATTCAACGAGGGTGCCAAGGTTCTTTTCCATGTAGCATTGGCTATCTTTAAGGTACACCACTACACCGTACTTTCGATACAAGAAGCATTGCAAAAGAGCATGGCTATGTGATAACCATAGGCTTGTTTACGACTTGCAGATGAACGAAGAAGAAATATTAAACGCGAACCAAATCGGAGAAGTCATTCATATTCTACAAAGAACCATTGATCATTTGTACGACCCCGACGAATTGCTTAGGGTAAGAAGTCATTGGTATAAGATTGGTTTATATCCATATATAGATCAAGCACTTGTTGATTCTTTTTGTTTCGCCTATAGGTCGCTTTCAACAAAATTGGTTCTATGACTACTAACACAATCACAAAGGAAAGGAAGAAACAAGAGCCGGCGGTCATGGCTGAGATTCACCAAAGGCTGCGACGGCTCGGAATGTTGAAGACAAATCAATAGTTATCTAATTTTTGCAAATTTGGAGATGGTACAAAGATCTATCCCAATTTGCAAAGACCAATGGAGTTCATAAACCATAGATTTTATGACATAGGGTTTGGATAATTTCCTTCCCTTTAGCATTTACCTTGTAGTAGATGATGATGTAAAGAGTTCTTTCCATTGTGAATGAAAGAAAATTTACAACTTCTCATTTAAGTTGGTGTGCTATGAGAGATCAAAGGTAAATTTCAATTTGTGAAACTTTGGTCTTTAAAATTTTAGAGAAGCAAAAGGAAATTTAGGCCTCAAATTGTTTAATAAATTAGAATTCAAATTGAAAATAGTTCCTATCTAATTTTTTATTTCAAAAATATCATTGTTTCAATACTATTGTAATAGCTTTAGCCAACACAGTTAACGTGATCAAAATTATTACACATTGATTCCTGCATAGATTAACCGAATGACACACCTCCTTACAATGTATCATTGTAACCATGGTGTCCTTTCATGTTGATCACCGTTGTGTCCCTTCGCACGCCGGAAGTCAGAAGTTTTCATGCTCGGGCAGTGGGAACGACTCAGGAAATCGGAATGACTCAGGCCGTCGGATCCACTCGAATACTATTGACACATCTCGTGGAGTCTATATTAATCGGGTTATGAATCATGCCACATGGATTTCTTCTTGATCGAGTCAAGGATCAGTCACATTGGCTCTTACTTATCTCCACGTCATGAAACACTGTTTTATCAAAATATTTTTTTTTTGAAATTAGTCAAAATCACTCCAACTCGATCAAATTCGCTTCAATACCATTATATCAATTTTGTTCAAAAACATTTTTTTTGGGGGTCAAGTTTCTCTAGAGAGAAGTTTTTTATGAATAAAATTGTTACACGATGAAGCAGTTAATATAATGTTGAAATTCAATTAGATAAACTTACTTGTGGCTTGCTTGTCCAATTAAGCTTACCAATTCCACAACTTTGAGGACTTGTTTGTAGCTCCATCTCCATGAGACTAGTGACCATGGCAATGAGCCGGTAGGTGGTAGTTAAACAAAGGCGGGAAATAAACTGCCTCAAAATACCCGCCTTCATCTTCAAAACAACTCCACCCACAAATCAACATGTCTCGCGCTATAAGAACTCCATGGATTCATCCTCTTCTCATCCAATCCAATCCAATTCGATTTGATTCGATTCAAAGGACCAACAATGGCGTCCCTTTTTGATCTCATGATCTCTCTTCTTTTCCTCGGAGCATTGATCATCCCCTCCGTCCCCTGTCACGCGAAGACTTGCTCCGGCTACACCTTCTCCGGCGGCAGATCTTTCAGCTCCTGTACCGACCTCCAGCACCTGGGCGCCGCCCTCTACTACAACCACAACGCCTCCGAAAACGCGGTCTCCGTCGCCTTCAAGGCCCCGCAGAGCTCCACCGGCTGGGTCGCGTGGGGGCTCAACCCGAACGGCACCAGGATGGTCGGCACGCAGGCCGTCGTCGCGTTCCACCACTCCAACGGCAGCCTGGTCGCCTACCCCACTCGGCTCGACAGCTACACCCCCTCGATGGAGCCGCAACCGCAGCTGAGCTTCCCGGTGACCGACGTGTCGGCGGAGTATGTCGAAAAGGAGATGATCATATTCGCGACCTTGAGGCTCGCCGGCGGCGGCACCAAGTTCAACCAAGTCTGGCAGGAAGGCAGCACAGTGTCTCACGACGTTCCCCAGGCGCACTCCATGGCCGGCGACAACGTCAAATCCTTGGGATCCATTGACTTTCAGTAATTAAGTAAAATTTATGCACGGCTAGTTAATTATACTCGAGCAGAAGCTCTGTGCATAGCTTCTGCAGCTAGATATATATATTTACCTATGTGTGTCTGTAAATTACCTCATCGTCTTCTACAGCAGCATCAGCTATATATATATATATACACTTTTTCAGAAAATACTAAAAAAAAATAGTTCAAAAAGAGACGATGGGCTTCATAACTGAAATCTTATAGTATGTCGATAATTTGATTGAAATACATCTGATCCTGACTTAACTCATGTGTACTTCGATCGATCAGCCTGACACAACATAAGAATAGGTCGGGCTCACTGGGTGCGAGTAGACTAGTTTGACTGGCGTGGTCATAAGCTCAAGGCCCGTTCGGCCCGAAGCCCTCGACTAAGCGGTTAGTTAGATGCATCCCGACCTGAGCCCCAGGGAAAGGTGCCGAGTATCCGACCCCGTCCGACACCCAAGGCGAATGCTACATAAGCCTTTAGCGAGAGGTATCGACTACTGAGCCTAGGGCCATCTGGGTCACATCCGGTGAGTACCCAGTCGGCGTTCTCTCGGCGCCTTAAGCATACGATCCGGGACCAGACAGATTGATCAAGCCCGAGTACTTGAGTACTCCCTAACTCGGGGAGTGCCTTGTATTATTCTGAGATATTAATTGCATGACCCGATTTCACTCAGGTCGGCCGGTCGGCGATCCAGCTCGGGATTTGTCCCTTTCTTAATAACTTTCGCCCCCTAACATTATGCTGGCAAACGTGGTATGAGGGTCGGCGCAAGCCTTACCCCGTTCGTGCCCAAATCGCGGATATCCTGTTGACTCTATACTTTTCTGACACACCCTGACACTCCACTCCACGCTACCCCTTACCTGTGTCAGACTAGGTGACGTTGATCGGTGCCATTCTACGAGTTGACAGCGCCTATGCTCTTGTCTCCGCCAGGTACAAAAGGACGGCAAGCGCAGGAAGTAGCTGTCAGCTCCCTTGAATATATAAGCCCCCCCCCCCCCCCCCCCCGCCTTCCATATCGCAGGTACGCACGCACGAGTATTTGGTCTATTGTTCTATTGTTTCCTACTCTTCCTCCAGAGACTGACTTGACCATCGGAGGGCCTTGCAGGGGACTTTTCTCGGCGGTTTGCTAACGGTCATTTCCTTGTAGGTCGGAGCCAGCATCAGTAGTACTCGGGTCCGTTTCGCTCTCGGGAATCCACCTTACTCTACGACATGATCATATTTGGCGCTAGAAGGAGGGACGTTCTACCTGATCGAGATTGCATGATGGAAGATCCCAACCGAGTGACAGTGACCCTCTCTCCCAAAGAGTACGAGCTCCTGTTGGCTGCCCGAGCTCAGAAAACACCGCAGAGGCCTTTGTAGGCTGGCAGCCCGATGGCTCGATTTCCTAAGCTTTCGGCGCTTGGCCACTCGGGAGGTAGGGAAATGTCGCACGACCAGAAGGAGGCTCGGTCCCATTCCCTACCGCCTTCTACCGAGCTCAGGACGATGAGGCTCATTCGCTCCCCGCCGAGGCATCCGTTTCCAGCTAGACGCAAAAGTCGCGCCCAGATAAGGGAAAGGCACCAGCCGACCCGTTCCCGGTCCCCCCGTGCGCTGCCCTTTCTCCTCGCAAATCCTCGAAGATCCGGTGCCCAAACATCTCCGGTTCTTCACCATACTGGAGTATGCTGGAACAATCGACCCCGAGGAGCATGTCATGAAGTTCGAGAGTGCGGCCTTACTGCACCAATACCCCGAAGGCGTGAAATGCCGAGCTTTCCTAACCACGCTCTCGAGGTCAGCCCAACGATGGTTCGACCGACTCCCGAATGGGTCCATGTCGAGCTTCGAGGAGCTCAGAAAGATATTCCTGCAGCATTTCGCTAGCAGTCGGAGGCATCACAAGACCAGCCTCAACTTATTTGCATTAAAGCAAGGTCCGAAGGAATCACTCCGGGCCTACATCAAGAGATTCAATAGAGTGACACTAGACATGCCAACCGCTACACCCGAGGTGTTGATCAGCGCCTTCTCCCAAGGACTGCAGGAGGGAGACTTCTTCCGCTCGCTGATCAGAAAGCCGCCGAAGGACTTCGACAGCCTGTTAGGGAAGGTTGTCAAGTACATTAATGTGGAAGAAGTACAAACCGCTGGGAAAAAGAGGCGGTTAACACGTCGACCCCGAGCCCCGCTCAAAACAACCGATCCCCGGGCGGGCCCATCAGTAGCCCGCAGGGAGCAATCGATCGAGTGGGAATGGAGCGCAGTCACGTGCAGCAAGTGGCCCAGGGGTGTTTGCCAACCCGCTGGAGGCCCTATTGCACGTTTCACCAAAGCAACACGTACAACACGGAGGAGTGCCGACAGGCTGGGAGAGGTCGGGCTCTTGCCCCCCGAGGGCAGGGGCATCAGGGATCTCCTGGACGCGGCTCGAGCCGGGGAAGTCCAGCAGCTGCCCCCAGCAGCCGGGGAACCTAGATGGAACCCCCGACTGCTCGTAACTTGTTCCCATGGGAGGAGCGAGCCAAGTCCGAGGAAATGGACGAGGAGCAAGCCAACCAGCAGAATGTCGCCCGAGGAGGAGTTCACGTGATCTCGGGCGGGCCTACCGAGGGAGACTCCAACCGAGCCCGGAAGGCACAAGTAGGACGACTGGAGATTCACTAGGTCAGTATGAGTGTCGCTCAGGCACAAGGGCACCAGATCAGCTTCGGGCCGTAAGATTTACAGGGACTGGAAGTCCCGCACGATGATGCCCTAGTCATCACCGCAGTGATCACCAACTACTAAGTCCACCGAACCATAGTGGATACGGGCAGCTCGATCAACATATTATACAAGAAAACCTTCAACCAACTGCAAATCGAGCCATCCCAGCTGGAGTTGGTGGCCACCCCACCGTTCCGGTTCACTGGAAACCAGGTGGAGCCGATCGGGCAGATCACCTAGCCATTTCCTTAGGCGAGGAGCCACTGAAGAGAACAAGATGGTCCAATTTCCTGATAGTGGACGCTCCCTCAGCCTACAATGTGATCCTGGGCCGACCGGCCCTCAACGAGTTCCGGTCTGTAACTTCAACCTTCTATCTCAAGATTAAGTTCCCAGTCGGCGACAAAGTCATGGAGGTTAAGGGAGATCAGAGAGTGACCCGCCGATGTTACGTGGACGATGTCCGCACTGAGAGTCAGAAGGCCCAGCGCACGTCCAGTAGCTGCAATATGGTGCAATCCTCTCCTTGGGCCGAGCTCCACAAGGACAAGGAGGAAATTCAACTGCTCCCCGACCGGGTGGAGGCCCGAGTCAAGATAGTCATGGGTCTGCCAAGCAAGCTGAAAGAGCCGCTGCTGGAGTGCTTGACCCGGAACCAGGATGTGTTCGCCTGGTCAGTAAGGGAGTTGCAGGGTGTCCGACCGGAGGTAGTTGAGCACCACCTGCACGTGTACCCCAATGCTAGGTCGGTCAAGCAGAGGAAGAGAGATTTCAGCATGGAGCAGAATAAAGTCATCCGAGCTGAGATCGAGAAGTTATTGGAGGTTGGGCACATTTGAGAGGTCTAATTTCTGACCTGGTTAGCCAACGTGGTGCCGAGAGTGAGTTCATCTCCATATTGGACGCTTACTAGGGTTATCACCAAGTGCCCTTGGCAGCTGAGAAAAAGGTCAGCTTCATCACGGCTGACGATACATATTGCTACACGGTCATGTCGTTCGGGCTGAAGAACGCTGGAGCCACCTACCAGCGAATGATGAACAAGGTCTTCCAGTCGCAGATCATTCGTAACATCGAGGTGTATGTGAACGACATACTGATTAAGTCAAGCCGAGCGACAGACCTGGTGTCGAATGTGGAGGAGACATGTCTGACCTTGCGCAGGTATGGTCAAAGCCTCGGGTATATAGTCACCGAGAGGGGCATTGAGGCCAAGTGTCTCTTTGGGGCACGAAGTGGAAAATTCCTTGGGTATATAGTCACCGAGAGGGGCATTGAGGCCAACCCGAGTAAGGTCAAAGCCCTGCTCGACATGCCCCCACCACAAAACCTTAGGTAAGCATATAGGCTCACTGGGCGAATCACAGCACTATCTCGTTTCATCTCCCGAGTGGCCGAGCGAGGATTACCCTTCTTCAAGACCCTCCGTCGAGCTACAAAATTTCAATGGGACGCCGACTATGATAAGACATTTGAGGAATTGAAGACATATGTAGCCGAGTTGCCTATGTTGGCCAAGCCAGAGATTGGCGAAGTATTGTATGTATATTTGGCAGTCTCGGCTGAGTCGATCAGTATGGTGTTGGTCAGGCAAGATGAGGCTGAGCAGCAACCAGTGTATTTCTTTGCTCATCTATTAAAGGGTGCCGAGTGCCGATATACGACACTCGAAAAATTAGCTTATGTTATGTTGTTAGTTGCTCGAAGACTCCGACCGTATTTCCTGGCACACCCAATCGTGGTCTTGACTAATAGTGATCTAGGTCGAGTGGTTTCAAACCCAGAGGCATCAGGGCGATTGATCAAGTGGACCATTGAGCTGAGTGAGTACGACATCCAGTATCAAGCTCGACCAGCTATTAAAGCACAATCCTTGGCTGATTTCCTAAGTGAATTGCATTCAGAAGAAGTTGAAGAAGTTTGGCAAGTCTATGTGGATTGGTCATCAGCTCGGCAAGGCAGTGGAATTGGCATTCTGATGGTCTCACCAAGGGGAGAACAATTGCACCTATCAGTTCGACTGGAGTACCGAGTCACAAACAATGAAGCCGAGTACGAAACCCTCATTGCTAGACTGCAGACGACTAAGCATGTGGGCACAACTCGGGTAACATAATATTCAGACTCTAAGTTGGCCACCCAACAGCTCTCCGGTCGGTTCGAAGTCAATAGCAATCGGTTACAGGCCTTTGTGGAGGCCTATGAAAAGCTAAAAGCTAGGTTCCAGGAAGTCTAACTACAGAAGATCCTGAGAGAAAGTAACCTATGGGCAGACGAGTTAGCCAAGCTGGTTAGCTCGGTAGGTTCTTGGGTACATCCCAACCAAACAGTCAGACAATGATGGTGATGCGCATCGAGCAACAGGCCGAGATAGAGCTCGGGACGGATTGGAGAGCACCACTCATCGCTTCCTAACAAATGGGGTCCTCCCGGCCGATCGAGAGGAAGCCTGACTCTTGAGAAAGCGAACGGTCCAATACTCCCTGGTCAGAGATGCGCTGTACAAAAGAGTCTTCGTCCGGCCTCTACTTAAGTGCTTGGGTGAAGAAGATGCCGAATACGTATTGAAAGAAATATATATGGGGATCTGTGGAAGCCATGATGGAGCTCGGGTCGTGGCATGAAAAGTGCTGCTCTCAGCATATTATTGGTCGACCTTGCAAAAGGATGCTGACCGAATGGTCTCCACCTGCTTATCCTGTCAGAAGCACCATAACCTCCCCCATTGGTCGGTCGAGATGATGAAGGCGTCAGTGATCTCTTGCCCGTTCGACCAATGGGGTATGGACATAGTGGGGCCCTTCCCGACTGCTGTTGCCCAGAAAAGGTTTTTGCTGGTGGTCGTGGATTACTTCTCCAAGTGGATAGAAGCAGAGGCCTTGACACGCATCACTGAGCTGGCTGTTATCAAGTTTCTGTGGCAAAATATCTTGTGCCGATATAGGATTCCCCATAAGCTGGTCTCGGACAACGAAAGACAGTTTCGGGGTCGGAAAATACAGGAATGATGCTCGGCATATGACATTCAGCAAGCCTTTACATTCGTAGCATATCCTCAGAGCAATGGCTAGGCATAAGTGGCCAATCGGGAAATCTTGAGGGGCTTGAAGACTAAGCTCGACCACGCGGGCGACACCTGGGTTGACAAATTGCTGAGCGTCCTGTGGGCTCAGCGAACCACACCAAGAGAAACCACGGGCCACACACCCTTCCAGTTGGTCTACGGAAACGAGGCTGTGGTGCCTATTGAAGTCGGGTGCGAGTCTGACCGGCGGAAGGCCTCTGATGAAGATAACTCGGAATGAAAGCGTTTGGAGCCGGACCTGGTCGAGGAAATTCGAGAGAAGGCAGTCGCTCGGATGTTCGCTTACCGCCAAAGAATGAAGCAGAGATATAATCGAAAGGTGCTGTCGAGGGCGTTCTAGGTCGGCGACCTCGTATGGAAAAGGATAAAGCCAGTCGGAGATGTCAGCAAGTTAGAGCCTCAATGGGGAGGACCCTTCAAGGTAATCTAGAAACTGGCTTCCGGAGCATACTACCTAGAGAACGAGCAAGGAAAGAAACTGGATCGACCCTGGAGTGCTATTCATCTCCATCCATGTTGAGAGTCAATGAGATGATTGTACTTCATAACTCTGTAATGATAGTGGAAGGCCAGGATTCTCATGCAACTTGCAGACACTCCATACTCTTGCCTCTGAGAGAGTTATAAGTGGGCATGCTCCCACGAACCCCTCGGCATGACTCTCGGTTTAGACGCGTGGCGACTCACACTCCTTGGGATTAGGCCGATCGAGTATCCAGACTCTCGCCTCTGAGCGAGTTATAAGTGGACATGCTCCCACGAACCCCTCGGCTTGGCTCCCGGTCCGGATGCGTGGCGACCCAAGCTCCCTAGGATTAGGTCGACCGAGTGTCCAGACTCTCGCCACTGAGCGAGTTATAAGTGAAGGATCGATGTGGGCGTGCAGAGGGGGGGGGTGAATGCACTTTCTTTTGATCGTTTGATCTCTACACAGATGTTAGCACAGCGGAAATAATATGCAAAGACAATAACAATGCTAACAAAAATTCTTTTACTTGGTATCCACCCAGATTGGTGACTAATCCAAGGATCCACGCCACGAGCACCACTTTTCACTATCGAAAAGTCTCCTTGAGGTGGAGAAACCTTTACAGCAAAAGCTTCCTCTTTACAGGTGTAGAAAAATGATGGAGGAAGCAAAAAATCACTCTACAATTTGGCAGCACTTCGTTACTGTACGGAACTGTACACACACGTGTAACGAGGAGCTCCTTTTATAGGTGAAAAGGACAAATTCGCAGTCTGTCCAGTCTCGTACCAATCGACTGCCCTATGGCAGTCGACTGGCCCGGCATTAAATGCCGTCCAACGGCTAGTTTTGGGGTATACCAGTCGACTGCCCTTGGGCCAGTCGACTGGTCCGAAGCTGCAAACTCTCTGTGGGTTTTGGCAGTTGACTAGCCCGGCATTAAATACCGTCCAACGGCTAGTTTTGGGGTATACCAGTCGACTGCCCTTGGGCCAGTCGACTGGTCCGAAGCTGCGAACTCTCTGTAGGTTTTGGCAGTCGACTGCCTTCGGGCTAGTCGACTGCCCTGCCTCTCAGCTCAGCTCCAGCCACTTCAAACCTTCTCCTTCGCGTGTGCCTTCAGGTCTGCTCCCTTGGCTCGCCCCTTGAAGTCCTTTTCCTCTGGCTATCGTCCCTCGGATGCGCACGCAAGCCTTCCCTTGGCTTGCCTCCATGCCACCCTTCACGTGTGCCCTTTGAAGTCCACTTCCCGGCTTGCCCTTGGAGCTCTCCTCCCTCGGCTTTCGTCCCTCGGATAGGTCCACCAAGTGTGATTCTTCAAGTCCTGCAAACTCAATCACACAAATCAAATACAACATAACACTCTAACTTTAAACCTATTCGCCCACTCATCAAAACCATGATCTTCCAATCATTCAAGGGCCGATTGCCTCAACAATCTCTCCTTTTTTGATGTGTGACAATATGTTTAAGTTAGAGATAAGTAACAGCAATAGCAATAACAAAAGATAGTAATTGAAACATTATGATACATAATAACCCTAAGAGGTAACCTCCCCCTTAACCTATGTCCTCTCCATAGTTTCAATTCTAATCATATTCGAAGTTAAGTTTCCACTTAACAACATCAATAAGAATGTAAGACATATCCGAACCTAAGAGGTACCTCCCCCTTAATCCATGTTTTCTCTCCAAATTTTAACCTTTCAAGGTCTAAGTTAGACAAAATACCTAAAATCATCCATTTTAAGTCGAAATTCTAACTTAAGCCGCACATTCTCCCCCTTTGACACCATCAAAATGATTGCCTCAAGCAACCAAACCCTAGGGTATCAAATGCGAGAATTATTAATTTCTGACTTTTCTCACAGCAGCTGAAAGTAGCTGTGCTAGTCGACTGCCCATAGGGCAGTCAATTGATACGCTATCAGTATGAAATTTCAGCTTTTCTGTCGAATTTTAGAAACTCCCAGAAAATTCCAAAAAATTCCAAAAATTATAAAATTTTGCATACATGTTTGAAATGTTATACTCTATCAGGAAAAAATACTAAACCATATAAAATTTCAAACATGCATGTCTTTTGATAAAAACCCAAAAGTTTTGAAAAACACTACATTTTGTATCAACCTTTGAAACCAATTTTACAAATATGTGACTTTTAAAGGCATGACACAGTATGTAAAACATAAAATGGTTTTCAAAGTTTTAAAATGTCCAACTATGATCTTTGACAAAGTGTCCATTGATTAAACACTTGCCTCCCCCATAGTTGGTCTAGTTTTTGATATTTTGATACTTTTAATGGTTCAACAATGTGCCACAAGCACAAGTGAGCCAAATGTATCACCCTAATGGATCAAGCACCCTTTTTCAAAGCTAATGTGTCTAAGTTCATTCTATACTTCCACAAAACACATTCCAAGGTCTCTTCTTAAGGATGTAAACTCCGATTCGGGAAGAGGCTTGGTAAAGATGTCGGCTAGGTTCGATTTTGATTCAACATAGTGTAATTCTATGTCTCCCCTTGCCACATGGTCTCTAATGAAGTGATGTTTCACTTCAATGTGTTTTGTTCTAGAATGGTGAACCGGATTTTTAGTTAGGTTGATCGTGCTTACATTATCACACAAGACTTTGACCTTGGTGTAATGTAGCTCATAGTCCTCTAAGGTGTGCATGATCCAAAGAAGTTGGGAAACACATCAACCCATTGCCACATATTCTGCTTCCGTTGTTGATAGGGCAACGCATGATTGTTTCCTACTACTCCAACTAACTAAAGAAGACCCAAAGAATTGACACCCTCCACTTGTACTCTTCCTATCTAACTTGCAACCCGCATAGTCCGAGTCTGTGTATCCAATTAGGTCAACATTTGGGGTTCTAGGATACTAAAGTCCGACATTTAGGGTTCCTTTCACATACCTTAGGATCCTTTTGACTACAATCAAATGGGACTCTTTGGCACAAGATTGGTACCTTGCACACATACCTACCGCAAAAAGTATGTCGGGTCTACTAGCGGTTAGGTATAGGAGACTACCAATCATGCTCCTATATTGTTTAGAGTCTACCATTTTGCTTTCAAGGTCACTATCCATTTTCACATTAGTTCCTATGGGTGTAGATGTTTCCTTAGTATGTTCTAAACTAAATTTCTTTAGCATCTCTTTTGCATATTTGGTTTGAAATACATGTGTACCTTCATTAGTTTGCTTAACTTGAAGGCCTAAGAAAAAGGTTAACTCTCCTACAAGACTCATCTCAAATTCATCTTCCATACACTTGATGAATTCTTGTAGGAAGTCATTATTTGTTGACCCAAAAATGATATCGTCTACATAGACTTAGGCAACAAATATGCCCTTATCCTTAGATTTTAGGAACAATGTAAGGTCAATTGTGTTGGATCGATAACACCGATAGAGGGGGGGTGAATATCGGAAAACTTTCGGATTTTCGTAAAGAGCACGTACACAGCGGAAATAAAATAAAAACAGTCACAGCACAAAGACACAGTCGATTTACTTGGTTCGGAGCCTGTGTCGACTCCTACTCCAAGGCCCACGGTCGTTGACCGTTTACTTTGGGCAATTCTATATACGCGCAAAATAGTTTACAATAATTTATTACAAATAAGTGCAGTAAACTTTTAATTATCTCTTTTACCGACGTCCGGAGTAGATTGACTATTTCGGAGCAGCAGAACGTCGTCGGCTCGAGTTGGAAGGATTCCGAGGCGCAGCGCGAGTGTAGAAGAGCTTTGAGGCGTTGAGAGAATTGATTGTTGAAGCTTGGGGTCGAGGGGTGCTATTTATAGCACCTAGGGCGCCCTGGACGTTGGGGGCGCCCTCCCACGTGTCAGCCGATCCGTACTTCGCTCGGTCAAACTTTATCCCACCCGAATAGGGATGAGGTTTGACCTCTGGGGTGCCCTGGTCGCTGAGGGCGCCTTGGTTGACGCGGTCTTCTCGGCTGGATAGAGTTGATCGGCCTCGCTGGCATAGGCGCGGAGCGCCTTGGCTCCTGAGGGCGCCCTGGGAGCTGAGGGCGCCCTGGATGCAGAGGGCGCCTTCGGCCAGTGGTTAGCCGAACTCCTTTTTGCTTTACTTGTTTCTTGTTCACCTTGGAGGCGCCCTAGACACTCAGGGCGCCCTACTCAGCTGCTGCCTCACTCCTTTGAGGCTCTCTGAGCTGCAGACACACGTTCCTTTGGTCCTGCATCTAGGGTTAGTCCGAAAACAAAATAAAGCATTAATTTATACAGCCTTAGCTGTCTTGGTTCTGACTTTGGTCTCCAAAATGGAGCCCTAGGTCGAACCGACGCCTACTGTTCCCTCGACGGGGAACGCATCCTCACCTACTCCTCTCGGGAGATTTTACCTGATGCCAACCGTTCCTCTGGTTGGACTTTTGCCTGACTGTCCTTTGTCAGGTCTTGGATGCCGAGCAGCCCTTCGCTCGGTGCTTAGCATTCCTTTGCTTAGGGCTTCACTCCCAGGCTGTCCTTCGCCTGGTGCCTAGCAGTCCTTCGCTAGGTCTTTTGACCCTGGCATTCCTTCGCCAGTGCCTAGCAGTCCTTCGCTAGGGCTTTTCCTACACACTAGAGTAACTTGTTAGAAAACAAGTAAGACTTAACCTTTGAGCTATGTTGCCATTATCAAAACACAGGTTTGACTTAGGTGTATTCTGCACCAACAATCTCCCCCTTTTTGATTTATGGCAACCCTAGTTCAAAAAGTTAAGTTTTATCAAACATGAAAAAGTTTAATTTTGTTCCCTCCCCCTGGAAGGAATCTCCCCCTAGATTTTTCAAAAATTCGTGGGGAAAAAAACTTAAGTTTAAGGTACTTAGAGATCTTTCAATAGCTTTACTTAAGTTAAAAGCATGATTAGAGTACTTAACAAGTTTGAAAGTGTTAGCTCAAGTACTTAGTAGGCTTTGAAATACTTTAGTAGATTTGGAAAACTTAAGTGCTTAACAGCTTTGAAAAACCTAAGTACTTTGTTACATTGCATAGTTTTGACAAACTTAAGCTTTAACGTACTTATAAAAATTTTGACAAGCTTAAACAAAATTTGAAAGGTTAGAGTACTTTTAGCAAAATTTTGAGAGCTTGAGTAAAAATTTGAAAGCTTTAAGTAACAGTTTTGAAAGCTTTAAGAACAGCTTAAGTAAAAAAAATTGTTTTTCAAACTGAGTAGAATTAAATTTTTGAAAACTTTTTGAATAAAAAACTTTTACTCTCTCTTTTTCTATCTCTCCCCCTTTGCCATATATCAAAAACAAATAAGTATAGCAAAAAATTAGATTGCATAAAAGAAATAAGTAAGATTTTGCTGTACTGAATCAATTTCTATTTTAGACATAAATTAACTCAGTCAATTTTCTCTGTAGGGACCTGTCTAACCCAATTAGCTACTTACTAACTGTTAGAAACAGTAGTTTTTGCTAGGGTTAGTCAAGTTAAGTGCTTCTGTTCAAGTTAGATTTTCTAAGCTTGACACTTAACTTGATTGCTATGTAAGTTGTATTTAGTGCCCCAATTACTACAGATGCACTGACTTAAAGCATCTTGAATTAAGGCAAAGACCTAAGCATCTCAACCCTTTCTAGGTTATCATTCAAAAGTATCCTAAGGTGCTTGTGAGATGCTGGCTTCTAAGTCTATAGGTGCATACAGTTCTAGGGTTAGGGCCTAGGCTAAGTCCATTTTCGAAAAAGCCTTAGTTTAGTAAGGGGGTAGTTTTTGAAAAAATAAAACTAAGTCGAAAATGAAAACTGATTTTGAAATTAAGTAAAGCAGTTTTTCAAATTCTATTTTTAGAAAAAATTTTAAATTAGGAAAAAAAATTAATCTATTCTACCGAGCACAATCCTAACTGCCTTCTTAGTGAGCTGAACTCAGATTCAGGTAAGGGTTTTGTGAATATATCAGCTAGGTTGGATTTAGAGTCAATATACTTAAGTACTATTTCACCCTTGGCTACATGGTCTCTTACAAAATAATGTTTGACTTCTATATATTTGGTTCTGGAGTGTTGGATTGGGTTCTTAGTTAAATTAATTGAACTTATATTGTCAATAAATACTTCAGTTTGGGTGTAGTTGAGCTGGAAGTCCTTAAGTATGTGCATCATCCATAAAAGTTGAGCAACACACTCTCCTAAGGCCACATACTCGGCTTCAGTTGTGGATAGAGCTACACAGTGTTGTTGTCTGCTGCACCAACTAACTAGACTCTGACCTAACAGTTGGCAGCTTCCACTTGTGCTCTTTCTATCTAATTTACAGCCAGCATAGTTAAAATCTGAGTATCCTGTCAAATCAAAAGTTGAGGTTCTAGGATACCAAATCCCTACATTTAGGGTGCCCTTTACATATCTTAGTATTCTTTTTAGGGTTGCTAAGTGCGTTTCCTTAGCACATGTTTGGTATCTAGCACACATCCCTACAGCAAAAAGAATATCAGGTCTACTGGCTGTAAGGTACAGTACGCTACCTATCATACTCCTATAGAGTTTAAGGTCTACTGGTTTACCATCAGGGTCATTATCTATTTTTACATTAGTGGTCATAGGGGTACTTATGCTTTTAGAGTTATCCATCTTAAATTTCTTTATTAACTCTTTAGCATATTTGAATTGATGAACGTAGTTACCATCCCTAGTTTGTTTAATTTGTAAGCCTAGGAAAAAGTTAAGCTCACCAACTAAGCTCATTTCAAATTCATTTTCCATTATCTTGACAAATTCTTTTAGAAAGTTGGTGTTGGTGGATCCAAAGATTATGTCATCTACGTAAATTTGGGCAATAAATATGTCTTTTCCTAGGGTTTTAATGAATAAAGTTGAGTCAATTTGGCCTTGTTTGAATTCTTTAGTAGTTAAGTAAGTTGATAGTCGTTCATACCAAGCCCTAGGTGCTTGTTTTAACCCATATAGAGCTTTAGTTAGTTTGTAAACGTGGTTAGGTTTGTCTAAGTCCTCAAACCCTGGGGGTTGTCCTACATAAACTTCTTCTTTGATAAATCCATTTAAAAAGGCTGACTCTCAAGTCTAGCTACTGGGGCATATGTTTCATCGTAGTCTAATCCTTCTACTTGGCTGAATCCTTTGGCTACTAAACGGGCTTTATTTCTGACTATTTCTCCTTGGTCATTTAACTTATTCCTAAAGACCCATTTAGTATCTATGATGGATTTGCCTTCAGGTTTAGGCACTAGTTCCCAGACTTGATTCCTTTCAAATTGGGATAATTCTTCTTGCATAGCTATGATCTAATCAGGGTCAGGTAAGGCTTCATCTATGGTTTTGGGTTCTATTTTCGATATCATAGCTATTTGACTAAGGTTTCTATAGGAGGATCTAGTCCTGACTCCTAGAGTTGGATCACCCCCAATTTGGTCGGTTGGGTGACTGAGTCTGGGTTTCTTGGTTCTCCTAGAGCTTGGTTCAACCTCAGGTCCGGCTGGTCGGTTTGGTTCGACACTTGGTTCAGTTGACTCATTAATTGGTTCAATGTTTAGTTCATTTAAGGATTCAATTAAGGGTTCAATAGTTTGTTCATTATTTTCTTGGTCAGAGTTTGATGAAGTTAGATCTGGATTATTAGATGTTGATTTGATTTCTTCATCAAAAATTAAGTTTATTGTTTCTTCAATTTTCTTAGATTGTTTGTTATAAACTTTATAGGCTCTACTTGTGGTTGAGTATCCTAGGAAGATAGCTGAGTTTGACTTGGACTGAAATTTTCCTAAATAGTCTTTGGTGTTTAGGATATGGACTTTGCATCCAAAGACCCTTAGGTAGTGTAGGTTTGGGAGTCTATGGTAGTACAGTTCATAAGGGGTTTTGTTGTGTCGCTTGTTAATCAAAACCCTATTTTGGACATAACAAGCTGTACTAATTGCTTCTGCCCAAAATTGGTTTGCTAGATTAAATTCGTTGAGCATAGCCCTAACGGCTTCTTGTAATGTTCTATTCCTTCGCTCGACTATCCCATTTTGTTGGGGGGTTCTAGGACATGAAAATTCATGTAAGTACCCATTTACCTTACAAAATTCCTCGAATCGTTGATTTTCAAACTCTCCCCCGTGATCGCTCCTAAGTCTTTTAATTTTAGTGTCGTTTTGATTTTCAATTAGTTTACAGAATTCATTAAATAGATTTAGGGTTTCATCTTTGGTTTTTAGAAACTTAACCCAGGTAAATCTAGAGTAGTCATCAACTATTACTAAGCAGTATCGGTTCCCGCTTAGTGACTTGGCTCCATGTGAATCAAACGGGTCAAGGTGTAGGAGCTCAAGTGTTGCTTGAGTTAAATCAGATTGGGTTAGTTTGTGATTGGATTTGGTTTGTTTACCTTGATTACAAGATTCACATATTAGGTTTTCATTATTTTTAATTTTGGAAATACCTTTGATTAAGCTAAGTTGGGTAATTTTTGAGATAGTTCTCAGATTGGTATGACCTAATCTCCTATGCCAGAGGCTTGATTGTTCTAATTGTGTTAACATATATTTGGGTACAAGGGGAAGATTTATAGTGTATATATTATTTTTCCTAGTGCCCTTAAGCATGATTTCTGAGTCTTGTACATTCCTAATTAGGCAGTTAGAATTGTTAAAAGTAATTATATAACCAGAATCACATAACTGACTTATGCTAAGCAAGTTAAAATTAAAGTTTTCAACCAATAGAACTTTCTTAATAATGAAATCGAATTTAAGTTCAATATTACCTGACCCAATTACCTTGAGTGTAGCATTATTGCCAAATGCCACTGAGCCTAGGTTTTTGAACTTGAGCTTGGTGAACTTCAATTTATCTCCAGTCATGTGTCTGGAGCAACCGCTATCCAACATCCATTGGTCCAAATCTTTATGTTCCTACACATAAAGAGTTTTCTTGATTTGGATCCAATTAGAGTTAGGAATAGATTAAATTGAGTTTCACTGCCTAGTCTGTCTCACCCAAATCTAGGGTTTTCAATCACGTTAGCCTTATGGGTTTTGTGAGACAGGTTTTAATGTTATTTTGAAAATTTTGATTAATTTTGAAAACAATTAAATTTTGAAAACTTAATTAATTTTGAAATTTTTGAAGAGATGTTCAAATCTATAAATAACTAAAATTTTGTGTTAGATTCGAATTTGACAAAAAAATAATTTGAATTTGAATTTCAAAAATTGGCTTCCAGGTCTTGGCGAGGCACAAGGCCTTCTTTGGCCGTAGCCTTATGGGATCATCCACCCTTTCCTAGACAAAGCCTTTTAATGAAATTTCATTTTCAAAATTTGTTTTTGAAAAATTTCTGGTCTAACTAGTTTGGGTCTTGGATCGGTAGCTTCGGCTAGTTCCGCCAAATTGGCTTCCCTAACGTACTATCATCTCACCTCCACCCAATACTATGTTGTCAAGTTTCAGTTAAGTTTGTTCAGTCCTTAAACTAGCCTAAGTCTAAGTATGGTAATATTGCAGTAATTAAATAAGCAAGCAACCAATCATATTGCAAAAAAAATTAAATTTTTATCTAATAATGAAGATTGTTTTCAGTTTGGCTCCCCCTGGACTAAAGCCACGGTGATGGTTAGGCAAGATGTGAATCTTGTCCTTGGGGATCCAATACTGATTTGATTCAGTCGGTTTGTTCAGGTATAGTTTGGGTACCCATGCCTGAATTCTACCTCTGGACTGATTCAGTACAGCAAAGTAAGATCTTTGCCGGGATTTGGTTCTATAGCCCAGTCCGGATCGATTTAGAACTGATTTCTGTTTTCCAAGGATCATGTCAAGACCCTTGGAACCAGATGTAAATCGTTCTAATGCTGATCTAAGATCCTTAACCTGAGTTTTCAGGGAGGAGTTCTCCTTATCAAGTTTTTCAACTTGAGTAGGAGTTCCTTCCTGAACCTTCTCGGTTAAGGGTTTAGAGTCAGCTCCCTCTTTCAGGAGTTTTACTTCCTGTCGGAGGGATTCGACTCGGAGTTTGGCTTTTGCAAAATCTCGAGAAAGAAACGAAATTAATTCAATTAACTGACATCTATTAAAACCGATTACCTTAATTTCGCCGTCTTCTATAAAAGTCAGCTCGTCGTCGTCCTGTTCTGATTCTGACTCAGTCTCAACTTTTTCTGAGGCGGTCAGAGCTAGTAGGTTGGACTGGGGTGCCTCTTCTTCTTCTTCTGAGGAAGATTCATCCCAGGTTGCTTGCAGCGCCTTCTTTCTTCTCGTCTTTTTAGTCTCCTTTAGGTTAGGGCACTCTGACTTGTAGTGGCCCTTTTTCTTGCACTCGTAGCAGGTTACATTGGGCTTATTTGCGGGTTCAGCTGGTTCATCCTTTCTTTGGCCGGTTTTCCGTTTGTTGGTTCGGTTCTTCAGCTCCTTGTAGTAGCTTCGAGCGAGCCGGACCAGCTTAGTTTGATCTCCTTCTTCTTCTTCTGAATCTGAGTCTGAGTTAGACTCGGGTTCAGGTTCAGACTTCTTCTTTGTTGTCCTTCCAGTCTTGCCTGCAAGAAAAGCAATACCTTTCTCGACCACATTGGTGTTAGTTTGTTCGTGCAGTTCAAGTTCGGAAAACAACTCGTCTAATTTTATTTTTGAAAGATCCCTAGAGACCTTGTATGCATCTACCATAGATGCCCACAAGGTGTTTCTAGGGAAAGCGTTTAAGGCATACCTTATTAAGTCACGGTTTTCAACCTTGTGACCTATTGTGTGGAGACCGTTCATCAACTCTTGGATTCGTGCATGGAGCTGGGCTGCTGATTCGTTGTCGGCCATCTTGATGGTGTACAACTTGTTCAGGAGCAGATCCCTTTTGCTGATCCTGGTATCTGACGTTCCTTCGTGCAGCTCGATCAATTTTGCCCAGAGCTCCTTCGCACTGTTGAAGGGGCCCATGCGATTCAGCTCTTCTTTCGTCAATCCGCATTGAAGAGTTTAAGTAGCTTTTGCGTCGGCTTCTATCTTGCGTTTTAGGGAGTTGTCCCATTCGGAGTAGCTTTGAGGAAGTCCATCAGCCTTCTTGGGTATCTCCAGTCCGGACTGGATGATAATCCACATGTCCACCTGAGTTTTCAGGTGGACCTCCTGTTAGTGATATGAGAGAAGTGTCATAAGGCAATCGCCTTATGATTGTAAACATTTATTTTTAATAAATGATAATTCACTATTTGAGTATACATGCTTGTGTATTTGATTGGGATCTTAAACTCATCTACTGAATGTCCGCAATACAACTCACAGCATAAGAGAATTTGTGATGGGATCACAACTAGTGATTATCTCTAAATGTGCAAATGTGAAGTATTGAAAATATCCCTAGTTGATGAATTGATAAATACGGACACTATCAATTCTGTTGAGACTAGCATGGGTTATTCTCTAATCAGCTGATTCTCACTGGCTGGTGACATTGGGATGTCCAGAGATAAACATGGATGCTAGTTAAGGGAACTAGTTCATTGGAGTGACTAGCTGTAAAACTTCATATGGAATCTATATATAGAAATGTCAATGAAGTTCTTACTGCGGCTTAAGTGCGATGTTCCTTTGACTTGCGGTGTTCAAGTCATCTTGGTCATGGAGACTTATACTTTAACATCTTAAGCAAGCATCTCCAAGGAGGTGTGGACCCAGGATGATTGGGTATAAGCTGAAGTGCCCGAAGATGTTTGAACAGCCTACAAAGGATTCACCACTCCTTGCGAGGAGATGTATACCCAGGCCTATCGTCGGATTGTTACTCGAAGCCTCTGGCCAGAGCATATCATGTTTAGAGTGCGAGTCTCTAAAATACATGAGAGTAATTAGAAATCCAAAGGACGAGAAAGATATTACTTGGGCTAGGTGTGACGTAGTCAGTCTAGTGGGGACTGACACAAACAGACCATGTCCTGAACCAAGTGGGTATAAGGTGGTGAAGGGAATGGGGCACGATTCATTAGAGCTGCTGAAGGGTTTCAGAATTACTTCTGAGGTCAACCGTTGATCTTTCGATTAATTGGGGGTCATGATGTACTACTAGGTGCCACTCATGATCGTTCTATAATTAGTTGATTATAGACGGCCAACATAAATCGAAAGCCTATTTAGTCACACGCACTACGAGTAATTCGAGGGATTTAAAACGAGTTGAAAATTGGATTTTCCGATCAAAAGAAATAAGTCGAATCTGAATTTATCAGAGGCGCAACGGAAGCTAAAAATGGCTAAGTCTTTTGAAGGCTTATTGGGCGAATTAAATGAGTTTAATTCGCGATGGATTGGGCTCGGTTTGGCCAGCCAAAGAGGGTGCCAAACCCCTTTGGTTTGGCTGGCCACAATAAAGGGGATAAACTAATTTATTTGGTTTAATTAATAAAATAAATCTAGCGCGATTTGTTTTATAAATTATGGATAAATAAATTTGTGTAAAGAAATTTATATAAATAAATTTATAGAAATTTATTCTTTTATGGAAATTAAAATGATCCATGGAATGGTTTATTTTAATTTTATAAAATCAATTATGAATTGATTTTTTCCATAATAAGAAAGTTTATAAATTTCTTGTAAAATTTATTCCATAAAAGGAGAGATGTTATATAAATAAATTTATAGAAATTTATTCTTTTTTTTATGGAAATTAAAATGATCCATGGAATGGTTTATTTTAATTTTATAAAATCAATTATGAATTGATTTTTCCATAATAAGAAAGTTTATAAATTTCTTATAAAATTTATTCCATAATAAAAGGAGAAGAAGTATTTGTTTTATTATAAAGTTAGTTATAATAAAACTTGGTTTAAACGGAATAATTCATAAGAGAATTTATAGGATAAATTTGTTATGAAAATTCCGTTAAGAGGGAGACTTGGCAAGGGAGATGCTACTATATAAAGGAACCAAAGGCAAGCCCTTAATTCCAATCAATTGAGTAATCAAGAGATTAGAAGCTCTCTCTCTCTCTCTCTTATTCTCTTCTTCCCTTCTCCCAAGCTAGGGCCGGCGCCCATCTTCCAAGCTAGGGCCGGCGCCCCTTGTCCAAGCTAGGGCCAGCGCAACCTCAACCTCCCTTGAGGTTGCCGTGAGTCAACAAGAAGAAGGAGAAGCCAACCAAGTAGAAGAAGAAGCGGATCACAACTCTTCTCTTCCCGGAATTTTGATTCCGTTACTTTGGTGGTTAGTTTCCTATCTTTTCTCTTGATCTTATAGTTGTGCCTTTAGAGAATCTAGTAGTTCTCGTCGGCACAAAACTCGTGACTTTGCGAAGTCATCCCGAAGAGAACTCGGCGTGGACGCGAATAGAGGCGAAGCTTCCAAGGGACGCTACGGTTGGATCTCGTCCCTTACTTCGAGTTACGCGAGGTACTTAGTAAATTAGTTTACTTTTTCCGCAAAGTTTTAATTTATGATTATGTGCACACACCATAAGGTTGCATGCTAGATACGAGGTTGAAATAATTTAAGAAATTATTTTATGCTAATTCTTCCGCTGCACGTAAAAATTTAAAATTTTACGAACCCGTATCCTTGTCGACATGCACCCGGTCCCAACACCTCCATACGGCTTTTCCAATAGGAAAAGTCTTCTCCACTAAAGAGTGGAGGTCTGGCGGTGCTAAATCCCTCTTGCATGGCCATCTGAAATAGAAAACTAACAAAAAAACGAATTTTCCAAGACTAGGTCTTGGATTAGTAGTGTTGGATAAATTAAATAACGAGGGGTGTTGCACCAACCTCGCTTAACAAAAAAAATCGAACGAAATATTTTAACGAAAATTTCGAAAAAAAATCCGAATTTTTTTTTCAAACTGGTGGCTGCACCAGGTTTGAACTTCCCCGCTCTAATACCACTTGTTGGATCGAGAACACCGATAGAGGGGGGGTGAATATCGAAAAACTTTCGGATTTTCGTAAAGAGCACGTACGCAGCGGAAATAAAATAAAAACAGTCACAGCACAAAGACACAGTCGATTTACTTGGTTCGGAGCCTGTGTCGACTCCTACTCCAAGGCCCACGGTCGTTGACCGTTTACTTTGGGCAATTCTATATACGCGCAAAACAGTTTACAATAATTTATTACAAATAAGTGCAGTAAACTTTTAATTAGCTCTTTTACCGACGTCCGGAGTAGATTGACTATTTCGGAGCAGCAGAACGTCGTCGGCTCGAGTTGGAAGGATTCCGAGGCGCAACGCGAGTGTAGAAGAGCTTTGAGGCGTTGAGAGAATTGATTGTTGAAGCTTGGGGTCGAGGGGTGCTATTTATAGCACCTAGGGTGCCCTGGACGTCGGGGGCGCCCTCCCACGTGTCAGCCGATCTGTACTTCGCTCGGTCAAGCTTTATCCCACCCGAATAGGGATGAGGTTTGACCTCTGGGGCGCCCTGGTCGCTGAGGGCGCCTTGGTTGATGCGGTCTTCTCGGCTGGATAGAGTTGATCGGTCTCGCTGGCATAGGCGCGGAGCGCCTTGGCTCCTGAGGGCGCCTTGGGCGCTGAGGGCGCCCTGGATGCAGAGGGCGCCTTCGGCCAGTGGTTAGCCGAACGGTTTTTTGCTTTACTTGTTTCTTGTTCACCTTGGAGGCGCCCTAGACACTCAGGGCGCCCTACTCAGCTGCTGCCTCACTCCTTTGAGGCTCTCTGAGCTGCAGACACACGTTCCTTTGGTCCTGCATCTAGGGTTTGTAGGACCGGTGCCGTCGATAGAGGGGGGGTGAATATCGATTGCGAAAAACCTTTCGGAAATCTTTCGGATCTTCATTCTAGATTCAGAGTTAGTAGCAGCGGAAAACAAACAAAACGAAGAAAACAATAATACAAGGACACGCGGGATTTATTTACTTGGTTCCCGACCCCCCTGAGTCAGTACGTCCAAGGCCTATGTACTCGGCGTGAGTCCACTAATGGTTTCCTTTCCGGAATTTTCGGAGGCGGAGAAAACCCGTCTTACAGTTTACAATCACAAGCAATAATATAAAAGTTAAGTGCAGAATAAATGAAAGCGAACCGAACAAAAACTTGAAACTCGGCCGATCTGGACCTCCGAAGTGCCGCGCACTTCCTCCTGGAGCCTCCCGGTCGTAGAGCCTTGTTTCTAGCGTGTTGTCATCGGTCGGAATGATCAGAATCGCTCTTGGAAGTTGTGTCTGAAGCAAGAGGGTCGAGACCCCTTATATAGGCCTCCTGGGGGCGCCCCGGTCGCAGGGGGCGCCCCGGAAGACTCGGTCAACTCTTATCCTTGCGCCTACCTCGTCGCTGGTGATAAGAACTTTGACCAGGGCACCCCGGATTCTCCGGGCGCCCCCGTGGAGGCTTATCCTGTGTTCTGGCTTCGAAACAGCAAAACAGCTACTAATCAGGGCGCCCCGGTTGACACCTGTCACCCTGCTTTACAAAAACCTGCTATTTAGCACTGCCTGGGGGCGCCCCCCTTGCTGGGGGCGCCCTGGTTCCATGGGGGCGCCCCCAACACTGGGGCGCCCCCAAGACTGGGGCAGCACCCTGCGCTTTGTCTCCGGTTCTTGTTACCTGCAAGATACAAAAACACAAAGCATATATGCATATAATATTAAGCTTAAGGACTTGGTTCGGACTTCGGATTTGCACGAAACCCTAGGTCGAACCGGCACGAGTTCCTATCCCCGAGAACTCGCCCTTCACCTACTCCTTTCAGGAGACGGTTGCCACCCAGCCCTTCGGGTGGACTTTTACTTAGCTTCCGATTACTCCGGATCTCGAGACGCCCAAACCCTGACCCCTCTCTACTCCTGTCCTTAGTCATCGCTCAGCTAAGTTGCTTAGTCCCTCGGACCAAGTCTTCATTTCCTAGCAGTCCTTCGCCAGGTGCCTAGCAGCCCTTCGCTAGGTCTTTGTTACCAAGCGGTCCTTTGCCTGGTGCCTAGCAATCCTTCGCTAGGTCTTCTATACCTAGCAGCCCTTCGCTAGGTCTTCTATGCATAGTAGTCCTTCACTAGGTGCCTAGCAGCCCTTCGCTAGGTCTTAGGGTTACGATACCTAGCAGCCCTTCGCTAAGTGCCTAACATCCCTTCGTTAGGTCTTAAAGTTACAATACCTAGCAGCCCTTCGCTAGGTGCCTAGCAGCCCTTCGCTAGGACTTGGGGTTTCGATGCCTAGATCAACTAGGACTTTTCTTCAACTAAGGTTACTTCTCTCTTACTCCCCTTTGTCTATTTAGTGTATCACTGACTTAAGTATATTGTCAAACATTAAAACACTTCAAGAGGAACATCATTGATGCAACTTGCACCAACAGGGTTAGTCCGAAAACAAAATAAAGCATTAATTTATACAGCCTTAGCTGTCTTGGTTCTGACTTTGGTCTCCAAAATGGAGCCCTAGGTCGAACCGACGCCTACTGTTCCCTCGACGGGGAACGCGTCCTCACCTACTCCTCTCGGGAGATTTTACCTGATGCCAACCGTTCCTCTGGTTGGACTTTTGCCTGACTGTCCTTTGTCAGGTCTTGGATGCCGAGCAGCCCTAAGCAAAGGAGCCCTTCGCTCGGTGCCTAGCATTCCTTTGCTTAGGGCTTCACTCCCAGGCTGTCCTTCGCCTGGTGCCTAGTAGTCCTTCGCTAGGTCTTTTGACCCTGGCATTCCTTCGCCAGTGCCTAGCACTCCTTTGCTAGGTCTTTTTACCCTGGCATTCCTTCGCCAGTGCCTAGCAGTCCTTCGCTAGGGCTTTTCCTGCACACTAGAGTAACGTGTTAGAAAACAAGTAAGACTTAACCTTTGAGCTATGTTTCCATTATCAAAACACAGGTTTGACTTAGGTGTATTCTGCACCAACAAATTGTTCCTCTCCTAAACCCCTTAGACACCAAAAATGAAGAAAGCCTTTCATACCAAGTCCGGGGAGCTTGTTTCAATCCATACAAGGCTTTCCTTAATTTGAATACGTGTCTCGGATAGTTGGGATCCTCAAATCCGGGGGTTGTTCTACATAAACCTCTTCCTTAATGATCCCATTAAGGAATGCTGACTTCACATCCATTTGGTGGAGTGTAAAACCCATGTGAGCGGCATAGGCTAGTAGAATTCTAATTGATTCTAACCTAGCTACGGGGGCGTAGGTCTCATCATAATCTAATCCCTCAACTTGGTTAAACCCCCTAGCTACCAATCTAGCCTTGTTTCTAGTGATTTTACCTTGGTCATCTAATTTGTTCCTAATGACCCATCTCGTGGTTACAATGGTACAATCAGTGGGCCTAGGAACTAACTCCCAAACTTCACTCCTCTCAAATTGGTTTAGCTCTTCTTGCATGGCCAACACCCAATCGGTATCTCCCAATGCTTCATCAATGGTCTTGGGTTCTAATTGGGAGATTAAAGCTATTTGACTAGTTTGGTTCCTAAAGTAGGACCTAGTCCTTACTCCTTGAGTGACATCACCCACTATTTGGTCAATAGGATGATCATGATGATGTCTCAAGGGTCTAGAGGTTGTAGGTTCATTTGCTCCTTCTTCCTCATCTTCTAGGGTACTTCTTACTCCCCCTTGATCATTGCCCTCCAAATGTAGGTCTTGGGTTCTTTGGGCAAGGGGTTGGACTTCTTCTATATCTTTATCAATGGAAGCCTTTCTAGGGTAAGTACTAGTGGTTTCATCAAATTTGACATTTGAGGACTCCTCAATCACTTTTGTCCTCTTGTTGTATACTCTATAACCCCTACTAGTTAATGAATACCCTACTAAGATTCCTTCATCGGCTTTTGACTCAAATTTTCTTAGGTCGTATTTGGTGTTTAAGATGTAAACTTTACATCCAAAGACCCTAAAATAGTGGACTTGGGGTACCTTTCCATTCCAAAGTTCAAAGGGTGTTTTTCCTAAAAACCTATGTACCAACACCCGGTTTTGGATATAGCAAGCGGTGTTAACCGCTTCGACCCAAAAGTAGCTAGGAAGAGAGTATGCATTAAGCATAGTTCTAGCAGCTTCTTGTAGGGCTCGGTTATTCCTCTCAACTACCCCATTTTGTTGAGGAGTCCTAGGGCATGAAAACTCATGCTTGTACCCATTTTCAACACAAAATTGTGTGAAACTAGCGTTTTGGAACTCCCCACTATGGTCACTCCTAATTTGGTTTATTTTGATATTCTTTTCGTTTTCTACCCTTTTACTAAATCCTATAAATATATCTAGGGTATCATCCTTATGTTTCAAGAAATAGACCCAAGTAAACCTAGAAAAGTCATCTACTATGACTAAGCAATACTTACTCCCTACAAGTGATGGAGTACTATGACAATCAAACAAGTCTATATGTAAAAGTTCTAAAGGCAAGGAAGTGGTAATTAAAGTTTTACCTTTGTGTGATGCTTTGGATTGCTTACCCTCTTGGCATGCATCACACAACTTGTTCTTTTCGTACTTGATCATTGGGAGCCCCTTCACCAATTCTTCCTTGGCCACTCTTGCAATGCTCCTCATGTTGACGTGTCCAAGTCTCCGGTGCCATAACCACCCTTCTTCTTCTTTGGACATGAGACACTTAACAACATTGTTAGTAGCATAAGATAGATCAAGATAATACAAGTTTGTCTCTCTAAACCCTTCTAATATGATAGTGTTTGATTCACTTTGTCTTATTGCACATTTCTTAGCATGAAATTCTACTCTAAAACTGGCATCACATAATTAACTTACACTTAATAAATTAAACTTCATATCCTTAATTAAAAGTACCTTATGAATTGAAATAGTGAGAGATACCTAAATTGTGCTCCTACCAATGATCCTTAACTTTCCACTGTTCCCAAAGGAGACCGTCCCTTCTCTTAGGTAGCTAATAGTGGTGAACTTGCTCACATCCCCGGTCAAGTGTCTTGAGCATCCACTATCTACTATCCACAAAGTTGGGGCCTCCTTCACCTTTACCTAGACAACATGGAAAACATACTCTTTTGGTACCCATATCTTAGATCCATAAGCATCATTTAAAAATTTCTTAGGTACCCATGCTTTCTTTGTGGTTCCCCTAGCCTCTAATCTCCTAGATGCACCAATCCTACCGGTAAGTGAAACAAAGGCTATCTCCTTGGTCTTAGGCCTATAACCCAGTCCTGCCTTGTTATATACCGCCCTTTGGCTGTTAATGATCATATCAAGGTTACTTGATCCTACTTGAAATTTCCTAAGGGCCTTTGTGAGGTCATCTACTTGTTTCCTTAACTCCTTATTTTCATTTTCAATATGTGAAACATGTGAAGAGGTAGAGCTAGCATGCAAATCCTTAAGTTTAATAGTCTCTACTCTAAGCATGACAATTTGTTCCTTAAGATCCTTAATTTTACTTCTAGCCTTAGCTAAGTCAATGTTAGTACTAGAAATAATTTTCACTAAGGTAGAGGAGGGCAAGTGGTATACCTCACTTACCGAAGCTTCTGACTCTGATGATGATGAGGTGGAGGAGCTCTCATCTTCACTGCTTGAGCTTCGTTCATCGTCTGAAGAGTCTGAATCATCTTGTGCCATAAGAGCGAAGTGGGAGACTTGCTCTTCTTCTTCCTCTGAGGATGAGGGATCGTCCCAAGTCGCCTTGAGGTTCGTGGCACTCTTCTCCTTTCCCTTTGACTTCTTCTTATCATTCTTCTTCTTCTCTTCCTTCTTGTCCTCCCTCTTCTTCAACTGGGGACACTCGTTCTTCATATGTCCCTCTTGATGACAGTTGTAGCAGATTATCTCCTTGACCTTACCCTTACATTTGGCCCCTTTCCTAGCATATGATTTGTTAGAAAAACTTTTAAATGCTTTACGAAATTTCCTTACCATAAAGGCCTCTTGGTCACTGTCCATAGAGGCACTTGACTCCTCTGAGTCCGAGGATGATGAGTAGATCACATTCTTCTTCTCCTTTCTCCTCTTCTGCAACAAATGCAATACCTTTCTCTTTTGCTGAAATGTTAGCTTACTCGTGCAGTTCAAATTCACAAAATAGATCGTCTAATTTAACTAAAGATAAGTCCCTCGATACCTTGTAAGCATCAACCATGGATGCCCACAGGGTGGTTCTCGGGAAGGCTTGTAAGACATACCTGACAATGTCCCGGTTTTCAATTTTCTCTCCAATTACATGGAGCTCGTTGATCACTTCCTTTACCCTTCCATGCAGCTGACTGACGGTCTCGTTGCTCTTCATGGAGAGGGATTGCAGTTGGGCCACCAACAAGTCCTTCTTGGCTCTTCTGGACTCGTTTGACCCTTCGTTCAGTTCTACCAACTTGTCCCATAGCTCTTTGGCGCTCTTGAATGGCCCCACCTTGTTCAGTTGCTCCTTCGAAAGCCCGCACTGCAGTGTGGTGGCGGCCTTGGCATTTGACTGCGCTCTTTTCATCACTTCTTTAGACCATGTTCTCATAGGTGTAGGATCTCCTCTTTCATCGACGGGCGCCTCGAAGCCATCTGCAACACTTATCCAAATTTCTATGTCATTTATAAGATAGTACTGCATTCTACCTTTCCAGTACGCGAAGTCGTTGCCGTCGAAGAATGGTGGTCGTGCGGTGGAGTATCCCTCTTGAAACGCCATTACAAATGTTCTGGTTGATTGTTAGATCTTCCAAAATGCACCGGCTCTGATACCAACTGAAGGATCGATGTGGGCGTGCAGAGGGGGGGTGAATGCACTTTCTTTTGATCGTTTGATCTCTACATAGATGTTAGCGCAGCGGAAATAATATGCAAAGACAATAACAATGCTAACAAAAATTCTTTTACTTGGTATCCACCCAGATGGGTGACTAATCCAAGGATCCACGCCGCGAGCACCACTTTTCACTATCGAAAAATCTCCTTGAGGTGGAGAAACTTTTACAGCAAAAGCTTCCTCTTTACAGGTGTAGAAAAATGATGGAGGAAGCAAAAAATCACTCTACAATTTGGCAGCACTTCGTTACTGTACGGAACTGTACACACACGTGTAACGAGGAGCTCCTTTTATAGGTGAAAAGGACAGATTCGCAGTCTGTCCAGTCTCGTACCAGTCGACTGCCCTATGGCAGTGGACTGGCTCGACATTAAATGCCGTCCAACGGCTAGCCAACGGCTAGTTTTGGGGTATACCAGTCGACTGCCCTTGGGTCAGTCGACTGGTCCGAAGCTGCGAACTCTCTGTGGGTTTTGGCAGTCGACTGCCTTCGGGCCAATCGACTGCCCTGCCTCCCAGCTCAGCTCCAGCCACTTCAAACCTTCTCCTTCGCGTGTGCCTTCAGGTCTGCTCCCTTGGCTCGCCCCTTGAAGTCCTCTTCCTCTGGCTATCGTCCCTCGGATGCGCACGCAAGTCTTCCCTTGGTTTGCCTCCATGCCATCCTTCACGTGTTCCCTTTGAAGTCCACTTCCCGGCTTGCCCTTGGAGCTCTCCTCCCTCGGCTTTCGTCCCTCGGATAGGTCCACCAAGTGTGATTCTTCAAGTCCTGCAAACTCAATCACACAAATCAAATACAACATAACACTCTAACTTTAAACCTATTCACCCACTCATCAAAACCATGATCTTCCAATCATTCAAGGGTCGATTGCCTCAACAATAAGTGGGCATGCTCCCATGAATCCCTCGGCTCGACCTTCGGTCCGGACGTGTGGTGACCCACACTCCCTGGGATTTAACCGACCGAGTGTCCAAACTCTCGCCTCTGAGCGAGTTATAAGTCGGCATGCTCCCATGAACCCCTCGGATCGGCTCCCGTTCCAGATGCGTGGTGACCGATGCTCCCTGGGATTAGGCCGACCAAGTGTTCAGACTCTCGCCTCTGAGCGAGTTATAAGTAGGCATGCTCCTACGAACCCCTCGGCTCGGCTCCCGGTCTAGACGCGTGACAACCCACGCTCCCTGGGATTAGGCCGACCGAGTGTTTAGACTCTCGCCTCTGAGCGAGTTATAAGCGGGCATGCTCCCACGAATCCTTCGGCTTGGCTCTCGGCCCGGACGCGTGGCGACCCACGCTCCCTGGGATTTAGCTGACCGAGTGTCCAAACTCTAACCTTCTAAGCGAATAGCCTTATACTTGACTCGACACCCTAAGCGGACGCGTGGCGGCCTACGCTCCCAAGGATGGATCCGATCAAGTGAATAAACTCTCACCGACTAAACGAGCAACCCTCTTTCGGGGCCTGGGTTCCTTCGTAGGGAGCAGGGTGACCCGCAATCCTTAAAAGTGGTCCAATCGAATGTACTTGGTCTCACTGAATGAGTACGCAACATGAAGGTTAGTTCCATACCCTATCATAAATAAGTTGTGTCCTCCGGCTGAGATAGTCGTCGCATTACCCAAGTCAACCTCACGAAGAATGAAATAAGATAGTGACCCGGGTATCTGCTCGAGCCATCAAGACTTAGAAATAAAAAAGATAACAAGCACACACGACAATATGCAGAAAAGAAGTAAAATTGCATTAAAACTAACCGCATTACAAAATAATGCAAGCTTCTATAGAAAAGCAATATAAAAGCAAAACCCGACCCTCACTTGAAGGGTCGGAGAGCCTCATCTGGCATCTGTTGGGTCAAGCCCGAGAGCATGACCGTGCTGAGGGGTAGGTCAGGGGTGAGGTGTTTGCCCTGCTTGAGCTGCTCAAATGTACTGAGCAGCTGCTTGATGACTTAGCCCAATACCAAGTGTCACGAATGAGCCTCAAATTAAGATATTTATAAATTGAAAACCCTAGCTTACAAAATTAAAATGAAGTATAGGGGTCTCAAGTCGTATTTTTCCAAGGACTAGTTGTGAATGCTTAACTCAAGCTTAAAAATTATCGTTTGATGTTTCGGATTTTTGAATAAGATGGGGTTTGTTTTGCAATAAAGAATGAGAATATAAGTTTGTAACAAAGTATACTTATCTAAGTAGGAATTAAACTAGTAAATTGTGAAAACTAAACTTAACCTATTTGAAATGAAGCAATTCGATTTAAATTTCCATAACTAAAATGGAATGCAGAAACTTCAAAACAAGCTAAAAGATTGGCAAACAAACATTCATAGTAAATGTAGGAAATCTAACTAACAGCAGATTTATGAAGTATAGAACTCAAGAAGCAGGATTAAATGAGCTGGAAGATGCCTGATCGGTCAACAGACCGATCAGATACAAGCCTGATCGGTTGCAATGACCGATCAGATGCTGTCTGGATCAGACGAACAGGCCAATCAGTTTCTGCAAGTGCACTGATACAGAGTAAAACGATTACAGAAATAAGTACAGAATCAAAATCTAAACTTCAGATCGAGTTCTTCACCAATAATTCCGTCTTGCCGTCACACAAGAGTCGATCATGAGACCCTCTATCTCGAAAATCAAATAAGATCCCAACTCCCGTGATCAATTTGCATTAACTTGGTGTGAAAACTGAAATCCTCTCCCGACCTCTTCCTCCTTGGTACGCTGGATTGCGAATCGGCTCAGAATCACTCAGAGCATCTGAGAGAACCCCTCCATTTGCTCTGATGGCTCCGATCGATGAAGACAGCTATCAAGCGGAATCTGGTCTGAAGAGGCAGAGCCCTTGGCAAAACCCTCACCGGAGCTTAGCAGCGACAAAATTGGGTAGCTAACTTCACTGGGAATCGCTCTCTTTGATCTGAATATGGAGATGAACTGGATCTGGAGTGGTCGCGCGCGATCGGAGAAGAAACAATGAAGAACGACGAAGAACAGAAAGAACTAGAAACTCTGCTACACGCGACGACCTCGAGCTCAGGCGACAAAAGTATGTTTTAATTAATCCCATTTGAAATTGGACGGCTATGATCATCCTCGCCTCATCCAATGATTGGATCATCTCAGATCTGAACCAAACTTCCCAGATCTCCATCAATGGTCAGGATCTGCTCCTCCTTAGCTCAGATCCTCCAGATCTGCAACGGATGGCTCAGATCTCACTGCCTCTTGAATGGACGGCTTAGACCTTCTCGAGCTTGATCCAACGGTCGGATGACTTTTGATTTGGACCAAACTTTCAGATCTTTATATGTGGCCATGATTAACTCTATCTTTAACTCGGATTGATCAGAAGTTGACAAATGGCTTAGATCACCCCGTTTCTTGATAGGACGGTCCACATTGATCCATCTCTTGATCCCCTTGATCGAAGCCAATTCTGAACTCAAGTCTGATCCAATCTGATCTAGGTTCATGATCATTCAAGCCTACAAAATTATATTCAAATTTTAGTGCCAAAACATCTTAAATATAGAAAGAAATGCATCTAAAGCCAAAATAGAGATAACTCATGGAACCTAGTGTAAATACATGATTAAGCATGTAAAAAGGGATCAAAATATGAATTTGAGAGCCTAATTTAATCAACAAAATAGTAATTATCACTGCTGCTTGAGCATCGGGCGCAACCTCTCTGACAGCTCACGGCTGAACTCTAGAGTGTTGATGTACTCAACCCTCTGAGCGTCCCATCGTGCCGCCTCCCCCGCCTTATACACCCGGAGCTCTGCAAGCTCCGATTGAGCGACCTCCCAAGCAGACTGCTACCCTCGGAGTCGGCTCAGTTCTTCGGCCCGGGCATTAAGTTCTTTGTCCCGACTGGCCAGCTGAGTCACTAAGGAGTTGACCTTCTCGAGTTGGGCCAGCAGCTCCCGCTCCTTGGCTGCCAGATCAGAGCGCAAAGAGGTGGCCGACTGCGACGCCTCGCGGAGCTCCGCCTTGGTTTTGGTGAGCTCGTCCAGAGCCTGACCCTCGAGGACCCAGGCCTTGTGCTCCGTATACTCCAAGTTGGAAACTCGGAGGTGTGCCTAAGCGACCGCTGTGTCAGCCGAGTCAACTTGTGCCTTGGTGACTTACAGTTGCTCCTCCGAGTGAGCCAGGCAATCTTTCAAGGCTAGGATCTCGGCCCACATATCGTTCAGGGTCTCCTCATTGGAGACCAGCTGAGCGTGCCGGAGTTAAGTCTCCAGCCTCTCCACATGGCACTCCACTCGGTGCCGAGCCCGAGAGTGGGATATCAGGGAGACAGCCAGGCTATAGGCCAAACCCCAAAGTTGCAAGCAACAAAGCATATTTTACTACTGAGTCGAGGAGAAACCTGAGAAAAAATACAAAGACAAAACAAACATACCTGAGTCGCCTCCGACAGAAAGGCGTTCGCTCGGCTTGTAGGGCCCCGGAAGTTGGCTTCCCGGAGACCCTGAAGGAAGTGGTCGGCCAAGGGTCCATAAAGATGGATCTCCTAGGACCGCTCGGTCGGCTTCCCAGTCAGCCTCTCCAGGCCCATGCCGAGGTCGGCACGGGAGGGCATGAGCAGATGCAGGGGTTGGTTACTCGGACCCTCAGTTGGTGGGAGGCTGGGGTCCCGCGAGGCAGGTGGGACCGACGCACTTGAAGAACCCACCCGAGTCAGAGTCGGGGGCGGGGCTGAGTGTCTGGAAGTTGTCTTCTTCTTCTTAGGCCGGGAGCTGGTGGAGGCCCCGGCTGAGGTGGCGGTCGGAGGCGCAGGCTCCGAGTCAACACCTCGGTCCCGTCGGCACCTCAGGACCAAAAGCTGATTCTCCACCTCTACGAGCTCCGGGTCGACAGTCGGCGTTGCTTCCGTGCCCGAGGGAGACGATACATTGATGGGAGCCGAGGCTAGTCGAGCCGCTTCCCGTTGAGTCAGCTGCTCGGCGACGCGAGACTCCAGCTCAGCATTGTCCAGGCCGAACCCCTCCTCTAGGGCTGCCGCGAGCATCATATTTGCTACAAAATAACAAAGGTTTAGTTAGCTAAAAATATTCAAAGGACAGAATGGAAAGCTTACCGAGTGATCGGGGCTGGCGAAAGGGCACTTGACTGAGCCCGAGCACGTACAAGATGTCTTTGTTGAGTAAGTGAACCCCGTGGAAATGTCGGCCCTCGATTTTAGACAGGGCCGACTGGTAGGAGGGAAGGGATCGGTAATTCTTGGGGAGGGGAGGAGAAGGAGGTACGTCAGAGATCTAAGAGGTAGGCCAACTCGGGCCCGGGGTGGTGTTTATGAAAAAGAAACGCTCCTTCCAACCCTTATTAGAGGTCAGAAGTTTCGATAAGAAAAAAGTTTTGGCTCGGGCTTGAAAGAAGAAGTCGCTCGACTCTTGCTTCTTAGGGTAAAAGAAATAATAAAAGATCTCGGGTTGGAGGGGGATCTTGCACAAGGAAAAGATAACCACCGAGTCGCACATCAGGCGGATGTCGTTCGGGCCAGCTTGGAGAGAGGGATTTGAAAGAAACGACAGACGGAGAAAATAAAAGGGTGGATTGGGAAGCGGAGTCCGACCTGAAGATGGTCTCGGAAGATGGTTATGAAGCTGAGAGGGGCATTCTCAGGTCGATCGGTAGGGTCGGGTAGGCGAAGGCGGTGGTCGGAGGAGATGCAGTAGTCGGATTGGATCTGGTCGAGGTCGTGGTCTTGGAGGTCGGACACCATGGTAGTATACCATGGGTCTGGTGTCCGAGGGGGAAGAAGAATAATCCATAACCGAGTGAAAAGAGGAGAACTGACCGAGTGAAAAAGGGTTCCCCGGAGAAGAAGGCCGAAGGGTGGTCGTTGTCGAAGATTGCCAGAACCCTAGCAGAGGAAACACCAGCAGCAGTTCGGCGTGAAAAGTGAAAAAGCAATGGTGAAAATTACGGGAGGAGAGGCCTATTTATAGGTCCAAGCGGACGATGTCAGACGTCCGATAGTGATCCGGAGAAAAGGCGGGGAAGGATCTGGGTCGTCCGATCAAACCCTAGGTAATTCCTGATGCTCGGTGTCACACGTGTGTGCCACCAATTCGCTGTGTCAGGTGGCAGACGCTTCGTCACCCGGGAGACCAATAGCTGTCGGACGCGTGGCCTCGGTAGGTAATACGGTAATTAATGCGAGAGATTCGAATCGGCCTGGCGAGAGTCGTGGACAAGACAGATAAGACAGGCAGATGGGACGAGGTCGACACTCTGTTAAGCAGTCGGGAGGTAGGCGACGCAGATTGGTCGGGTCAACATCCCACTTGGAGGTGCCAGGCTCGTCCTAAACTAATGGTCCAGTTAGTTAGACTCGACTCCTCCTTCGACTAGACTCGAGGGGGGTGCTTATGATCTCAGCCTAGCTCACGTGTAGCTCGACCGGTCAACCTGACACTACATAAGGATAGGTCGGGCCCACCAAGTGCGAGTGGACTGGTCTGGCTGGTGGGGTCATAAGTGTTGGGACCGGTAGGAGAGCTAGAGGGGGTGATTAGCTCCGATTTGCTTGTAGAAGATTTGTCACCGCGGAAGACTCCAAGCAATGCTAACACTCAAGGATTTACTTGGTATCCACCTCCTTGAGGTGACTAATCCAAGGATCCACTCTCCTCACTCTCTCATATACTATGAAAGATCTCCTTTTGAGGTGGAGAAATCTCTTACAAGCTTACAAGAAGAATACAACAAGATGAAAATCTTACAAGATTTACAACAACAAGCTCTCTTTGCTTTCCTTGCTTTCTTCAAGCTTAAGATCGCCTCTAAAACTTTGGAAGTGCAGTAACACTATGCCCCAAAGCTTCTCTTGAAATGGCGAGGAAGGAGGAGAAGAATTGCTTGAGCCCTGTCGAGCGATATAGCTTCAAACCTGCGTGAAAACCCTATATACCCGACGCCTAGGGTTTCCTAATCGATTACCATGTCAGACTTAGCCGTTCAACGACTATTTTTTGAAGCTTAATCTATTAGCCAATCGATTAAGAACAACCCTAATCGATTACTGAATCGATTCAGCACCTTTTTGTGCTCTTGCGCAATACTGCCGTAATCGATCGCCCAATCGATTATCGGACCTCTTAATCGATTGATCAATCGATTAAGAAAAGACTGAATCGATTGCCTAATCGATTCAGCCACCTTCTATTCTTGCAACTTATTTCTCCCAATCGATTACCTAATGGATCCACACCTTCCTTAATCGATCACCCAATCGATCAAGAAGGCTTCTGTTTGTGAGAAACCAAACTTAAATCGATTACCCAATCGATTGAGTCCAACCCTAACTTGTGTGCACAAGTCTAAAGTTCCCTTGCCTAACCTTGGTCAACCGTGACCTGTTAGGACTTCCCTACCAAGTGTCCGGTTAACCCCTTTGACCAACTTGGATTTTTCCTGCCTAGCTCCCAGCGAGGACTTAACCTGATTCCCAATCAGGTTTGCCTAACCCTCGAGTTAAGTCTAGTCTCTCGGTAGACTTCCACCTTGTTAGCGTGCGATCTCCCCGATCCACCTGGAATTATTTTCCCATGCCAGCGTGCAATCTCCCTGATCCACCTGGACTTCACCTAGTCCCACAAGGTGTGCCTAGTCCCCCTAGGTTTTTTCCCATGTCAGCGTGCGATCTCCCCGATCCACCTGGACTTCACCTAGTCTCACTAGGTGTGTCTAGTCCCCCTAGGTCTTTTCCCAGTCAAATCTCAGTCAACCTTGGTCCACTTGACTCACACGATATTCAAACATCATTATCAAACATCGAAACATCCAACCTTAAGCTTACCAAGCTTACCGGACATAAACTCACCCGAGCCTAGCCAAACTAGGTCAACCCTGACCTAACAAAGATTGCACCAACAATATGCTCAAGGCACGTTCGGCCTAGAGCCTCCGATTAAGCGGTTAGTTAGATGTACCCCGACCCGAGCCCCGGGGGAAAGACGCTGAGTGTCTGACCCCGTCCGACACCCAAGGCACATGCTACATTAGCCCTTAGCGAGAGGTATCGACTGCCGAGCCTAGGGCCATCTGGGTCACATCCGGTGGGCATCCAGTCAGCGTTCTCTCAGCGCCTTAAGCATACGACCCAGGACCAAACGGATTGATCAAGCCTGCTGAGTACGTACTTGAGAACTCCCCGACTTGAGGAGTGTCTTGCATCATTCTGAGATATTAATTGCACGATCCAATTTCGCTCGGGATTTGTCCCTTTCTTAATAACTTCCGCCCCCTGACATTATGCTGGCAAACGTGGTACAAGGGTCGGCACAGGCCTTACCCCGTTCGTGCCCATATCGTAGATATCCCGCTAACTTTGTACTTTTCTGACACACCCTGACACTCCACACCACGCCACCCCTTACCTGTGTCAAACTGGGCAACGCCGATCGGTGTCATTCTGCGAGCTGACAGCGCCCATGCTCCTATCTTCGCCAGGTACAAAAGGACGGCAAGCGTAGGCAATAGCTGTCAGTTCCCTCGGCTATATGAGCCCCTCCGTCTTCCACATCGCAGGTACGTGCGCACGAGTATTTGGTCAGTTCTATTGTTCTATTGTTTCCTGCTCTTCCACCGGAGACTGACTTGACCGTCGGAGGATCTTGTCGGAGACTTTTCCCGGTGGGTTACTAACGGTCATTTCCTTGCAGGTCGGAGGCAACATCAACAGTACTCGGGTCCGCTTTGCTCTCGGAAATCCATCTCACTCTGCGACAGGATCAACCTCCATACTAATCCCCTATTGAGACTGAAAGATGGGTCTGGTCCGATCAGGTCAGGCCAGGTCCGAAAAGAGAACGATATAAGTACATGAGAGCTCGGGAGCATATGACGTTCGACGCTGGGACTCGAGTGTGTTAGAGCTTTGGATCGTTTGGTGTTCAGAAATTGTTTGGGGATGCATGAAACATAATATTTTAGGAAAGGCTGACTAGTAATGATGAATTTACATAAAGATGAATGTTGGTAACGACGATAAATATAGCAGTTTAAGATAATAATTGATCTCAATTGTTGATGATAAATTTATATATCATTCATTATTTCTATAATGATTGATATCGTATACCATATCTATTAGGGTCATGTTTATCATAATATTGTTCATATATTATCTGAATAATAAAACAATTATTTATTCTTTTAGACGGCTATATATATTTATGAGAAATTGGTCATTAATAAAGGTAGGTCAATGCTGTGTGCATGGCACAAGCATATGATGGAAGCCGTCTTACTAGGTGAAAGTTATAAAAGGAGATTGATAATAAGGACGCTCGAGGTATAATTGTTCTCTCTAATAATCTCTTTTATTCTATAACATTTCTATTTTTTTTTCTTTTACAAAGTCTCATTTAAGCATTGAAATGGCTACGGAACTAAGAATTTCACATTGAGGCGAAAGATATGTGTTTACATAAAGAAGGGACGGTCGCATCCTCGCCCATCATTCGTCCTCTCTCAGCCTTCATTTCTTTATCCTTGGAAGGGAACTTATTCATTGGACTACCTCTAAATTAGGTTACCGATGAATTCCAACAGAAATATGATAGTCGACATATGGTGCGTCAGAGATAGTTTTACCGATGGAAATATAAATTATGTGGATATATTTCACTACGAAATTAATGTTTCCGTCAGTATATTCACCTATAAAATTTCAATGTTTTCCGTTGGTATATTCGCTTATAAAATTTCTATATTTTCCATCTGCATATATTCTAGAATGGTGCAAATTACTCATAGCTCTCTTGGTGGCACATCCACCTAAATCCTTCTCTTTCTTCACCTTAATTATAAAAATAAATAATAAAAAAACCATTCTCTTTATTATCATAAATCATCTCATATATATCAAACACGAAAAAATTTATGAACCTTATCGCCATCAACTTTTTCTCTCCAAGTGATACTCCAAGATTCATCCAAAACAAGACTTATATATTATTATAATAGCACATGATGCATGCTTTTAAACAAAATCACAATCACTCAATCCTCTTCTTTACAAGATTAGCTTAATTAATAGTTTCTTTAAATTAACACAAATGAAGCTATTATTCTCATAATGGCTCAATTATTGAGTATGCTTTGCCCACTTACTCCCATCTCTTATCCTCAGTGGCATTTCCACTTTCATGAGTTTTCTTTATCCGCTTGGTCTTGTCCTCGCCATGTGTTTTTCTTTGTTCGCTTGTGTCCTGCTTAAGTCATCGACAATGATATCCCCAATCTATGGGACAACAACAGAGTGCTCGTGTAATCTCCTAAATATTTATATTTTGATTCTCAACTTCGACGTATTACAAGATATTTTCTTTCATTAGGATGATATATAAACTTGAGATGTATATAGTTGTTGGACCGCCCATTACGAGCACTTTTAAATTTATCTTGATGAATGATGAAAATTTTTATGGGACCGAATCGATTATCTGTGTGTGTGAGTGCTCGTGTAATCTCCTAAATATCTATATTTTGATTCTCAACTTCGACGTATTACAAGATATTTTCCTTCATTAGAATGATATATAAACTTGAGATGTTGAGTTATTGGACCGTCTATCACGAGCACTTCTAAATTTACCTTGATGAATGATGAAAATTTTTATGGAACCGAATCGATTATCTCTGAGATTAATCAACCAGCAAGACTATATACCTACTACTATCTAAAAAACAAAGACAATGATATCTTCTAACAAAAATCTTATAAAATGAGTGATAGAGAATCTAAAATTAATTGGACTATTTCATAATATTTATTTTTCAGATTTATCTTAGTAACCGATAAAAAAATTTTATGGGGCCATTTTGAATCAAAGTTCATCGCCATCTTCTTAATGTCTTTGGATCAAATTGATGGTCAAGAAAAAAAAATTACGATCTACGTTGAGTATCTTGGATTGATGATTGCCATGTACCTCTTGGGTGTGTGTGTATCAAGATCGACTATTACATTGCATGGTGAGGGTTTGCACCGGTTGTAATATATATATATATATATATATAAGCTCTTGATTATCCTAATTAGATTTTACCTTTAAGGTTTAGAGGTTAAATTATAATATTAAATTAAAAAATTCAAAACGAAATTTTTTTTAAGGTGCTCAATGGGTGTGCGATGTAAAGGGTGTGATATATATATATATATATATATATATATATATATACCATCCATGTTGATGTTGATTTTTACAAAGTAGCACGAACGTGATGCTGGCTTCTACAAATCAGTACCACTTTAGTGCCGATTTATCAAAATCAGTATCATATTAGTGTTGGTTTCTACAAATTAACACCAATATGATATTAATTTTTACAAATCAACACTAACATAGTACTGATTTGTAGAAACCAACACTAACCTTTGGTGCTGATTTGCCAGCACTAATCTTTGGTGCTGGTTTCAACAAATCAGCACTGAATTTTTCTCTTTCCTTTAATTGCATGTAAATGTGGTGCTGGTTTCAATAAATCAGCATCGAATCTTTCTCTCTCCTTTAATTGCATATAAATATGATGCTAATTTCTACAAACCAATACCAACTTGATGTCAACCACACCAACCAGCATCATCCACGGTGTTGTTGGTTACCGCTTGGTGTAGTGGTATAAACCGGCACTACACCAAACCAGCAACACTTGGTGCTACACTTGGTGTTGGCTTGTTAAAACCAGCACCACCCACTTGGTTCTGGTTTCAATAAACCAACATCAACGTTGGTGTTGATTTGGAAAAATAAGCATCAACCTTGGTATTGGTTTTTATAAACCAGTATTAAGATGGTGTCAACACCATCAAATCAACATTGTGTTGGTTTTATTCAAACCAGCACCAAGGTGGTATTGATTTCTATAAATAAGCGTCAAGGCACCTGATGTTGATTTGTAGAAACCAGTAACACTTTGGTTTTAGTTTGTAGAAATCAATGTCACCTTATACTATTTTTAACAAACCAACACTACTTCAGTATTGTTTTTTTAAAAAACCAACACCACCAAATCAACATCTATATTGGTGCTGATTTCTATAAATCAATATCAATTCGTACAAACTAGCATCACACGTTGGTGTTGATTTCTACAAATTAGCACCTCACGTTGGTGCTGGTTTGCACACCATGTGGTGCTAGTTTGGTGTAGTGCTGGTTTATACCACCACATGGTATCATGCTGATTTGGTGTTGTTGGTAGGGGTGAGTATTCGGTTAAAATCGAACTGAACCGAACTGAATAAATCGAAAATCGAATAAACCGATATTTTTCAAAAAAAAAAACCGAACCGACCGAATTTCTTAACAAAAATCGAGAAAACCGAACCGATAAAATATCGGTTAAATCAGTTTTTAACCGATTTAACCGAAATTTTAAAATTTTATTTGATTTTAATAAAAAATAAGATTTTATTTAATTTAATTATATTTTTAAATAAAAATAATTAAATTAATATTCTTATTCAGTTAATTCGGTTTAAACGAATTATAAAATTCAAAATCGAAAACCGAACCGAATTTTGATAAAAAAAACCAAAAACCGAATTTCAAAATTCGGTCGGTTCGGTTCGGTTAATTTGGATTTTCTGAATTTTTGCTCACCCCTAGTTGTTGGCATCAAGTTAGTAGAAACTAGTACCACCTTGGCATGCAATTAAAGGAAAGTGAAAAGATTTATTGTATGCAGATAAGACAGAAAGAACGATTAAACAATTCAGATTTTCACTACGTCAGATACCCACATCGTACATCGCCCATAGAAAAAAATGATTAACGAGGTTTTTTCAACCAACCTCGGGCGACCAGCCCAGCCACACGGAAGTTTCCCACCGGTCGCCAGGGTAAATCGGGAAGCGCTCGCAGTGGGCGGTCTAGAAGCCCAGCGTCCCAGTGTTTGTATCCCATTTCTGTAAATACGCCATAGCTGGGGATCGTACATCGCCCATAGAAGATCATATCAAGGTATGTAGACTAACCTTTATATATATATATATATATATAATTCATTTTTATTATCAACCCAATTCATTTTACCCACATAATCTGCATACATTAAATGGAATTCATAATTAAACATTTATTAGATCATTTTATTATGTTTAAACCCTAATGACAGATTGTGTGTGTAAGCCCTTCCAATCAAAAAATATTAGACTAAATTCTTAATGATAAAGATTGTGTGTTATGTCAAGAGCAATAAATTCAACAGTTGATTTCTTGTTGCATTCTAAACATCTTCTCATACTTTCAACAGCAACTTTTTGACCAATTTCTAGACAAACAAAAAGATGAACAGGAAAAACAAGTGGATGCATCATATACACTTCACTGTTCTGTGAACTAGCTAGGCTTTTCAACTAATTAAGAAGGCCACTCAATTACCTAAAAGCTTGAGTTATTTTAATGGCTACATCATCTCTGCAAAACACTTGAACAAAAGGAACACTGATTTGAAGAGAATGGGAAAAGGCAGATTCTTTGTTTCTTTTAAGTGATAAATCAGAAGAAAATCTGTTTCTTGGTCATTCTTTATGGCATTTCTTTGTCTGTTTAGAGCACGCTGAGTGTGCAGCCATTAAGAACAAGGCCTTGCACAAACACACACGCAAGTGCACTAGTTCAGCATGAATCCAAAGTAGGTTGCAGAGTGGTCCTCTGCTTCGCTCAATCTGTCCCCTCTTTTTTATATTTCAACTCCTTTGGCGCCTTCTATCTTCTACGATTAGTTCATTTGATGATTCATTGTTTTCAGGTTAAGATCATCTTTTACCATCTTCAATCCGAGTTATGATCTGCTTCGAACGAAGAGCACGTTCTCCCTCTGTCTTTTGCTGAAAAGTAGGTGACTGAAAGCTACGAGTCCACAACGATGATTCAAATGTTGGATTTCGATCGAAAGATTATTTTAAATGGAAGTCGTGCAGAAATATTAGGTTACAGAAGCACGCCAGCAATAATAAATTCAACTTCTGCCTCTGTTTCTGTCTTCACTACGCCACCAAGCACAGCCATGGCCGCGTCCTCTGCTACGCCTCTGTTTTTAGTACTACTTCACTTGGGTCTCTTCTTCGCCGATGCCACTGAATTCCACCTCGTTCATCTCCGAGACCTCGCCGCCGCCGGGCACCACCACCGCCTTCCCAACCCCGCCTACAACGGTAAGCTTTCGCTAGACCTGCTTCACCGAGACGCGGTCTCCGGCCGCAACTTCTCTGATCGGCGCCACCGCCTAGACCACCGCTTGCAGCGAGACGCCCAACGCGTCGCCTTCCTCCGTCGACGTCTCGGAGGATACCATGTTGACGATTTCGGCTCGGAGGTGGTCTCCGGTCTCGAGCAGGGGAGCGGTGAATTTTTTGTGCGGGTCGGCGTCGGCGTCCCGCCACGCGACCAGTACATGGTTGTCGACTCCGGCAGCGACATCGTGTGGATCCAATGCCGCCCCTGCGCGCAATGCTACGCTCAGTCCGACCCGGTGTTCGACCCGGCAGAGTCGGCCTCCTTCGCGAGGGTCGCCTGCGGCTCCCCCATCTGCGGCTTCCTCCTCTCCGGTGACTCCGGTTGCCACGCCGGCGACTGCCGCTATGAGGTGTCCTACAGCGACGGGTCCTACACGAGGGGCACCCTCGCTCTGGAGACGCTGACGTTCGGCAACGTCGCGGTGCGTGACGTGGCCATCGGGTGCGGCCACAGCAACCGCGGCCTCTTCGTCGGCGCCGCCGGCCTTCTGGGGCTTGGCTGGGGGCCGATGTCCTTCGTCGGCCAGCTCGGCGGCCAGGCCGGCGGCGCCTTCAGCTACTGCCTCGCCAGCCGCGGCGGCGACGCCGCCGGGTCATTAATCTTCGGCCGGACGTCAGCCGTGCCAGTGGGGGCCGTTTGGGTCCCGCTAACCCGCAACCTCCGCGCGCCGAGCTTCTACTACGTGCGCCTCCTAGGCCTCGGCGTCGGCGGCGCGCGGCTGCCGGTGCGAGAGGACATCTTCCGTCTCTCCGACGAGGGCCAAGGCGGGGTCGTGATGGACACCGGAACAGCAGTCACGCGCCTGCCGCCCACGGCCTACGCCGCGCTGCGGGACGCCTTCGCCAGCGCCACGGCGGGGCTACCACGAGGGCCAGCGACCTCAATCTTCGACACGTGCTACGACCTCAGCAGGTACGAGAGCGTGCGGGTCCCGACCGTATCCTTCTACTTCGCCGGCGGCGCGATACTGACGCTGCCGGCCCGGAACTTCCTGATCCCGGTGGACGACACCGGGAGGTTCTGCTTCGCCTTCGCGCCGTCGACGTCGGGGCTGTCGATCATGGGAAACATACAGCAGGAGGGAATCCAGATCACCTTCGACGCCGCAAACGGCTTCGTAGGCTTCGGACCAAACACATGCTAAATTTAATACACTACTTTCAGAACGTCTTCGAATCAATCGCAATGAACATTGTAGATATATCACGAGTTCTTCCGAGATCACTGAATTATGGTTTTTAGCAGAAGATGGAATTCCTCTTCGTCCTTTGCTCAAGCCATGGCAATGGCGGACAGTGATTCAATTCCCATGCGAATCCCCTAAAGCAAAGCCAAAAAGCTATGGACAAAGCCATGGCCTAGGCCTCGGTTTCAATGAATCGCAGTGATTCAGTGAGCAAGATTTGGGGGATATTCAAATCGCTGATTGCTTTCGTTGCGTGTTCCAAGGCTGCGTTCCTGAGTGCTTTCTTTCTGGATTCGGTGTAGGGGTTTTTTTTTTCCAATAAAAAGAAAATATTTGCGGTTCGAGCCGGCCGAACCGTTGGGGAGGTTGGAGTATTAAAAATAGGGTTTTTCTCCTTTACGGCGACGACTAGCGCTCTCGCATACGATGCGAAGAAACTGTCCACCGTCGGGTTTTGTCCTTCTTCACCGAGGCTTCCAGGCAATCGCATCTCTCTCTCTCTCTCTCCGTCGCAATCGCAGTGTTCTTGTACTCAAGAACTAATTGATTACTCTCTGTAATTTGAACTGGTATTAGTTGTTCATCTGAATGCATCTTCTTCCTCTTCTTCCTTTCCCTCTGTGTTCTTATTCATGTTATTGATGCATTAAATTCGCAAGTCAGCGACGCTGATGGCCGAAAACGAAAGATATAATCTTTCATGGACTAGGGAGCAGGATAAGGCATTTGAGAATGCCTTGGCGACTCTCCCCGCGGATTACAACAACTCGTTGGAGAGAATTGCCATGGCTGTGCCTGGCAAAACCGCCGATGAGTTGATTGAACACTATCAGATTTTACTACAAGACGTCCAAAATATTGAGGCTGGCCTAGTCCCTCTCCCTTGCTATCCATCTTCGCCGGAACAAAATGTGGGGCAGTCGCATTGCCAATCTTGGATTCGTAGTCGCAGAGCATTTAAAGAGCAAGAACGCCGGAAAGGAATCGCATGGACTGAGGAGGAGCACAGGTGAATTCCTACTCGAATCTTTCAATCAATGAAGAGGGTAAGCGATAACTTCTTTTATGGTATGTCCTGCAGATTGTTTCTTCTTGGACTCGAAACTTATGGCAAAGGAGATTGGAGGAGCATTTCCCGCAACTTTGTCGTATCCAGAACTCCCACACAGGTTGCAAGCCACGCACAGAAGTACTTCAACCGGTTGAATTCGGTGAACAAAGAACGGCGAAGGACCAGCATCCACGATATCACCATTGCAAGCAGTGGAGACTCATCGGCTCCTCAGGTACCAATTGCCGCCGCGCCGACGTTCAGCCAAACCCTTCAGCCATCAACTAGCTTTGGCTTTGCTATGTACGGATCCACGCTACCACAGTCGGTAAATGGGGCGGCTTTCCTTCCACCAGGTGGTGCTGCCCCTGTTAATCTTCCTCTTGCCGAAACTGCTGTTCCTGGTGCACCATTGAACATCCAGCCATTGAACATCAAGCAACCGAGATATCCATTTCCTCCAACTGGTCGATAGCAACTGCGCGTGCCAACTGAGCAAGAAGGTGCCAATTTCATCTTCTCATTGCTATCGTCTACTCAAATAAGCAGAAGCCTACTATCTTATTTACTAGCGTAGTCTCAGAGCTGATCATTGATTCGTTGCTTAGTGGTTTTAGGAGTTAGGAGGAAAAGAGCAGCTCTTACAAGCCTTGGAATTATTTTAATTTACTTGTATGCTCAACTTAGTTGATTTTCTTTGATGTCAAACAAAGTTCGCAATTGTGATGCCGTCGCAGCAAGTGTATATGAGGGGTGTCATGTTAGCAGATGCATTGATTTTGCAGACATTTTCTTCTCCAATTCAATATATATTTTTTCAGTTTCTCAAGGTTGTGTTTTTTTATTGTTTGGTCTGACCTCTCCCTGTTGTTCTTCCTTTTCCTTGGAAGGTGGAACAAGGGAAAACAGACTATCTTGCTGTTAAATATCTGATCAAGTGTTCTTTTGCTGGGAATTGTTTCTGTTTGTAAATTTATGCAGGAAGAGATCTTAAGATTCTTGTTGTTGACATCAAAGAAGCAATGAAGGATCGAAAGAGGTAAGGGAAGACAACAAACGTAGATGAAAAAGATGAATCGACATATCTTGTGAGATTAAAAGTTGAGAACTGTTATTAAAATCCAAGACCAAGTGTGTCTATGATCAACAAGAAATCTGTTACTAGTGTGTAGCAATCTGTGCTATTTTCTTAATTGTTTTACAATCAAGCTTCTTCATCTTCTAAATCCTTTCTTGTTTACGATAGCATCGACCATTAGATGAACTCCCATTCCGATGACAAACCAAGTTGCTGCGGCCAACGCAATCTGCAACTCAAAGCTATTAACAACCTCCAAGGCCATGCTACCGGCTATGTGTTCTTGAAGCACACCGCCACCCTGCGTTTCCACCGCCTCTCTTCCTCTGAAACCTACAGACGCCGCAGAGATCACTGCCATCACCAACGGTGTCCTCAGATCGATTATGTTTCCACCACCCTCAGAAGTGTTCTCCTCTTTGTTCTTCTCCAAGACCGCAGCAGACGGTGGCATCCACGTTGAATTTAGCGTTTCAGGGCCACTTGGCATCGGGAGAAAGGTCATGGGTTTCCAGTACTCATCGCTGTGTTCTGTCGTAGTCGAATCCTCTCCCTCGAGTCGCTCGATCGTCTTGTTCTTGTGCCTCGCGGCAGCTTTTCGAAGTCTTTCTACGTCAGGGATTGTGGATTCTGCAGAGCTGAGGACTATGGAGGTCTCTTCCTCGGATGTTTCTGCGCCAGGAGGTCGCCAGTACCACCACTTTGAAGAGACTGATCGTATCCCTTGAAAGGCCGAAAACCTGGATTCTCTTCGTCGATCTGAATCCTAAATTTCAAAGAGATTCGACGTAGCCGAGTCGATTGTCATAATTTTCAAAGTTATACGCCAAAAATTACGTACCTTTGATTGTTTTCTCGATGTTCTTTCCTGGATTTCCCGGTATCTGTTCTGGAATTTGGTCACCGCGGCAAATATGTTGGAAGCTCTCGCGCCTGATATCCTCACGCTTCCTCTGGGCTGCTTCGACATCAGGAATTCCAGAGCTGCGAGGTTCGATCTCTCAACGATTCTGTGCACGACAAGCAAGCAATCAAACGTCATTTCTCTTAATCCAACTTCAAATCCACATCCAAATCCGTTGGGTCTGAGATACGGGAAAGTTTTACGATATGCAATCGACAGGGCAGGTCTGGATGGCGTCGAGGATCTTGTCTTCGGGGTCTGCCCACTGCGCCACCACTCGAGCTCGTCCGAACGCCGACTCGACGGCGAAGGTGTTCTTGGCGAACAGCGCGCATTTCAAGCAGCCGACGCACTTGAGCTCGTCCACGAAGACGGCGCGCTGCTCGTTCTCAGACCCAAACCAGGTCGAGTAGATTGGCTTCCCGGTGTAGCCCTGGAACTCTGAGATTTTCGCTTGCTCCTGCGTTTTGATACGATCGGTCAGCGCTCCAGAACCATGGACGTGAAGAGCTAGAACTGGTACCTTGTCGTAGCCATAGCGAGCCACGGGGTCGGAGAGGATAGAGTAGACATCGTTGAGGAGGATGGCCATGTCGTGGCCGGCCGGGCCGGCGATGTCCGGGTGGCACCGCTTCTGGAGCGCTCGGTACGCCTTCTTTATCTCCGCCTGGTCCGACGAGCTCTTCACCCCGAGAAGCTCGTACAGGTCCAACTCACTCGCCCAAGAAACATTCGTCGAAGAACAAGAGGCAGCTGCTCTGACAGCTCTGTATCTTGTCCGCGATCTGTTCGACAGATTGCCCTCGTAGTAATTCTTCTTGCTTGCCTTCGCTGGAGGAGGAAGAAGACAGCCATGGGATAGTGGAACAGAGGCCATTTTTTACCTAGATCGCTTTTTGCTCTCCTATTCGATATTAAGTAGGATTGCCGTCGAAGAAAGATCTTTGGTCACTGTCTCCTGATAAAAGATTTTATCATCGCCCTACAAAATCAGATTTAGATTTTTATACAATTTTACTGTTTTTGTTATATATTAACAGGATAAATAAGAAGTGGACGAAAAGCTTCAACGCCGTCATTAGCTTTCGAAGTGATTGATGACGAGTAGCAGGCACTGAGCCAATGCTTCTCCTTGCTCGACGCCTGCTCCAAAGCGTCCCATCTCGACCAAATCCACGCGCAGGTCATCACCAAGGGGCTCTCCGGAGACAAGCGCACCTCAAGCGTGATCCTCCATGTTTGCCACAAGCTTCTCCGATCGCAATCCGCTTCCAGATCCAATGAAAGCGGCACCAGTTTCGGCCTTTACAAGAAGCTGCTGCAATGCGGCGCCACGCCCAGCGGCGTCACCTTCTCTCTCGTTCTGAAAGCGTGTTCGCACCTCAAAGCTTCCGGCTTGGTGATGGGAATCCACGCGCAGTCTGTCGCACTCGGTTTTCGATATGATTCGCTCGTGCTCAACTCGTTGATCCATGGGTACGTTGCCTGCGAGCTTGTAGAAGCCGCTCGTGAAGTGTTCGATGAATTGCCTGACAGAGATTGCATTGCTTGGACCGAACTCATCAATGGTTACGCTCGCAGCGGCTGTGCTGAGGCAGCATTGGACTTGTTCTTCCGAATGATGGAATCAGATGTGAGGCCTGACGAGTTCAGCATCGTTGCGGTATGCACTGCTTTTTCCCAGTTTGGCGGCGTAAGTTTAGGGAGGATGGTAGAGGGATTAGCTTGCAAGCTCGGGGCCCTGGACAACTCTTACGTGGTTAATGCGTTAATCGACATGCACAGCAAGTGCGGGAGCGTTAGCGATGCTTGGGAATTGTTCGACGGATTGCTGCACAAAGATGTGGTATCATGGAACTCCATGGTTGCTGGATTTGCAAGGAACGGCGACATGGAGACGGCAAAGAGGCTTTTCGATCGAATACCGAACAAGAACGAAGTGTCCTGGAGCTCGCTGATTAATGGGTATCTGCAGAACGACTGCTTCAGGGAGGCTTTGAGTGCATATACTGAGATGATCATCGACGACCGTGTAGTGCCAAATGCAGCTGCCATCACCGGCACGGTCGCGGCTTGTGCTCATCTCGGAGCTCTCGATTTGGGGCGAAAAATTCACATGAGCTTGGATGAGAGTAAGCTTTGTGTCGATACTGTTCTGAGCACTGCACTGGTCGATATGTATGCCAAGTGCGGTTGTATTAGTGCTGCTTGGGCTTTGTTTCGTAGGATTGTGCAAAAGAGTGAAGTCACTTGGAATGTGATGATCATGGGGTTGGCCATCCATGGAAGAGCAGCCGAGTGCCTCGAGCTCTTCTCCGAGATGTTGAAGGAAGGCGCGAGACCGACTAGCACGACATTCACCGGGGTTCTTTCGGCTTGTGCACATGTCGGATGGTTAGAAGTAGGGAAACACTACTTCGAAAAGATGACCAAATTGTATCGATTAAGTCCTAGTCCGGAGCATCTGTGTTGCATGGTGCACTTGTTGGGCAGGGCAGGGCTCATATCTGAGGCATTTCAGCTTGTAAGGGACTCCCCTTGCGAACCCGACGTGGTCACATGGGGCGCCCTGTTGAGCTCTTGTAGACAACATGGCTATGTCGGACTTGGAGATGTCGTTGCACGAAAGATACTGGAGCTGGACCCTTCTCACAGCGGAGCGTTCGTGCAGCTGTCGGGCATGTATGCCTCGGCTAATAAGTGGAGGGAAGTCCACGAGATTCGAAAGGTCATGAAAGAAAGAGGAGTTCGAAATCGATGCGGATGGAGTTGGTTCGAGCTGGATGGAACAGTACATGAATTCATTATAGGAGTGAATTCACATCCGAGAATAATTGACATTCATCGTGTGCTACAGGCAATAGATCATCACACGAACGGAAAATAAAGTTCTTCCAACTCTGATGCTTTTGAAGAATCAAGAAGAGTGAGATAAAGAGTAAATTTCTGTTTTTTTAGCGAACATATGTATTCAGTTTATATGCCGACAAATGCCAATCCAGCCCCAACAAGTTCTTATCCACACGAGTCAACGTGATGGATAATTATTATTATCACCAATAATGAGTTTTCGTTATATTTATTTCCTGGGGCCGGGTCGGGCCGGGCCCATCCGTCTACATCCGGCTCCGGCTAGCCGACGAGGCGGAACCCATCTTCTTGGCCAACTCCCGGAGGACGAACTTCTGGATCTTCCCTGTGGACGTCTTCGGCAGGTCTGCTGCGAACACAACCGTCTTCGGTACCATGTACCGCGGCATCCTCTCGCGGCACCACGCGATGAGCTCGGCCTCCGTGGGCGGTGGCGACGCGGCGGTTGCCCCTTCCTTCAGGCTCACGTACGCACATGGCGTCTCGCCCCAGAAGTCGTCCGGCCGCGCCACCACCGCCGCCTCGTTCACCGCTGGGTGGCCGTAGAGGATGGACTCCACCTCGACGCTGCTCAGGTTCTCCCCGCCGCTGATGATCACGTCCTTCGACCGGTCCTTGATCTCCAGATAGCCGTCGGCGTGCATCACCCCGACGTCGCCGGTGTAGAACCACCCGTCGGCGCGCATCGCCTTCGCCGTGGTCTCTGGGTCCTTGAGGTAGCCTAGCATCAGGCAGCCGCCGCGGAGCACCACCTCGCCCATGGTCTCCCCGTCCCTGTTCACGCTCTGCCCAGTGGTGGCGTCGATGACGTCGACGGCCGCCATGGGGAGCGTGCTGACGCCCTGCCGAGCTTTGAGCCGCGCGCGCTCCGACGCCGGGAGTCGGTCCCACTGCCCGCCCTTCCACGCGCAGGACACCACCAGACCCGCGGTCTCGGTGAGGCCGTACCCGTGGCTGACCGTGAAGCCGATGGTCTCGGTGCGGTGCAGCACCGCGGCTGGCGGCGGAGCCCCGGCAGTGAGGATGTGGACTGGACCCGGTAGTGGGCGGCGGGCGGAATCGGTGGCGTTGGCTATCATGTTGAGAACCACGGGCGCGCCGCAGAGGTGGGTCACGCGGTGCGTCTCGATGGCGGCGTAGACGGCGGCGGCGTCGAAGCGGCGGAGGCAGATGTTCGTACCACCGGCGGCGGCGACGCCCCAGGGGAAGCTCCAGCCGTTGGCGTGGAACATGGGGAGGGTCCACAGGTAGGTGGGATTTAGGGGAACGGACCAATCTATGAGGGAGCCGAGAACGACAAGGAAGAGACCGCGGTGGCAGTGGACGACGCCCTTGGGGGAGGATGTGGTGCCGGAGGTATAATTGAGGACCATCGGATCCCACTCGCTCTGTGGTCGAACCCAGCGGAACTCCGGGTCCCCCATCTCGATTAGCTTTTCGTAGGTGAGGGCGGAGCTCGGAGCCGGCGGCAGTTCCTCGTAGGCGTCCTCGATGACGACGACGCGAGGGCGGGGATCGGTGGCGGGGAAGAGGCGCAAGGCCTCATCGAGAAGGGGAACGGAAGCCACGTCAACAAAGACGAGCTTGGATTCGCTGTGGCGAAGGAGGATGGAGATGGTGCGGGCGTCGAGCCGGAGGTTGACGGTGTTGAACACGGCGCCGCTCATCGGCACTCCAAAGTGCATCTCGTACATCGCTGGCACGTTCGGCGAGAGCACAGACACCTAATCCACGATGAAATTTTTATGGCCGAAAGCAGAGCAAGATCATATTTTAAGAACAGAAACGCGAAAAAGACGGTATCTTCCGATGACGGCGGCGATCGCACGTACCACATCGCGTCGGGAGATGCCGAGGGAGCACAGGGCGGAGGCGAGGCGGAGGCAGCGGCGGTGGGTATCCGACCAGGTGTGGACGGTGCGGTTGTAGACGACGGAGGGGCGGTTGCCGTAGACGGCGGCGGTGCGCTCAAGGAATCCGAGGGGCGTCAGGGGGCTGCTGTTGGCGGAGGTCGGGGCCAACTGATCCATAGCCGCTCACCTGTTCTTCTTCTTCTTCTTCTTCTTCTTCTTCCCCGATTATAAAGAAAGAAGTGAATGGGCAATGGCTTCACAAGGCAGATACCGCTTTTGACCTTTGGAATTAATAAATTTCTTTTTTTTCTTTATTTAATCGTCAGATATAGATAAGGTTCCGCGGCGCGTACGTGGACTTCCTGGAACATAAAAGGAACGGAAGAGACGGAGAGAAACAGACATGTTTATTTTAGAGGATGGAAACTAAATTTTGTGAAATTATCACGGTTCTAGATTTTCTTGTTTTCTTGAATTGTTTGTCTTACACTATTGGGACTCAAAGTTAAAATGAGTATATCAATCTTTTCCCTGTGTTGGCTATATCATTAGATTAGTCATTTCCATAATTTATTTTTTTTTTATGTTGATGATTGAAGCGCCAAAAACTATTGAATCGTCTTTATGTCACTGTTGGGACAATCACATTGTCATGATAGTGTTTCACCATTTCAACACTATTGTGTTTAAGAAAGAATAAGTCCTAATCGAGGTGGGACTTTGGAACAAATTGTTATTCTTTAATCACATAACCCCTAATCGTTAGCCTTTTATATAAAAAAGATGAAAAAGATGTCTAATATAAGACATAGATAGATAGATAAGGTAAACTCATAACGAACTACTAATTCAATTGGAAAGTAGATCGTGGGATCTACATTTTATTAGGATGATAGTAGGTAACTTTTTACCATTAGCGTGTAAATTTTGAGTTATGGGGAAAAAATAATTTTTTACTTTAAAATTATTTAAAATGCATAATTATTTTGAAATTGATCAGTTTTTAGTCATCTAAAGCAAAGGAATAAAATAAATGTTTCAAACGAAGGGATGACCCTTCCTAAATTTTTTATTTGACTTCACTCAAGCGTGTTCGCGACTTCGTATGGTCTCAACTCCAAATTGTCCGCGACTCGGTATGGTCTCTGACTCCAAGTCACTCTCCAATTGTGTATCCGACTCCAAACTGCCTTGACTCCGAGTGATTTCTGACTCCAGACTGCTCTCAAATCTAGGTGGTCTCCACTCTCCATGCCTGGGTTCGCCAGATCCGAACGGGTATATCCAAGTGCTGACATATAAGGTATTGAGTCGTTGCTTACAGAAATGCGAACAACGTAGTTATTTTTTCTAAGAACATAGGAAGTACAACCTTTTAACCAAGAAAATGTGGGCAACACAACCACTTATTTTAGAAAATGTGTATAACATAAGTACCGATCTTGAAACATATGAGAATGTGAAAACACAACAGCAACCCTATAAAATGTCATCTGGTCTTAGGGTGTTGAGGGGTAACGATCATTTGTATTCTCCTTTATCTCCGTTTTTACCATTGGAAACTTACTTTAGTATCGGAGTGGTGAAGTCGGGACACCCCGATCGTCATTCTAATCCTCTCTTTCCTTGTTTCTTCTTTCCAGCCACCGACAGATCTCTCCGCCAATCCTCGTTGTCGTTGGAAAATTGACAACTAGTAAACCACAACGATAACTCACCGATGATTCGCTCGTCGGCGATATGCCTCAGCTAGTAAGGGGAGGGAAGAAGAGATTCAAATTAAAGACCATGAAAGAAAAAGGAATTTGAAAGCAATGTGGATGGAGTTGGTTCGAACGAGATGAGACAGTATATAAATTCGTTGGAGTGAAATCACATTCGAGAATAATCGACGATCGTGTGCTATAGACAATAGATCATCACGTGAATGGATAATGAAGTTCTTCCAACTTTGATCTTTCATTTTTGTAAGATAATTTTGAAGAATCAAGAAGAGGTGCGCCTATCTTCTTAGCCAACTCCCGGAGTACAAAATTCTGGATCTACCCTGTGGACGTCTTCGGCTAGTCTGCCGCGAACACCATCATCTTTGGCACCATGTACCACGACATCCTCTCGCGGCACCACAATATGAGCCCGGTCTCCACGGGTCGTAGCGACGCGGTGGTTGCTCCTTCCTTCAAGCTCATGAACGCACACGACTCTCGCCACAGAAGTCGTCCAGCCGCGCCGCCGCCGCCGCCTCTTTCACCACTAGGTGGCCATAGAGGATGGACTCCACCTCGATGCTGCTCAGGTTCTCCCCGTTGTTGATGATCATGTCCTTTCATCGATCCTTAATCTGTAGATAGCCATCAGTGTGCTTTCCCTTGTTGGAGCCCTTTTGATGTATGACAAAGGGGGAGAAGTGTTATGTTTAAAGGCTGATATCAGGGGTATCAGTCAATTGACTCAGGGGGCAGTCGACTGGTAACAGTGTTGTCTATAGAGAGACTAGCTACTGTATAATTTTTCGATAGGGATCAGTCGACTGGTACCGGCTGAAACTATTTTTCAGCAATCGAAAAGTGTCCTAATGATGTAAAACAAGTGTATAATTTTATGGGGGGGTTAATACACAACGTTTATGGTCATTAGAGGTTAAAGGATCTAATAATTGGGATACTATTGGAGCCCTTTTGATGGTGGCAAAAGGGGTGAAGTGTCAGGTTTAAGTGGGAAACCAAACACGCATTTGCAAGAAATCCTTGGTCAAGGCGGGCCTTAGGTAAATGGGGAGCATTATTGCTCATTTATTGGCAAAGGGGGAACTTTAGAGAGATTCTTAAAAAGCCTTTGTAAGTCCAATGTAGAAGGAGCCTTCGAGAGGTTCTTTACAAGCCCGGTTAGTAAAAATCCTAACTCATTGGAGAGTTTTGGTGTGGGGATGCTTTGTGATAGGATCTATGCATGTTTGCATTGCATATGCATTGGCGGTATAAGTCCAAGGTGAAACCTTGACAATGTAAGTCCAAATGTTTATTTACCATTGTATTTTGTTATTTGTTTTCCCTAACTTAAACGTATTGCCAAACATCAAAAAGAGGGAGATTGTTGGAGCAATCTATGATCCGGAGTAACTATGTATTTTGATGTTTGTGCAAAAGGTTTAAGTTAGGTTCACCCTTATATTTGATATGTGTATGTGAGTATGCAGGTTTGCAGGATACACATAGGCTTAGCTGGACGACTTCGGGTCCTGTGAAGGATGGCATGAGGAGACGAGCTGTGGGCTTATATGCATCTAAGGACCATGGACAAAGCAGGAACGATGAGCCGAGGGAAGCACACTTCGAGTGGACGAGCCGCGGGCTCATATGCATCCAAGGGACGAGAGTCAAAGTCGAAGAAGGCTTGAAGGCAATAGGTCGAAGCTGCAAAAGAAGAGCCAGCTAAGTCGTGAGGGTCCGAGTGTGAGAGAACTGCACTCGGGAAGGGAAACCCTAGGTGTAGGGTTTGGGCAGTCAATTGATGCTTGGATTAGTTGACTGATGTAGAGCACAGAAAGATCAGTCGATTGGTGTCGGCTGAAATTCGAATGTTAGACTGTAACGTTTGAATTCAAGGTGGACTAGTCGACTGGTGTTGGTGCCAGTCGACTGGTAACGGTTGTTTCAACTGACGGCTGTTTTAGCTGTGAGCTCTGTTTAAAAGAGCTCGGTTTGGTTGGGCAAAGGTTGACGGAATAAGCTTGGGTAAAGTTTATTAGTAGTCTCCAAGTGCTCAGGTGTTGTCGAGAGTTTGTGGTGAGGTTTCTCCACCCACAAGGAGCGACACGAGTTAGCTCGGAGGTCTTTTAGGGAATCATCCACCGATTAATCGGGATCGTTCATCTTATGGACAACCGTGGAATAGGAGTATCATCTCCGAACCACGTAAAGGTTTGGTGTTAGCATTGTTTAGTTTGTAGTTTAAGATTCCGCTTGCGCTTGCTAACACGTGTAGGAAGAAATTGACGAATCAAGTGGGTGAACGACTATTCACCCCCTAGCCGTACGCACTGGTCCCAACACCCTTTACATGAGGGATTGGAGTACCTTTTATACCGGGGTGGCCGTCACACGTGTCCCACGTTCTTCTCCACGTCCCCTCAATTATCGGTTACCGGATAATATTTGTAACAGTCGTCGCAGCCATTAAGTCTAGACCATTGCGATGATTAAGGCTTTAATGACTGCGTCTTATGGGTCATGATTATCTATAGATTCGAAGAAAAAGGGATGGTTACTTGAGATCGAGTGCTCCTTGGGCTCCGCTACCCCGAGGTGGTCTCGGGGTCCTTTGGCCCGGGGGGGCCCAGGCATTTGCCTTCCCGAGGTGATCTCGGGGCCTTGATCTCCCGAGGCGATCTCGGGTGTGTGTCTTCCTGGAGCGATTCTTAAGAGTATATCTACCCGAGATGGTCTCGGGAATCCGCCATCCCGAGGGGGTCTCGGAGGTCCAAAAAAGAGTCGTCCAGACTTAGTAAATCTCGTCGTATAACTTCTTCAGTGCACGTGTCAGCCACGGGATGCTGAACCCTAGCAATACGTATTCAATTCTTATGCCGACTAATGTCAATCCAGTCCCAACTATGGTTGCTCAAGACGATTTATTTATCTCCAATGTTTCATCAATCAATTTCAAAATTAATACAGAAGAGCTAAATCACATAATCTATTAACACGGATATTGTAATTAATACATGAAAAAAAGCAAAATAATTAATTTTTTTGATGTTCAAATTTTAAAATAATAATATTACCATATTAATCGTCGATCCTTCTAATTGAAACAATCCAGTCCTCCTATCCACGCGAGTCAACGTGATAGATGGTTATTATTATCACCAAAAATGAGTTTTAATTATATTTTTTCCAGGAGCCAGGCCCGGTCTCGCCGCGCCCCACGGGCTGAATCGGATGGTAAAACGCCCGGGATCAAGGAACAGCTAGGGTGGCGGTTTTCGTCAGGGCCGGTCTCGCCCGATAGATCCACCCTCTGTATCCGGCTCGGGGGAGCCGACGAGGCGGAGCTCATCTTCTTGGCCATCTCCCGGAGTACGAACTTCTGGATCTTCCCCGTGGACGTCTTCGGCAGGTCTGCCTTGAACACCACAGTCTTCGGAACCATGTACCGCGGCATCCTCTCGCGGCACCACGCGATGAGCTCGGCCTCCGTGGGCGGTGGCGACGCGGCGGTTGCCCCTTCCTTCAGGCTCACAAACGCACATGGCGTCTCGCCCCAGAAGTCGTCCGGCCGCGCCGCCACCGCCGCCTCGTTCACCGCTGGGTGCTCGTAGAGGATGGACTCCACCTCGACGCTGCTCAGGTTCTCCCCGCCGCTGATGATCACGTCCTTCGACCGGTCCTTGATCTCCAGATAGCCGTCGGCGTGCATCACCCCGACGTCGCCGGTGTAGAACCACCCGTCGGCGCGCATCGCCTTCGCCGTGGTCTCTGGGTCCTTGAGGTAGCCTAGCATCAGGCAGCCACCGCGGAGCACCACCTCGCCCATGGTCTCCCCGTCCCTGTTCACGCTCTGCCCCGTGGCAGCGTCGATGACGTCGACGGCCGCCATGGGGAGCGTGCTGACGCCCTGCCGAGCTTTGAGCTGCGCGCGCTCCGACGCGGGGAGGTGGTCCCACTGCCCGCCCTTCCACGCGCAAGACACCACCATACCCGCGGTCTCGGTGAGGCCGTACCCGTGGCTGACCGTGAAGCCGATGGTCTCGGTGCGGTGCAGCACCGCGGCTGGCGGCGGAGCCCCGGCGGTGAGGATGTGGACTGGACCCGGTAGTGGGCGGCGGGAGGAATCGGTGGCGTTGGCTATCATGTTGAGAACCACGGGCGCGCCGCAGAGGTGGGTCACGCGGTGCGTCTCGATGGCGGCGTAGACGGCGGCGGCGTCGAAGCGGCGGAGGCAGATGTTGGTACCACCGGTGGCGGCGACGCCCCAGGGGTAGCTCCAACCGTTAGCGTGGAACATGGGGAGGGTCCACAGGTAGGTGGGATTTAGGGGAACGGACCAATCTATTAGGGAGCCGAGAACGACAAGGAAGAGACCGCGGTGGCAGTGAACGACGCCCTTGGGGGAGGATGTGGTGCCGGAGGTATAGTTGAGGACCATCGGATCCCACTCGCTCTGTGGTCGAACCCAGCCGGAACTCCGGGTCCCCCATCTCGATTAGCTTTTCGTAGGTGAGGGCGGCGCTCGGAGCCGGCGGCAGTTCCTCGTAGGCGTCCTCGATGACGACGACGCGAGGGCGGGAATCGGTGGCGGGGAAGAGGCGGAAGGCCTCATCGAGAAGGGGAACGAAAGCCACGTCGACAAAGACGAGCTTGGATTCGCTGTGGCGAAGGAGGATGGAGATGGTGCGGGCGTCGAGCCGGAGGTTGACGGTGTTCAACACGGCGCCGCTCATCGGCACTCCAAAGTGCATCTCGTACATCGCCGGCACGTTCGGCGAGAGCACAGACACCTAATCCAAGATCAAATTTTTACGGCCGAATGCAGAGCAAGATCAGATTTTAAGAACAGAAACGCGAAAAAGACGGCATCTTCCGATGACGGCGGCGATCGCACGTACCACATCGCGGCGGGAGATGCCGAGGGAGCACAGGGCGGAGGCGAGGCGGAGACAGCGGCGGTGGGTATCCGACCAGGTGCGGACGGTGCGGTTGTAGACGACGGAGGGGCGGTCGCCGTAGACGGCGGCGGTGCGCTCGAGGAATCCGAGGGGCGTCAGGGGGCTGCTGTTGGCGGAGGTCGGGGCCAACTGATCCATAGCCGGTCACCTTTCATCTTGTTGTTGTTCTTCTTCGCCAATTATAAAGAAAGAAGCGAATGGGGGAAGGGCAGATACATAAGGCAGAAGGGCAGATACATAAGCAGAATGGCAGATATCGCGTTTGTCTACGGAATTAATAAATTTCATTTTTTTTAATTAAAAAAATTATTCTTTATTTAATCGTCAAATAAGGTTCCGCGACGCGTACGTCGACTTCCTGGATAATAAAAGGGGCCGGGTCGGTCACCCCAGATTCGATCCCCAGCTACGACGTATTTTATAGGAATTTTTCCTCCAAATGGGACGCGAACCCTGGGCTGCTGGGCTTCTAGACTGACCACCGCGAGCGTTTCCCGATTTACCCTGGTGACCGGTGGGAAACTTCCGTGGGCCGGGCCGGTCACCTAGGTTCAATTTGTTTGCTGCCTGGTTCATGTTTGAAAAGGAATGGAGGAGACGGAGAGAAACAAACATGTTTACTTTAGCGATGGAAATTAAATTTTGTGTTATTGTCACGGTTTTTCGTATTATTTATCTTCTCTATGTTAATTTTATGATGGGCTAATAAAGACGTTGAAGTGAATAAATCATTTTTATCATCTTTTTTTTAAATGATTTATCTTACATTATTAAGACAATCATATTTTAAAATCTAAAAGTTAAAATATGATAAAATTCGTATATTTATTCTATTAAAATACTTATTATAGTATTCAAATTAATAATCTTAATAATTTATTATTTTTATGTTGATCCTATAAGGAATGGATAGGAGTATTGAAAACAAAACAATCGTATTTTGCCATAATAAGAGCAATTACATCGCCATCGTCGTGTTTCACCATTGCAACACTGTTTCGAAAAGAATCGATACGGACGGTCAGTCCCCAGAGTCCAGCCCACGAGGATGGTGACGAAAGGGAAGGAACTCTCACTTGCAAGATTAATACGAGCGTTAATGGGAACACGCCGGAGATTTTCCAAAGAAGCCCACTTCGACGCTCAAGTTAGCACACGAGTATATTGAAGGAAAAGAAATAAGGAGCAGTCATGTGTAAGATGAGCGTAACCTCCTTACTGGGAGGTTGGAGTATCTTATATACCTAAGGCGGTGGTCACACGTAGCCCCACGTTCTCCTCCACGTCTCCTCAATTATCGGTTACTGGATAACCCTTGTAACAGCCACTGCAGTAAGTAAATCCAGACCGTTACGATAATTACGACATTAATTGCCGCATATTACGGACCATGATTATCCAATAATGGTCGGCGATAATTATCCGTAAATCCGGAAAAAAGGAGACGGTTACTTGAGGTTGGGCTATCGGATAAGATGATCCTCGGGCTCCGCTCTCTCGAGGTGATCTCGGGGTCCTTTGGCCTGGGGGGTCCTGGGCGTCTGTCTTCCTGAGGTGATCTCGGGGACCTGTCCTCCCAAGGTGATCTCAGGCGTCTATTTTCCCGGGGTGATCTCGGAAATCTACCCTCCGAGGAGGTCTTGAGAGTCTAATAGAGTCGTTCTGACTCGGTGGACCTTGACACATAGCTTTTTCACTCCACGTGTCAACCATGGGATGCTCAACCTCATCACAAGTCCCTCCCTTCAAGTCTAATCGAAGGAAGTGTGGCTGACTGATTAGACTAGGGGTCTGAGAAATCAAAACATTCGTCCCTGGGTCCGAGATGATCCCTTTGAATTAGTCTTCCAAAAAGGCTTCTACGAGTTTCGAGACACAACAATGATAGTTGTCTATCATCCATTAAAAGCGCATGGCGACAAAACCCCTTCGCGAATGCGCCTTTGCCACGTGCGCAAACTTCTCTCTTCGCGATCTCCTGTTGATATGCGCTGCAGGCCCATATCAAACGACCACCTCGACAGCGGTGACGCCTGGAGATGGATATTCATCGTCGTCCACATGTCGTGCCCCTATTGTACACACGCAGCGGTTTCCTCCCTATAAAAAGGGGAGGCCAAAATGTTCGTCCGCCTTCTGGCATCGTCGACTAGCAGCGTTTACAGCCATCGTTCTCGTCTTCTTCTTCTAAGAACTCTTCCCATGCGTAAGTCTTCTTCTTCGTTCTCACTGTCTTCCTTAGGAACCATGAGTAAGGAGGGCAAGAATGAACAGAGTAAGAAAGGGACTCCAGAGGAGGGATACCGACTGAAGTGGTATGAGTCCACATCCTCTAGAGTGAGGCCGGAAACCCTACAAGTGGCCTGTGAGGCCTACGACATTCCGGTCGAGATGGCAATAGATGTCCCTAGGGTGGACCAATCACCTGTGGAACCTCCCTTAGACTTCTTCACCTTCTTCCTAGGGCAGATAGAGTTAGGGCTTCGTTTCCCTATTTTCCCCTTCTTCATGAGTGTATCCTTCTACTTTGACATTCCACTCCACCAAATGGCTCCCAACGCCTTCGCTCAGATGGGCGGGGCGTACATCATCTTTAAGCTCTTCGACATCCCTTTAACCCCCCCTGCTTTTTCCATTTTTTCTTTGTTCCGATTGGCTCGTGAGGGGCATTTAGCTTTACGGGGCGCCCCAGCCATATGTTCTTAGGAGGGTTCCCTTCTTCCCATAAGGGATGGAAAGAGCGGTTCTTCTTCATTCGCCTACCTCAATGTCCCTTCAGCCCCAGTCACTGGAGGGAAAACCTACCTGCTCCTCCGGAACTAGGGGACTTCCAGCATGACCCAGCCTGATGAGTCTTTTGTCCGGCATGAAGTTTAGCAGCTCGGGTCTGGTACATAGTGACGAACTCATGTACCGATCGGGCCTCAGCCCTAAAGTCACCAGCATTAACCCCAACTTTGGTAAGTCTATCTTTTTTTACCCATGCCTGTTAATTCTAACTGATGTTCCATTACTTGTTTATTGCTTTTTTACCCATGCCTTCCAGGCAGCAGCAATCATTGAGAAGCTATCTCCCAGTTGGAAGGATTTTAAGAACTACCTGAAGCACAAGCGGAAGGAGATGAACGTGGAGGAACTCATTGTTAGACTTCACATCGAAGAAGGCAACAAGGGTTCAGAGAGAAATGTGTTCTCTTAGGCTACTGTAAAAGCCAACGTGGTCGAGTACGGACAAAGCTCGAAACGGAAGAATTCCAAATCTTCTAAGATGGGACCCAGAGGAGGCATAACCAAGAAGTTCTCTGAGAAGTGCTATGGTTGTGGCCAAGTTAGTCACAAATCTTCGGAATGCAAAAAAAAAACGAAGAAGAAGCAGGAGGTCAACCTGAACAAGGGACCAGAAATGGAAGACTCTGTGCCGTGGTCTCCGAACTGAACCTGGTAGGTTCAAACCCGTGGCAATGGTGGATCAATACTAGAGCCACCAGACATGTGTGTCGCAATAAGGAACTGCTTCACAATTTTGAAAAAATTAGTGGAGACAAGCTGTTCATGGGGAACTCGGCAACCTCGGACGTCATGGGCCAAGGAAAAGTGGTGATGAAGATGACGTTAATTCGGTCATTAATTGCTGCAGGGGTCTAAGCCTATATAAAGAGGTTGTGACCAAGAGAAAAATAGAGAGAAAGAGCAACAATTGTCTTCCACCTCATTCCCATCTCTCTGTGTGTTCCCTGGTAATATTCGGGTACTACTTTTGTTCGCCATGAGCAATCAGTGCTTTGTTGTGCCCGTGGTCCCGCTGTTGTATCATGAGGAACAAACGTCCATCGGAACCTCGAAGCACATTCGGAGGAGGCTAAATCTATTTCAAGGAAACTCCATTACGTAGGCCTTAGCAACACTTCCTCTCCGGTTCGGGAAAATCGGGTCGGAAATTCCAGCTCGGGAGATTTGGGTCGGGAATTCCAGCTCGGGTCAGGAGATTCGGGTCGGAAATTTCAGCTCAGGAATTTCAGCTCAGGAGACTGCCTCTGCATACAAGGCAGTTCAGGCCACTGAACAGCTAAGTTGGAATTATTTTTATAATTTCAATTTATTTTTGAAATCTCCGAAAGGATATATCCTCTAACAGTAGTGACGCGGTGGCTGCTCCTTCCTTTAGGCTCATGACACGGGTCTTGCCCCAGAAGTCGTTAGGCCGCATCAAAGTGGTGTCAACACTACTAAACCAACACTATCCACATTAATACTGATTTTTATAAAGGAGCACCATCATAGTACTCGCACTAGCACTATCTCAATACTACTGTAAAATCAACATCATATTAGTGTTGATTTTTACAAACCCGCACCAAAGGTCCTTTGGTGTTGGTTTGTTGAAACGAGCACCATGTCGGACGCCCACATCGGACATCGCCCATAAGAACTCATAAAGCATATATATCACTTCTTATCTCGTGCCTGTGTGTGATCAAGATCTTTGAATATAATCCAGACGTCTTAATTGAATCCAGACGCCTAGATTCAATCAATAGTTTTATTTTTATTTTTTAGCTTCGGGATTAAATCAATTAGATTTTATCTTTAGGGTTTAATGATTGAGTTATGGTATTCAAACTAAAAAAATTAAAATTAAAAAAATTTAGATGCTCATTGGATATATATTAAGGGTGCCTAATAATATTTTTTTATTTTTTTAATTTTAGGGTTAAGCTAATTACATTTGATTTTAGGGTTCAGAGCTGAGTTATAGTGTTCAAGTTAAAACAAAAAATTAACATTAAAAAACTTTGATCCTCACAGAATATAATGTAAGTATCTAGAGTTGATTTTGATGTGATCAATTGAGTGAAGTTAGGTCTTATATTGTTTTGATACCTTGTGTTAAGTGTGTAAGAACTTAGGAATACAAGTCGAGCGGAAAATGCAGTGAGCGATAAAGATGACATGGGAAAAAGGTCGATGGGGTTGGCGCATCCGAGGGATGAGGAGCTGCGGAAGAGTATATCGGTGGAGTGAGAAGGACCCGCGTGACACATTCAAGGGACGAAAAATTTAGGAAGAAATATGCTCGAGGAAAAAATCAGAATTAGATTTAGATGAGTTTAACTCCAGACGATCAAAATATCACCAAAACTCTCAGCCGTATACTATTATGAAATTAATATAAATATAAATAATAACACAACTCACGATAAATAAACATATAGGCGTATAATGTACATAGAATTTTTGTTAGATTGTTTTTGAAATTAATATGAATTTATGAATTTTTTATATTTTAATAGAATAAATCAGTTAGGATTTAGAAAAATACTAGGGCAATATCCTATTTAAATCAGAATTTATTGGATTAATTTTTCTAATTTTAATTTTCTAAATCTAACCTTTTTCTCAATTTCATATAGAAAAATACTAGGGCAATATCCTATTTAAATCAGAATTTATTGGATTAATTTTTCTAATTTTAATTTTCTAAATCTAACCTTTTTCTCAATTTCATACGCGTCTCTCCCTCACCCAGCTGGCGGCGCTGTTCCGCCGCACGTCCAACCCAGCGACGGCAGCTACTTGCGAGTAGCCGATATTAGAAACTTGTACGATGCGGAAAAGAAGTTTAGATATATTGGTTTTTATAATATATAAAATATTTATAATTAAAAAATTAGAAAAAGATATATCTGGATCTATAATATATAAAAAAAAATTTATATACAAAATTTACTTTTCCTTTTTCTCCTCTCCTTTTGATCTATAATATAATTTATTTATATTATCCAAAAAAATTAACTCTAGATTTTCAAAATTAAATTTCTCTTCGAAATTATTTTATTTTGATAAGTTCTAATCACTATAATTATTTTTTAGATAATTCATAATGATTAGAAATTATTTTCTTTTGATAATCATTTAAAATTAAATAACTCTTAATAATAATTTTTAAAAAACGAGAGAGAAAATTTCATATAAATAAAATTTCATGATTTTAATTATTTTTTATTAAATAATCGTCATATTAAATCCTTTTTATATTAAATCAATTCAACAATTTATATAGTCATAATAGATTATTAATAAATAAGCTAACAGTCGATGCCACCAGCGCCATGTGTCCCTTTCCCTGCCTCTCCTTCGTCGAGGTTCGTACTCCCAAAAGCCGTCGGCCATTTCTCTAAGTTGGCCTTCCTGTTCCACGCCGTCGTCCCGGAGATCCATCACCGTCTTGGAGGCTCGTCGCCGTACCGAGGGCTTGCCGCAACTGTTGTTCGCCCCACCATCGGCTATGGCCCCGCCACGTGCTAATTTTCCTGCCGACGCAAGTAACGCCACCGCCGACTGCCGGCTTGTTATGTCCTCGACGCTGGTCGCCGTCGAATAAGGATTAAGGTAATTAATCTGGATTAACTAAAGTTAGTCATTTTTGTTAATTGATTTGTAATTTGATTATTTAGTTAAAAGGGTGTTTAATTAATAGTTGCATAATGTTGATTAATTAATAATTAATTGTTGGATTAATTGATTATTAATAGATGAATTAATTTTTAGAGCAATTTATTATCAGTTTTATCTATTTGGTTAATTAAATGAATTACTAGATAATTGAATTATTGATTAATAAATTGTAAGTTTTTTAGTTTCAATTTGATCAATTGAATGTTATTAAATATTGATTAATTAGAGATTAATTGAGTAATTAATATAATAGTTTGATAAAAGACGAAAAGCTCGTCCCCGCCCAGGACTAACACGGAAGAGGTAAATCAGGATGACTGAGAAGACAAGAGTTAGAGCGAAGAGACGTTTTTACACAAGATGTAGAGATTTACGCGTCCACTAGTTTGATGACTCAAATCCAAGATTGTTAATGATAATCTATCAATTCTTTACCATCTCAGCTATGTACATGGGAATATAATTAATATAATAACGAATACGTTAGAGATAGACTTTACCAAATGGAAACTAAATTTCGTGGAAATATCACGATTATAGTCTTCTATAGAATGCCTTACTTGCTTGAACTATTTATCTTGCACAATTGGGACACTCACATCGACACCGTTGTGTTTTCACCATTTCAACACTCTCAGAGAATAAGTCCTAATTTTTTTTATAATTGATCAATCCAACTCACATAAATATTATCGATCTTCAAAATAAATTAAAAAATATTCATGAAACATATTCAAGTAGTCAGTATTTTTAAAATTATCGTCCTACTTAAAAAACTCATTATAATCTATCATAACTGAAATTCAATATTTAAATATCTGATTAACTAATTAAAATGCTTAGCTTCTGCCTAGCTCGTTAGTTCGAGGACAATAAATCCTGATCGAGGCGGGACAATAAATACTTAATTGTTAGCCTTTTTTATAGAAAAAGACGAAACAGATGTCTAATTAATACAAGACATAGAGAAGGTAAACTCATGGTTATAAGACTCATAATATAATGGACTACTAATTCAATTGGAAAATTGATCGTAGGATCCATATTTTATTAGGATAATTGCCGGTAACTTTTAACGATTAGTGTGTGAGATGGTCAGAAATCTATTAGTGTGAGATGGTCAGAAATCTTACCGCGATAACATAGCATTTGAAATCCACCTCGCATCAAAGAGAGCGAAGTCGTAAAAATTTTCTCCTCATCTTTTTTTCGACGATTTACCAAAGAGCATACTCAAGAATTAATATTTATTAAAAGACGTATCATAATTTTATTTTTACCAAAGGACGCATCTATTTTAATGAACTTCCTCTTATATCTCTCCCGTCAAGTATTGTTTTTCTCTTTCTCAATAACGAATTCCGAGATATCTGAACATATTTTTTTCTTCAGATTTTTCATTTTAAAATAATATATTATGGAATCGGCTAAAAAACGTAAGATAAAGAAAGAAAAATATTTCAATTAAAAAAACAACTCTTCTAACGTGATTTCAAAAATATAAAGAGATGATTTTTTATATTTGATTAATATAAATTAATATATAAAATAATATTTAATAAATATATTAATATATAAAAAATCTATCAAAATATGTAATTTCATATTCAAACGCATACAGGATCTGAAATCACGCTAGGAGGGCCCGAAGTCATCTGACTTCAGACCCTCCTTAGGCCTGAAGTCAAATGACTTCAGGCCCTGCGTGGGCCTGAAGTTAGATGACTTCAGGCCCTGCGTGTACTAAAATTTTTTATTTAATTTTTTAAATAATATTTAATCATTATTTATTAAATTAAATAAAAATATCAATAGTTCTAGGAGATGGTATTTTTGGTGTCCAAACTTCTAATAATTATAAATTATGTTGGAATATGAGTTTTTTAGGTCTATCAGTGGGTTTTCACCAAAACCCACTGATGGACTTAGGATATTTGGATTTCTCAAAACCCAGTATCAATAGTTAGAGTTGAGCTAAGAGATGATATTTTTGGTGTCCAAACTTCTAATGATTATAAACTATGTTGCAATAAGAATTTTTTAGGTCTATCAGTGGGTTTTCACAAATCCACTGATGGACCTAAGATATTTGGATTTCTCAAAACTCAATATCAATAGTTAGAGTTGAGCTAGGAGATGATATTTTTGATGTCCAAACTTCTAATGATTATGAATTATATTACAATAAGAGTTTTCTAGAATGAATCAGTGGGTTTCAGTGAAAACCCACTGATAGACCTAGGATACTTGGATTTCTCCATACTTGAAATCTCTATTTAGAATTTACTTAGGAGATGTTATTTCTGATGTGCAAACTTAATAGCTATAATTTTTAGTTATGTTCTCTAATCGTATCAGTTGACACAGAAGGATGTATAAATATGACTACATCTTGGGAACAGTTAAAGAAACATCTCTTTTAACGTGATTTCAAAAATATAAAGAGATAATTTTTATATTTGATTAATGTAAATTAATATAATAAATATATTAATATATAAAAAAACCTATCAAAACACGTGATTTCAGATTCAAATGCAGGGCCTGAAGTCCCACTAGGAAGGCCTGAAATCATCTAACTTCAGGCCCACGAAGGGTTAGTAAAATTGTGAGTTAAATACACTTTAAGACCGAGTAAAAAAAACTAAATACCTGAGTAGCCTCCAAGAAGAAGGTGTTAGCCTTGCTGTTGAGGCCCCTGTAGTAGGATTCCCGGACCCCCTGCAGGTAGCAATCTGCTACATGCCCGTAGAGTTGCAGTTCTTGGGACCGGTACAGTAAGCTCCCAGTCGACATCTCCAATCGTGGGTCGACGAGGGAAGGGACCAGGATGTGAGGCGGGGGAGGAGTGATTGGGACCTTTGCAGGCGATGAGGTCGAATAGAGGGGAAGGGGGAAGTCGGGCACGCTCGATGATGGGTCGGGGCGAGAAGAACCGCCCGAGGCAGTCACTCAGGTGGACGCCTCCGGGTGTGTCGAAGGGCCTGCCGTAGCCCACTTCTTTTTCTTCTTCGGTCGAGAAGCGAAGGTGGCCCCGATCTGAACCTCGGTTGGCAAAATAGGCACAGGGCTTGGAATGCGGGCCCGACGCCATCTCAGTGCAAGAGGTTGGTCGTCCTCCTCTATGGGCTCAGCATTGGGGCTCACCGCAACTGTAGGTGGCCGAGTGGCGGCTCGGGCGCAGGAGCGGAACCAAGTGGATCCACAGACGCTTCTCCAATTCCGTAGCCACCCGAGATTCCAGTTTGCATCATCCAGTCCTAAGTCATATTCCAAAACAGCGGTGAACATCATGGTGGCTGTAAAATAGTAAAAGCTTAGTTAGCTATAAATATTCAAAGGTAAGATAAGAGAACTTACCGAGCGAGATGGGTCAAGGAGCTGGCACTTGGCTTAAGCCAAAGGTGTAAAGGATCTCCTCCTCTAGGAGATTCACCCCGAGGAAGCGCCAACCGTCGATCTTTGAGATAGCAGACTAGTAGGTGGTCGAAGAACGATAAGATTTGGAAGAGGTGGAGAAGGGGGCAGGCCCTCTATCCAGGTTGTGGGCCAGCTCGAGGCGGGGGTAGTGTTGACAATTGACAATGAAAAGGCGATCTTTCCAACCATTGTTGGAGGTTGGAAGCTTCGCCAAAAAAGAGGTCTTGGCTCGGGCTTGGAAGTAGAAATTACCCGACTCTTATTTTTTAGGGTAATAGAAAAATGAAAGATCTTGGGCTATAGAGGAATCTAGTATAGGGTAAAAATGATGACAAACCTGCAGATTAGGCGAATGACGTTCGGGATAGTTGAGAGAGGAGGAGTTGGAAGTACCGGCACACTTCGGAAACAAAAGGGTGGAGGGGAAAACATAGGTCGGCCTGGAGATGGTCTCGAGAAAGGGTTATATAGCTCAGGAGAGTTCCCTCGGGTCGTTAGTGCGGCCAGGTAGAACTAGGCGGTGGTCGGATGGGATTTGGTATTCCGACCGAAGGCGGTCGAGATTCCGGGAGCATAGCTCGGATATGGCGGTTGTGTACCACGGGCCAGGGTCGGGATGGAAGAAGATATGAAGCAAAGAGGCGGACCAACCCGATGAAAGCGGCGGTGGGAATGCTGGAAATGACGGAGAGGTGTAGAGTTCACATTTCACCGAAAGAGATCGTCGGAACCTTAGCAGAGCACGAACGTGAGGAAGAGACGAGGTAAAAAGTGGGGCGGTGAAAGGCAAGGTGCAGTATATAAAGGGTCGAGGGGTGATGTCGACCATCCGATGAGGATCTGGTAAAAAGGCGGGATTGGATCAAGGTCGTCCATTTTTGCTATAATGAACCTCGGGAAGACACGCAGCGTGCGCGACGTGAGTTTGCAGTTTCTGAGAGCAAATGTTTTGTTACTCGGGAAAAGCCAATGGGTGAGGGACACGTGGCCCCCAACAATTAATGGGGGATACGAATCGATCCATTGAGCATCAAAGGATGAGACATGGAAGACATGACGAGATAACGATGTTGGCCACGCCGTGTGTCAGTCGGGTAGTTGATGTTGACAACTGGTTGGCTGATTGGCCTACGCGGTTTAGCCTGGCTTACTCTGAACGAGGGGTCTAGTCTGTTGGACTCGGTGCCTCCTTCGACTAGACTCGAAGGGGACGCTTATAATCCCGATCTAGCTCATGTGTAACCCGGTCGGCCAGCATGCCACTTCATAAAGATAGGTCATTTCCATGGGAGGTCAAAAATCCCGGCGTGGCGGGGCATGAAACGGGGCAGATTGCCATTGGCTCGAATTTCACCCAGGTCAGATGTCCCGATTGGATAGCAGGTCGGGTATAGTTTGAACTAGCCCCATCGGGGGGGGGGGGCAGCAACTGTGTTCAACCTAAACATCAGTTGATCGACATACTCCTTGCATTATAATTCTGTCTTTCAGAGGACGAGTCAGCCGCCGATGTTCGAGTACCCCACAACTCGGTGCGTCGCATATGTTCCGACCGACATGTCATTAGCTCCATAGCTTGGTTTTCCTTGAGGTAGTCGATCGACATACTCTTTCAGTGCGCTCTGACTTGGAAGTTGTCATTATCCACAGCAGTACCTATCCTCTGATACCACGCACACAAATAAAGGTAGTACCAGAATCGACGCAGGGCGACTCGGGCCTGACACCACTCGTATTCGAATCGCGGATATCGCGCTGACACAGTACATTCCTAACAAGCTATGCTAACTCGTACCATGGTGCCCCCTGCGTATGTCAGGATGAGGCAGCGCCGGTCGGCGAGCTGACATGGTCCCTGATTCTGTCCCTACACCGCATAAGACAAAATAGGGCAAATAGGGCACAGGGGTTGTACCTTGCTTCCTTCACCCGCAGGTATGCGTTATACATTTTCTAGCTACAGTCATTTTTTCCTTAACTTGATCTTCTCCACCGGGTTATGACTTGATCATCAGAGGGCCTTGTCGGGAAACTCTCCCGGTGGATTGCTGACGGTCATCTTTTTCGCAGGAGGGGCGCTCCTTGGCTGGAATAGTTCTCAGCATCACCCATCCTTCTCCATCGACAATCTAGCCTCATCATTAAGTTGGGAGTCCACCTCGCTTTTCGATAGGATCAACCTATATATCCTATACTGGACTTAACTGCTGAATATTATCACATACTCTGTTTTCCATTCATGTGGGTACTTATTGAATATATGCAAATGGAAAAGAGGTAGAAAAGAATAGACTCCATTATGAATAAGATTTTTAGTCACATATTAGGAGTTTCAAGGCATATTGGTTAATTTATATTGATTCACAAGCATTTTAGTTGTGAACAAATGCATGATAGAGGTTCTCTCTTACGTGTGAGTGCGCAGGAGGGGTGCAAATCCAAGGCCTAGATTTACACTAAACTAAGTTGACTCATATGCGAATACGACCTATGGGCGTCGAATGCTAGATTGGTCAGGATAAACTTTGCCTAAATGAATAAACTAATGTTGTCCCCTTAAATAAAAGATCTGTAATATCTAGACGTTTTGATCTAGATGGGTTAATGGGTAATAAATGGCGATTAATTCGGACATTAAATATTGCTTGGTCTGAGCTCCTATATAAAGGAATTGTGACCAAGAGAGCAGGTAAAGGCTACAAAGAGGCCACGAGCTAATAGCAAAGATTTTCTTCCATCTTCATTCTCCAAATCTTCATCCACTATGCATTCTGCCTGGTGGATTACCCGTGGTGACAATCGAGTACTTCCCTAGTTCGCCACGAGCAACCAATGCTTGGTTATGTACGTGATTTCGATGTTGTATCCTGAAAAATGGATACCCATTATAACCTCGAAGCATAGTCGGAGGAGAATGAATCTGTTTTAAAAAAATTGCATTATACAGGCCTTAGCAACTATTTCTTCTTCTCCGATTCGGGAGCTCGTGTCGGGAGCTCAAGTGGAGAGACTGCACTTAGACTATGAACTTGGACTCTGCGGTTGGGAGTTTGCACTTTGACATATAAGATATCTCTAGCCTTTCCGGCTATCTCAACTATTTCAAATAGCTTTTTCCTACTTAGTAGTTTAGAATTATTAATTTAGGTCATTCAATAGATAAGTTAAAATTAAATTATATAATTTTAATTTAATCTTTTTCTGACAAGTATCTGCCCAACTACCTTTAATGACTAAGTCATTTTGGAATCCCAAAAGAATATAAGACAAAGTAAAATAGATATGATCATAGCATTGAGAATAGTAAACATGTGAGACACTAGGCGACCGTATTAACCTCGCTACTGAGAGCATCCCTCACTTTATCTTATACAAGGAAAGCAGTTTAAAATACATAGCTCAGGGAGAAAAGGTCAAAGGATATACCTCATGAAAGGGAAGCCGCGAGATACAACTCATTAAAGATCGTCATTTACAATTATGTCTCTTTGCGTTATTATAATTATTATATCTTTTATACGCTGGGAGGTCGGATCCTATGGCGAAGTCAGTTTAGGTGATCTGCTCAGGACTAATCCCGAGCTATTAGGCATGAGCATCGACGTCGACTTTGTCATCCCGGATTATCTTCCTCTAAATCTCCTTCTCACAATAGTTGGGTCCCCGAGTCGTAACCTGGGTAGGTGTTAACATGACTTCGTTCGTGGTCAGATCAAGGCAGGCCAGGAGGTTGATAAAGGAGAATAAATATTTGACTGCGTCAAATATTATTAAATATTAAAATACGAAAATAAAATAGTTTTTTTAATTAATTAAAAATAGTTTATCCATAAAATATATAATTTATGAAGATTCTAGGATGCTTAATCAAATATAAAATTAATAAATAAATTATTAATTAATAAATTTATAAAAAAATTATCAGTTAATAAATTAATAAAAAAATATTTAATAATATTTGACACAATCAATCATTTATCCACTTTTAATTCGAGCCAGAGATACAGCTCCTGTACGCCCAGTCTCGGCAGCTGCCCAAACTGAGATTCAGAAAAATAATAATTAGTTTCTATTTGAGATATTGTCATTAATTCTTTGCCCACATGACTAGGTGGGCCAGAGCAAAAAAAATAATTTTGTATTCAAAAGTTGGGTTGCAGTAGGGGAAATAGCGCTGGAAAGTTATCCGAGTTTACATTTGATCCTAATTATTTGATATTAATTATCAACTCGAGGTTAATTTCAACCGTTCTTGTTCCTATTGATTATTCTGAATCTCTTAGTTTTGGCTGTACAGTTCGTGGTGGTTGCCAACTCTACCTACTCGGCTGTAAAGATTCATTAAAGGTATTAATGGAGGTTCTACAGTGCAACGACAAACAAATAAAACACAAATAAGAAAAGCTCCAGTTATGCTTCAGAAGCCTATTTCAAATTATCTTGATTAAAAAAATTAAGACATTTTATTTATTAGGGTCAAAATTTTTATTTAATTTTATATTTAATCTACACTTGATCAAATATATTTTAAGATATGCAAATGAATTATGGACGATATTGCAAATGAAAAATCAAAATATTGTGAATACAATATAATTACGTATCAACTCTAAGGTATGAGAAATAATGATTGAGATTCATTTTTAGAAAGGATTTATTATTTTTTCAATAATATTATATTGATATTTTCGAAATTGATGATAAATTCACACGTTAAGTATGATGAAAATGATAATTTTATTGTATATATAGAGAAAGATATATTCAATCAGTTAATAATGAAGTAAGTGTATGAAAATATGAAAATTCAAATAGAATAATTATAAGATAATTATTTTATAATATTTTATAATTATAATAGTTTATTTTTTTTTTTTAAATTTATATTATATTATTATTTTCACTGAATCAAGATTCTAGTTCCATCCCGGATCGGAGCAGCGACAAGTCAAGATCAAGAAATCACAAAGATATCGCATGATTTGCATTGATTTAATATATATCACATTGATCTGAAACATATCGCATGGCTCTACATTGGTTGAGACCTGCCACATGACAGACATCTGTAAATTTTGAGTCAGGGAAGAATTAAAATAATTTTTTACTTTAAATTTATTTAAAATACCTAACTGTAGTGAAATTGATCATTTTAGTCAATTAAATCCAAGAGATAAAAAATGTTATAAACGAAGGGATAGCCCTTCCTAAATTTTTTTATTTGACTTAAGCAGCCAAGTCTATTTCTTTAATTAAATGGATAAGACTATTATGCATAAGATATTATTACTACCTTTTTATATATTTTTTATATGGCTCGTTTGAAGAATAATATATTAAATGGACAAAAAATAGATGGCGTTCCTATTTTTTTATTTACTAAAGATGTTTCTTTGTCAAAATTTATTAAAAGACTTCTAATCAAAATCTCCCTCCATGCTCTACCTTAATTTTAACTAAAATAATATTAAAGTGATAAGAATTTCCATAAAAATTATAGGTGTAAATTTAATTATACCTATTCCATAATAATTAGCATTAATCAAAATTATAAAAATGATTTTGATTCTCTATGATCATTAATTTTAAATTATAAACATAAAATTTAAATATTAGTATTTTAATAGTCTTAATATTTTGGGCTGGCCTGGTTGCTTCCGGACAACCCGAGTCAGGCCGCCCTATTTCACTACCAGTTTTCGGCCGACATAACCTTAATTGGGCCTTAGCCCATGAATTCTCGGTGCGCCGCCCTGTTCTCCTTCGCAGGATAAAAGTTGGGAGTCGGTGACCGAATCTATCAATAATGGATGATCCCTCTAAAGAAGAGAAAGCGTCGAGCAATCCACCTCTCCACTTAGCTGTCCTCCATCGTCGCTCGATTATCGACCAATTCAAGGTTTATTCAATTCATGATAACCCCACTCCCGTCTGCTTCATCCTTATCCCTCACTTCCATGAATGAACCTGCCTCACCACACGTGTATTTACTGACACTCCACCGCCTCGACTCGCTACCTCCTATAAATCGACCGTGTCCTTAGATGCTACGGCACGCATATCTGCTCGACTGCTCATGGCTCCGAGGCGGCGGCTGCTGCTTCTGCTTCTTTCTCCTCTTCTCGCTTCCCTGCTTCTGTGTTTCTGTTTTGCGGCCGAACCAGGAATACCGAGCGGAAGGACAGGGAGGGCTCTGTTCGCCTACACAGCCATTGGTAACTGAAGTCATCGTTGTCTTAATGTGCGAAGTGATTTTTGCTTGACTAGCTAGTTGATGGATGAATAGATTGCGTGGGGTTGTGCGGGGAGAGGTGCAAGTTGTCGTCGAGGCCGAACTTGTGCAAGAGGGCGTGCGGGACGTGTTGTGCGCGGTGCAGCTGCGTGCCGCCGGGGACGTACGGGAACTACGACAGCTGCCCCTGCTATGGACTGATGACCACCCATGGCGGCCAACGCAAGTGTCCTTGATTGGTTAGGTACTCTTTGGGGAAGATGAAGTTGTGTCGTCGAGAGAGCTCGAAATCGAGAAGGACGAAGATATGAACAGAGTTCTCTAAGCTATGTATATGCAGTTAACGTCGGTGGTGTGTGTGCATATATAAGTATGTATATATAATAAATTTTGTGTTACTGTAAATCAATCAGGTCGTTGTAGTATAGTGGTAAGTATTCCCGCCTGCACGCGGGTGACCCGGGTTCGATCCCCGGCAACGGCGTCCAAAAACAAATTTTATTTTTGATGAACTGCCAAGCTCGCCCGTCTTCCCTTCCACCCAACTATTTAAACCCTATCGGGCTCTTCTCCTCTCCACTTTCCGCCCCACTTCGCCTTGTCTTGTTGCCATCGCCAAATCCCTCGCCACGACTTCCCGAGATTCCGCCACGTAGTGCTTTACTGGCACTCCTTTCCCAATCCTCGAGCAAATTCTATCGATACCTCCTCAGATTCTCTCCCGAGAGCCCCGCGTCGCGTTTCGCTCCGCCATGCTCCGTTTGGCGCCGCCGCTGCTTGTCGTAGTCACCTGTCCGGCCCTCGACGCCGATGGGTTCCCCTTGCGGAGGCGAATTCTAGCTCTGCCCCCTTTAGCATCTAGCCGGAGCTCAAACCCGGCCTTGAGGTCAGCTGCCGGGATCCCCCGGTTGCCCCCCGTCGCCGTCCTGAGCCCCGAGAGGGCGACCCGGGGAGGTGTGAGCGAGAAGGGAGCGGCAGGGGAGGAGTACGACGCGATTGTGATCGGGTCCGGGATCGGCGGGCTCGTGGCGGCGACGCAGCTGGCTGCCAAGGAGCTAGGGTTCTGGTTCTGGAGAAGTATGTCATCCCTGGGGGCAGCTCTGGTTACTACGAGAGGGGCGGGTTTACTTTCGACGTCGGTTCGTCCGTGATGTTTGGTTTTAGCGATAAGGTGAGATCTCTGTACACTCCTAAGAGGAAAAAAAAAGTCGAAACTTTTTAACTAATTAGTTTGGTTCTTCTTAACTAATTAGTTTGGTTTCAATGGAAATTTGTTCCATCAAAGCTGAATTCTTTCAATTATGATCATCTTTTCAAATTTCACATTTTGGTTACGTTCGCCTGTAGGGCAACCTGAACCTAATCACGCAAGCATTAGCAGCAGTTGGTCATAAGATGCAGGTCATACCTGATCCTACCACTGTTCAATTCCACCTTCCTGGTGAACTGACTGTTCGTGTGCATCGTGAGTATAATGATTTCGTTGAGGAACTAGTCAGTAAATTCCCGCATGAAAAAGAGGGAATAAATCAGTTTTATGATGAGTGCTGGAAGGTAGTTTCTAGTCTTTATTTGGTCTTCCATTAAAAGCTTGATTCTTTCATTGACCACTATAATCATCTTTAATCTTATTCGTGGTTAGATTTTCAATGCACTGAATTCATTGGAACTGAAGTCACTGGAAGAGCCTATATATCTATTTGGGCAGTTCTTCAAGAAGCCAGTCGAATGCTTGACTCTCGGTAATCATATTCCCTTATGCTTGTGAATAAGTAAAACAAAGCATAATGTTGACGTGAACACTTCAATGTATCCTATGTGATGAACACCAAAGTATGTGTCTCTACACTTATTTTAAAGTGATTTCATTTATTTTTCCCAGCTTATTACTTGCCACAAAATGCGGGGGATATTGCTCGGAAATATATAAAGGATTCTCAGTTATTATCATTCATTGATGCTGAGGTGCAAAGTTAACTTTCTTTTCAGTTTCAATATAAATTACATCTCATAAAACTTTGTGAACATCTTTTGAAGACCAAAATCCTTTGTGGCATGTTTGTAGTGTTTCATTGTGAGCACAGTAAATGCGTTGCAGACACCAATGATCAATGCAAGCATGGTATGTTTCATTTGAAGATAATGGCATGTCATCGCCATAGTTTTCTTTATTGACCACCGTGTTATTTTTCATTTGCCGTGCAAGGTCTTGTGCGACAGACACTTTGGAGGTATTAATTATCCAGTTGGCGGTGTTGGTGGTATTGCTAGGGCTTTGGCAGATGGGCTAGTTACAAAGGGAAGCAACATACTTTACAAGGCAAATGTGACCAATATAATACTGAAAGATGGAAAGGCTGTGAGTAATGACTAATGAGGCTCCTCCATAGTCAATGACTTTGCTGTATGAGATAGGCTATCTCAACTTCACAGATTTGTGTTGTCGGTTTGTATTAGGTGGGAGTGAGGCTCTCAGATGGAAGGGAATTTTTCGCCACTACAGTTATCTCAAATGCAACAAGATGGGATACCTTCGGTAAGTTTACTCTATTGTAAAATGATTGAGTTGAACTATTACTTTCAACCTCAATGCATACCTGCAATTTGTTTGCACCTGGTTGTATCCTTGATTCCGAGTTTACTTGGATCACTGATTCACTGTCATAATTAAAGAGTAAGCCTTCAAAACTTTGGTTACTGCTTAGAATACTCGAACAGCTATTGTAGCACAGAAATGAACCATTACTGTGATAAATAAATAAAACAATTAGACAGTGGAATCTTAATGGGTGATGATCCATCTAACTTTCTTTAGTTATCACTAGATGTAAATCTTGAACATTATTCCTTTGCTTACTTTAATACTGTCAGGAACATATTAAATAGTTGATTTATTCATCCATGTCTTGCCTATTTTTCAAGATAACCGAATCATATTAGGTGTAAAAATATTTAATTTTTATTTTCTTTATCAGAAAGGCGATGGTAATGCTGATATGAACTTCAATGAAAGGTTATAATGAGGCAAGAAGAAATGTGGCAAATAATTGATCGAATTATAGCACTCATTATCCTTTGCTCTATCTAAATTATGCTAATAATGACAATGGGCCATGTCTTCTGCAGTCACCTTTCTAAACACATCTAGTCTAACATACAACAAGTATCTGCTTCGTCATTAGTTTTCTGTTTCTTCCACAAAATAAAATTTACAATATTGTGATTCTTTCTTCTTTTACATTTTTTTGTCAATTTTCTAGATTTCTTTCTTATGGTTGTTTGCATTCATCAATTGATATATGTTCTTTATCCCTGTGTATTGACAAATTTGTTCTGAATTCTACCTAGTGCCTACGATCTGACATCCTCATCTCCAAGCTCGAACTTTAATTTAACATTCCTCACTCCCTTGATTTGTAGGTAAACTTGTGAAAACTGATGAAATACCCGAAGAGGAGAAAAATTTTCAAAGAGTTTATGTCAAGGCACCGTCTTTTCTTTCCATTCACATGGGAGTCAAAGCAACAGTTTTGCCTCCTGAAACAGATTGCCATCATTTCATTCTTGAGGTAATAAATGCCTTGCTGTTTCAAATTTTTGGATCAAGTACTACCATTTAAGATGCTGCTGTTGCTCATATTTTGGCGATTATCAAGAATGCAGGATGATTGGGCAAATTTAGAGAGGCCTTATGGAAGCATATTTTTGAGCATTCCTACTGTTCTTGATTCATCTTTGGCCCCAGAGGGACATCACATTCTCCACATTTTTACCACCTCGTCCATGGATGACTGGAAGGTATGTGACTCAGTCATTTGTTTGTAATTCTAACTCTTGTTCTGTGACCTCGCGATTCATTGTAATTTTTGAATAAAAATATGGACTGTTTTCCAGGGCCTCAATTCAAAGGACTATGAAAAGAAAAAAGAACTTGTGGCAAATGAAATTATATCAAGGCTCGAAAAGAAACTCTTCCCAGGTCTCAAAAACTCTATAGTTCTTAAAGAGGTACAAGGCATCTGTTCATGGACTGCATTTTGTTTCGAGGATTTGGCATGTACTTATGCGTATGAACACCATCCCATAGATGTCCTATCATTTCATTGCTAATTCAGATGGATGTTTGTACCTTACATTGAAACTGCTACTGATTCATCCAACTGAAAGCATGTAGATGGAAAAACATTTATTGTTCCTCTGGAAGCCCATTCCCTCCTTTCAAACAGCAAATACACAAAATTTTAGAGATTGGCTCGGACCTCAATTCGGGAATGTGGCCAAGGGAGGTCTAGTCGGTTGAGTTTGGACTAGTTAAGGTTGAAGTCAAGCAGGTTTTACCTAACTGGAAGGACTTTGGTCAAGGTAAGTGAATGAAAGGGAGGTGTTTATTTAATCTGTCCAATGTGCTCAGGAGTTCAGCTGAGTTGTTTGAGAATGATCAAGGTTCGGTTGAGGTAGGTTCAGATGAGGTGAAAAGTTTAGACAGGTGATGAAGTTCGGTGTAAATGACTTGATGAAGGGGCTGAAGCGGGGCTAAATGAGTTACATAATCGTGGTGGTGTGAAGTGAGGTTATATAAAGTCCGAGTTGGAGAAAAATTTAATCGTCTTGCATGTTGTCCAGTATGCCACTCAAATGGTCAGAGTCCTTAACCTTTTATAGGCCATAGGAGTAAGGTCCACATGCAAGAACCTTATACTAGGTGTCGGCTGATATGTTTTCTGTTCCCTCAATTGGGGTTAAGCTCTAGGATAATTTCTTAGATAACTCTTGTTCACAACGATTCTTTGTGCTTTGTTACGTGTCTTTCGACCAATGGCCTGCCATTAATCCAGATCAGTTCCCATTCTAAAAGCTGACACAGGTGGGGACCTTTTATTGACTATTTCCGAGTATTCAATGAGCTTCTTTTAAACATCTGATCAGTGATAGGTTACTCATACATATACTTGTGCCATAGATTCATTTTTTCAACTTCTCAATAAAAATCTCTTTCTATCCTCATGGCAGGTGGGTACTCCAAAGACCCACAGAAGATTTCTTGCTCGAGACAGTGGCACATATGGGCCAATGCCACGCCAGATTCCAAAAGGATTACTTGGGATGCCCTTCAACACTACTGTATGCGAGATGTCACCTTTTGACATTTTCAGATTGGTTATTTTGTTAATAGAATATTGATTTGCTAAAGTAAGAGTGCTGGATTTGCAGGCAATCGATGGTCTATATTGTGTCGGCGATAGCTGTTTTCCCGGACAAGGAGTCATCGCTGTTGCCTTTTCTGGAATCATGTGTGCTCACAGAGTTGCTGCTGATATAGGTAAGCAGGAATTTCACATTTCACCATCTTGCAATGATCAGAAATGCAAACAACAAAATGATCATTATATTTCTACTTGTATGGATATCTTTGTCTATCATCATTATCATCAAGCCGTGTTTGCCCTAATTATTTAGGATCGACTATATAAATCTTATTCTTCCATTGAGTTACATGCAAAGTGATAAGCTCCTCATAGAACTCATGAGGTTATCATGAGAATGATTGTATTTCTTTCGTCGGTCCTAGATGTGGCATCTATGTCAGCTAATCTTGATGTATCGTTCCAGGTCTGGAGAAAAGATCTCCATTGCTGGATGCTGCTCTTCTTCGCTTACTTGGCTGGTTGAGGACACTGGCTTGATGGCAGGTGAGTGTGTGTGTGTGTGTGTATTAACAACTAGCAGTACTTATTTCACGCTTGAGCTTGCCAATTGCTAAAATGAAATCTTTTTATTATTATAAAGTGTTTTGACAATTTTACAATTGTCAACCGAGTTGTTAGAATAGTTGTGTACAATTACACTCATAATCACATTTTATGGACAAGCTTATACAAATACACATCTTACCATCCTTTTGTAGCAATTTAATCTAATATGATCCTACACAGATTTACCAATGATACTTGTGATTTGTTGTCACCATGTATCGTCCGTTGCCTTTCAATAACTGCTATAAAGTTTCCACGATTTTAAGAAACCTTATGAGTTCTCCAGATACATCTTCCGCTTTCACGTTTAGGATGAAGTCGATGTGGCCGTAGTTATCTATGTATAGCAACTTTGGCTTGTATAGCAACTCAGGAGGGATGTCTGCTAGATCGAATGACGTAGGAGGTAGACTATGATAGTGCTTCAGGTTCCCCTAATATCCATTGTCATATTTTGCAAAGGTGCCCTTTCGTATCACTGAAAAGCTTGCACATATATGTCAGCTAAGAGTTTCCATAACTACCGGTATCGACAAACCAAAGGCCGACAAAGAACGAGCCTTAATCGATTCTCGATAAGGAGAAGCAAACCACTGAATAGTAGGGTAAAAAACATACTTTGGAAAAACATGGTGTAGGTTCTTAATTGAAGATGGATGAGGTTCAAACGCCATATAATAGTCCATGCTGGACAAGTTGAAGCAGCAATTATCACCTGCAAAATAGGAGCAAATTTAACCATTAGCGCGAAACTGGGAGTCTGCCATAGTTTGAACAGACCCCTTTGTAATGGTTAGGTATAACTAACCATGAAAAGCACTTTTGAATCCACACTATCTGTATATTCAATATAACAAATTGCAAAGATAGTAACTGTCAACTGTATGCAGCTTCTTGTTGCTTTCTGGTTATGCATTTTCGAACAATTTCTCTCGATAATTGATTATGCTTTGTATGGTAACCATGCATTTAACCTTTCTTAAGTTTCTTCTTTTCCATTTATTATATGATGACACAACCAGTTAACAGAAAATCCTTTGGTCGTGGCTAAGCCATCGGCTGCAAGCCAAATAAGAAGATATCAGCTATGAACTCGCCAACTAACTGTACATAATCTAGAGATACATATCGACGACGTATTTGAATACGTAATTCTGAAACCTATTAATGAATTTGCAGACCAATGCATGAAGTTCTCATCAATGTGGGATCATGAGGAATTATTGAATCATATTGTATAGTTTTATCTTACATCGCAAGAGATGATTTTCATGATTCGAATCCTTGACCTCCAAGTTACACTATAATAATTTTATCATTGTGTCAAAACTCTCCTTCACACGACAAAACCTTCTCATGAATAGATAAATTGATATGACCTCGGCTGCATCTTGTGCCGTGAACATTCCCAACCCAAACATCAAAACCACTGTTTGCAAGGATGAAGCCTAGTGCCTGCTCGAATGAATTCATGAACCATATGTCTCCACCTGCTCACACGAGAAGACAAAAGAACAAGAATAAATGAGGAACAATTTGATAGTAAATGTATGAAACCAGAATAAAATGCTAATTTTGCACTAACTAATCTGATGCATATGAGTAGAATGTAAAAAACTAATAACACAGCAATACTTTTCACATCTTGATAAATCTGAAAAAGATCAACAAAGTAAATGAATGAGAGAGAGACAGCATCCTGATTCACCATCTTACTGAGCTAGATACTGATGTCTTTAGGTATCGATCAAAAGGGAATCATCCAATAAAACTGAGTTACTTGTATTATGACCTTGCAACCATCAAGCAAAATCAAGATAAGTCTCGAGTAAAACAAGATGAGACAATACATCTAATACAGTGATTATCTAATGCACATAAATGAGACAAAAATCACATTTTGTAATCAAAATGATTGGACCAAAATTGCCATGTTTTATAACAAATTGTATAAAAGCAATCGTAGTCCTTATTAAGAGGGAGTTTGAGGCAAAGGATTTCTAGAAAGTCGCCTTTTCTGTCTTGACATTGTAAACAACCATGGTATCTCTCTTACTGTCTAATACACACAAATAAGATAAAATTCACATTTTAAAATAAAAAATTACTGATGGGCAACAAAAATGGAATACTCACCAAATATGAGATGTTCTAATAAACTTCATAAAAGTAATCATAGTCATTCTTAAGAGGGAGTTTGATGCATAGGATTATCGGAAAGTCATCATTTTGCAATCCAGAATTGTAAATAACCATGGCATCTATCTCAATAAACATTTTTGCTGAGATATTCACACAATAATGAGTAATTTGGATAGATCTATTTATCATTTTCACCATTCTTTTCTATTTGATTTCCATCTTAGACAAATTCTCTTACACCGATAATGTCTTAACTTTCCAATGTAAAATACTTTCTCAAAGTTAAAAGAGCCCCTGAGAAATAATCACTATGTTCATTTTGTTGGATATAGTGTGAATGGAAAGGAAGGTGGGGAGGAGTGCTGCTTCATTGTGAATGAGACTTTAATTCTACATTGGGAGTCTCAAGGCATAATTGTTGGTTTATATTGTTTCACAAGCATGTTAGTTGTGAACAAATACATGGGGAGAGGCTCTCTTTCACGCGTGAGTGCGCAGGGGGGGTGCAAATCCAGGGCCCGAATTTGTGCTGAACTAAGTAAACTCGTGTGCGTGCACGACCTGCACGCGTCGAATGCCCGACCGGTCGGGGCAAAATTTGTCCAAGCGGATAAACCAACATTTTGCTCAAATGTAACAGATACATTAACTGTTGATTAATGCAAAATTAGTAACACCCAGCCCTATATAAAGAGGTTGTGACCGAGAGCAAAATATATAGAAGAGATTGTCTTCCACCTCATTCCCAACTCCCCGTGTGTGTTGTCTCGTGGTAGCGTTCGGGTACTTCTTCAGTTCGCCACGAGCAACAAGTGCTCTGTTGTGCCTGTGGTCCTATTGTTGTATCCTGAGAGACAGACACCCATCGGAACCTCGAAGCACCGTCGGAGGAGGACAATTTTGTTTCAAGGAAACTGCGATACGCAGGCCTCAACAACTCTTCAACTCCGGTTCGGGAAGTCCGGTTCAGGAAGACCGGTTTGGGACATCCAGTTCGAGACGTCCGGCTCGGGAGATACTGGTCGGGAAACTCTGCTCGGGAATTTTTGCTCGGGATAATCTGCTCCGGAAGTTCAGCTCGGGAAGTTCGGTTCGGGACTTACGGTTCGGGAAAACCGGTTCGAGACGTCTTGCTCGGGAGATTTGCTCTGGTGATTTTAGCTCGGGAAGTCCAGGTTGGGAATTCTAGGTCGGGAGACTGCATTATGCATAAAAAGCAATTCGGGCCACTCAACAGCTAAGTTGAAATTTTTGTAATTTCAATTTAATTTTTGTTAACTCTCCGATTCTGCTCGGGAGATCCTGGTCGAGAAATTTTGCTCGAGAGACTCTGCTCGGGAATTCCTGCTCGAGAATTCCAGCTCGGGATAATCTGCTTGGGCAATTCAGCTTGGGAAGTCCAGTTCGAGATTTACGGTTTGGGAAAACCGGTTCGAGACATCCTGCTTGGGAGATCTGCTCGGGTGATTTCAGCTCGGTAACTCCAGGTCGGGAATTCCAGCTCGGGAGACTACATTCTGCATAAAAGATAGCTCAGGTCACTCAACAGCTAAGTTGAAAATTTTATAATTTTAATTTAATTTTTGTTAACTCTCTGTAAATGAATATTTCCTCAGCACATTTTCATTTCCTTATACATATTTTAAATATGAGTTTCTAACATCCTTAAGTTTTGACAGATATTGTCAGTGACTCAATTGATACATTGAACTAAGTTTGGCGTGGTGTTATCATTTTCTCCATGGAAGGAGAGGAAGGGCCATTTTGAATCAGGTAGTAGTCATTCATGTAGAATCGAAAAGAGCTGCTTCTTTCTAATTGATTCACAGCTCCTGTTGCTAGTCAAGACCTGTACTCGTTTAGTATTTTGGTTGGATGATTCATTGTTACGCTCGAGGAGCCGTTAGTTCGGTAAAAATTGTACAACACTTCCTCTATACGACAGACAAAATGAATCCTCGATACAATGCCTACATGATCATCTCATCATCTTCAGCCAACATGGCTAGAAATTAATGCATAATAAGAAATAAAACACAACACAGACATGAAAGTCGCATATCGGTATGACTTACATCAATAAAAACTTTTAAAGCCTCTTCAGGACACACAGATAGTATACAACACAAAATCTATGTCCATCGAAATAGAACACAATGTAAATAAAATATTCGTAAATACCATTACCAAGACGAAGTCAATCCAACGAGAAGTGGGACTAGCGGCAGAGCTCTCTCCTGGCGACTCCGAGTAAAAGAAAGACATGACAATCGATTGTGAGTCCAGGGGAACTCCACGGGTATATAATAGATAGATATATATGGTCGTAAAAACGACAAACAAAGACAGTGAAGAAGTAAGCAGATACAGTCTCAAAGGGAAAATCAGAATACATGATCGGTACACTATATGCAAGTATATACCCATATCAAACTCACCTGTGCGGTATGAAGATCATAAATCCCCAAAGCTGAATGGTCACCAGATCATAAGCAAATAAAATACTTTCTGTATGTGCATGTCATCCAAATACAGTAAACATAGCTCAAACAAGTGCAACAAACATAAACAAATGCAAACTATGCAATTGTGCACATGATGCAATGACATGGTCACTTCTGACGCCAGTCAACCACCGTTACCGGTCATGGGTGAGGTCGAGTGGGTAGGACTATAACAACTGTATGTACTCTGCCATCACTGTTCTTGAATGATCGAGTGGGCATGATACTGGCGGAGAACACCCTCTTACCCCAAGTCATATGGGGAACACCGCTCTCATCTCCTTATATCACGGGAAAGAGGAGGGATACCTATCTGTTACCACACTACGGATACCACTACCCATGAGCGGCTGAGCAAAGCCTTGACAGGGCAGCTGCACACATCCTCCTAATAGTATCATTAACCCATGAGTGACAGTGTGTGCAAATCCTGATATAACTGATGACCCGTCTCAGTCACAAGGGAGTTAGGGATCGTCAGTTATGCAATAATGCAAAGATGGTGTATGATACTAACACCCATCAAATAAATCTCAAAATAACATGCACATATCTGAAGCATAAATTATGACAGACAAATAACATACTAGGCATACAATAATGATCGATATCAATAATACATGTACTCTTTAGAATCAGAGTATCAAACACAGAGACTGTATAGAAATAAATTTGAGCATGTCAAAGGGTCAAGCAATAATTATCAAGCAAGATAACAAAGGCAGATAAGGTATATCCTACTACTATCCATAAGAGAAATCATGCATAGAAATGTAAAATATCTACAAAGATAAGTCAGAAGGTACCTGTCTCGTAATGTAGTGTGCAAATCGAAGAGAACCTCTCACGATCTGCGGTGCGAGTACCAAACTAAAATCCCGCATCAATGACTAAATTTACCTATTTATACAAGTAATTAAATTAGCTAAACTAATTACAACACATAATTAGACCCATTCTAATTATTCCATTTAATTAAGTCCTACTTAAATAATAAGTTTCTAACTACTCCATATAATTAAGATTAGTCTCAATTTAGTTCTAATCCTAAATTAGAACCAAGAGATCACGGCTAACCAAACCTATTCCAACAATGGATATCATTGAAGCTCATGGATCAAAACCTGTAAACTTCCAAAAAAAAATAAATAGCACCTAAAGAGACAACCACGGTACCTCACACAAGAACAAGTCTACACCTCCTAGGACTCACGACAGAACACTCCTCAAATGGAAACTTGTTGCTGCCCAACTCTCCCACGACAACCTCATGCAACGCCACAACAACTCAAGAACAAACAGTTTCTTACTCACAACCAAAGAAAAAAAACCCAATCTAAGAATCTTCTTACCTTTATATGGCTGACCAGCAACAAGGGTTGGAAACTCATCATCCCCGACGTCTGGAGTAGCGATTGACGACACTAGGTTGTGTCAACCGCGAGGAGAACAGAGGGATGTGGATTTCGCGAGAGGAAAAGAAAGGGTCGCGGCCCCGGCTTGCTCGTGGAAAGGGAAACCAACAGGGAGAGGATCGTCGGCATCGATCGAGTGAAGGCTGAATGCGGCGAGGATTTTGTGCAGAGGAGTTTCGGCGTCGGGCGATCGGGCTTGCTCGCGCGAGGAGGAACCGCCACAGAGAAGATGGCTTGGCGTCGCGTGGAGAGGAGAATCGTTGCTAGGGTTTGCGGCGGAAACTGTCGGGAAGAAGAGGGAAATAAGAGAGGAAAAGTTGATTTATAAAAATAGATTTTATAAATTTATAAGCCAATTTGTAAAAAGACCCTCGAATTTTTTCATATTTAACATTCACTATAAGTTTCGGGATTACAAATATTAAATACAATTTCAAACAATAACGAAAATTATACCAATAACCGAATGTAAAATCTTGAGCGTTGGCATTCCCAGGCGTAACATAGACGATGAATGCATGACAATTCTGGCATAATAATTAGGGGTCGATTCTCGGAAACTGTCGATCAGGTGTTTTCCAATGCACCTCCCGCCTGTGTATCAGTATTTACCTGCTTTTATATTCGTGGGGTCGGTTCTAGATGAGTCGTTGAGGTAGCGGACCTACCTTTTGAGTGTTGATTGTTGGAGTAGTGTTTGAGCAACATGGAGAGTTTTTCGGAGCAACACGTAAGTAAGATTCGAATAATGTGTTTAAGATGTTGGTCGAGCCCACCTTTTATAGCTTGATCCAGACACCTTTATCCCCTTTGAGACACTTCTATGCGAAGCTGATCTGATCCAGATCTGACCCCATCGTAGTTTATCCATACTCAGATGCCTCAATCCCTTTCAGACATCTCAATTGTGGACGTGGTGAAACCTGAACGAAATTTCATCCTGGTTGACTCTATCTCATCCAAGGCGTCTGGATCCCTTTTAGGCACTTGAATGTTGACTTATGCTGATCAATCAAAAGTCATCCTGCTACGGCTGAGGTGATCAGAGCACCTAGACCCTTCCAGGGCCTGAATAAGCTTTTTCAGGAAATTTGATTTCTATACCACAGAGTTATCATAACAAATATATAATATTAAATGAACATAGCTTAACAGTCTCTAGATTGTTTAGTTCTGATTTGTGGATTTCTAGTGAACCCCTAGGTCGAACAGATGCTTACTGTTCCTTCAATAGAGAACGCGTCTTCACTTAATCCTCTCAGGAAAGTATATTTGTTGTCAAATATCTGATTCTCCAGACCTGTTTGGACTTTTGCTCAACATTCGATCTTGATATCTAAGACTTCCCGCTAGACGTTCGTTCCTTAACCCGCCTAGACTACTACCTGGTATCTTCGACCTCAGGGCTTCCCATCTAGTATCCTTAACCCCTAGAACTTCTACCCAACGTCCTCGATTTGCTTAGACTTCTGCCCAGTCCACTTGATCAGGACTTCTTTACTCAATCCTCTCGACCAGGATTTCTTACCTAATCCACTCAATCAAGATTTCTTGCTCAGTCTACTTGACCATGACTTCTTTGCCTAATCTTAACTAGGATTTTTTTACACACTTAATTCAACTTCATTATAGATCACAATAACTCTTAATTTTGAATTTTTGTCAATATCAAAACACATTTGATTAGCTTATACTTCCGACATGAATAATTGTCCAAGGTTATAGAAAATGCAAGCATAGACCTATATCAATAATGAAAAATAATAGGGAGAGTGAAAATGGGTGAGTGAAAAGCATAGTGAATGACGTGACACCTTGCATGCAGCGATCTCCGACAGGTTCACCGTACCCCCCAGGGTATAGTTTGATTCGGGACAGCGACCGAAGGCCGCCGATGATGTCCAAACGATAATCGGTTGTGTACATGTAAAATGCCACGTCATACCACGTCATGTCACATCATTTACTATACTTTTCACTCTTCTATTTTCACTCTCCCTATCATTGCTCATCAATAATAGTTGCCAAATATCAACAAAATATAACCAATCAACAAGTCTCCAAGCAGTCGAGCGCTGATCCAGAGTTTCTTCGATAACAAATTCGAATCTACGGTCCCCTAATACTCACGCCATTGCTTTGTGAACAAACAATTTTCATTAAAGAGAGGTCAACAAACAATCACACTTCAACAAATTTAGAGAGAGAGCGGAGATTTTAGCACTATATGTACGGAGCAGGGGTAGTCGGAAGGGCAGACGAGAGCAGCGCAGAGGCCATCGGTCATGGGCGGTGATTCGGTTTGGCCGAGGGTAGACTCGGGGGAGCAGGTGACTCTCCCTACACGGAAGGAAAGGAATGCGGTTAGACTTGCCCATGGCCCAAGTCCTAACTCGGTCTGGATCTGTAACCGGGTCAACGTGTTCATCATGGTTCAGAGGCCCATTTAACCACTCGAAGAGTTTTTAATTTTTTTGATAGATGATTTTTTTTTTAAAAAAAAGAATTTAATTGTTGAGACTCCCGGAGTTGATTATCCTAATCGATTAAATTATAATTATTGATTTTTATGTATTAATAATTATTTAATAATTAATCAATAATATTTTTACTATATTATTATTCATAATAGTTGGAAGAAAAATAAGAAAATAATAATTAATAGAATAAAAGCAATTTTGATAATTGGGAAAAGGAGTTTTTAAATTTTTTTAACTGTTAGAAATTATTTGATCATTTTATCAACGGCTAGGTATATGATATTCTCCGAACACAATAAATAAGAAGCTAATTTTATCATTTTATACGTCATCTTCTTTATTTTCATGTCTCAATTTTGAATTCTCAATCACTTTCTATTTTAATTTTCTAATTATAATCGAACTATGAGGTTTGTTATCTCCATCTCGAAAATGTCAAAAAATAATTAACCTGAATGAGGATCATGGTCTATAATTTATTGAGGATAAGTCAAGCAAGATTCCAACATAAGAAAGTACTGATGACCATAGTTTTAAGATTCAAGATACTCTTTTAAAATTATAAGAGATACATGAACAACTTAAATATTTAAATATAAGTACTTTTATATATTTTTTTATAAATTTATAAATTTTAATTTTTTTTAAAATAATAATAATTTTAAATCGTAGCAAATTATGAATCGAATTGTAAATAAATGGTTCTGAATTAAGTAATCATTTGTGACTATTAAAATTAAGAATCAATAGGTCAGAAATCGTCAAATTACCTATTCCGAACTAGAGATGATAATAAATCGAGTTTGAGTCGGATTATATATCTTTCATTTCTGTACCCATCGAGTATCAGATATCTATCCGAATATCCATATCTATTAAAGAATCGGATATCTTATATATTAATAATTTTTCTTCTTTCTCTCCAACTATATCATTCAACAAAAGTATATTAGAATAAATATTAAATTTAAAATATATATATATATATATTTATAATTTTAAAAATAGATTAAATATTTATATAATCTATTCCTAGTATCAATACAAATGACTAGTGAATTTTGAGAATTTTTTTAATATATATATATTTTATTTAATTAGATATTCGAATCGGATATTAAATATTGATAGTATTTTACTATCGTTTTTTATTTCTATTTCGATCGGATATCGAATCCTCCGTAAGGAAATTATCATTCCTGTTCTGAACCGTTGATAAGACTAGACTAACCTCGATCAGGTTCGAATATGATTGGCTCTTTTAAATTAGTACGAGATTTAAGTAAACTTCCGGCGTCAGCACCCGACTCCACCACCCCAGCCGACTTGGTGGGCCCCTCTCAGCGTCGGCGATTTAGCCGAAGACTTGGTCTTCAACTTCGGCCTCCTCTTCTTCACCTTCTTCTTCACTCTCGCACTCGCTGCCGCCGTCCGCCTCCTCAACGACCTCTGTCATCGTCGCCGTCGCCACCTCGAGAAACCGAAGAACGCGAAGGCAGCAATGCAGGCACCTACGATTCTCTTCTCGGCGGCGGCGACGACGACGAAGCTGAACGGGTCTCTGCCTGACGGAGTTCGCGGATGGCAACCCTCTCCGGGTGCTGCCGGCGTGCAACCACGGCTTCCACGGGTGGCTTGCAGAACCACATCTCACCGGACGAAGCCCTACCAGTTTGCAGCGTAGCTAAGTAATCGAATTAGTAGATACTTAATATTAATTAATTAATTTAATCTATCAATGGCTAATTAGCTATTATACCTTGTAATTTTAATATTATACCATGTTAATTATCCTCGTGTTTCTTATTTATTGGAGGATGGCAAATTAGCAGTCCTTTTCCATCTCCATGAGTTGGGAAATTTAATGGCCAGAAGCGAAAAGAGAGACGAAGAAGAAGAGCCAAGAATAGGAAGAAGAGCATGAATGCTTGCACTTTTTGAACCACCACATCACGAGACTTCCTTGACTCCTTTAAAAAAAAACAATTTCTCTCTCTCTTGCAGAATCACATTTATAAATCGGACCAACGAGAAGACCAAATCGATTCAGTATGTTAGTGTTCATTCATCAATCTATTACGTAAAGTGAACCAACTTGACAATCAATTTAGGCTTTTATGCATTATATCTATTATCTATCTTTACTTGGATTATGGCTCAAGGATTGAAGAAACGCCGCGTCTCCCTCCCATTTTCCCTCCATTCCAAGTCTCTTTGGATTCTTTGCGCTAAATTCTAGCCCTTTCTCAACATGCCCAATGTCAGGCACACAGTTGTTATGATCTCCATTCGCCAATATCGAATCCTGAGGAGGAAGACGACCATGATGCCATTGAGGTTCTTGGGCTTCTTCAGCTAGCCAAAGCTTCTGCCCTTCCTCTATCTCCATGGCCTTTTGCTTTCCAATCGTGACCTTGTGGATCGGGAAGAGGAACCAGGGCAGCTCAGGCATGGCCCTCCCTTCATCATCATCATCATCATCCCCGCCGCCTCCTCCCCCTAGCTCGTCCTCCTCCCGGTGGCCGGCGAGAAGGAAACCGTTGTTGCCGGAAACAGAGATCATGGAGAAGAGGAGGTGGGACAGTTTGGAGTCGTGGTCCATGCTCCTGGACCCTAGCAATGGAGATCAGGGTTACAATAACTTGGAGGGCACCGGCGGGAAGAGGGAGGAGTGGATGGCCGACCTCTCGCAACTCTTCCTCGGCAACAAATTTGCTTCGGGATCAAACAGCAGGATCTACAGAGGGATCTACAAACAGAGAGCCGTGGCGATAAAGCTGGTCAGGATCCCAGAGCAGGACGAGCAGAAGAAGGCAGTCTTGGAGAAGCAGTTCAACTCCGAGGTCGCCTTCCTCTCCAGGCTCTACCATCCAAACATCGTCCAGGTCAGTTTCAATTCTTGCCCATCACCATTGACACATGCAATCGATCTCATCTCCTCGTGCAGTTCATAGCAGCTTGCAGGAAGCCCCCGGTGTACTGCATCATCACAGAGTACATGTCGCAGGGGACTCTGCGGATGTACCTCCACAAGAAGGAGCCCTACTCGCTGTCGACGGAGACGATCTTGAGGTTAGCGCTCGACATCTCCAGGGGGATGCAGTACCTGCACTCCCAAGGAGTCATCCACCGCGACCTCAAGTCCCACAACCTGCTGCTCAACGACGAGATGCGGGTGAAGGTGGCGGACTTCGGCACCTCGTGCCTGGAGACGCAGTGCAAGGAGTCGAAGGGGAACATGGGCACCTACCGGTGGATGGCGCCGGAGATGATCAAGGAGAAGCCCTACACCAAGAAGGTCGACGTCTACAGCTTCGGGATCGTGATGTGGGAGCTCACCACTGCTCTCGTGCCCTACCAGGGCATGACCCCCGTGCAGGCTGCCTATGCTGCGTCAGAGAAGGTGATCGATCAGAATTAAGTGCCGCCTTTAATTCCTTCCTTCCTTCCTTCCTTCCTTCATATTTTCCTTGCAGAATCTGAGGCCTCCGCTGTCGACTTCATGCTCGCCGGTGCTGAACAATCTCATCAAGAGGTGTTGGTCGGCGAATCCGTCGAAGAGGCCGGACTTCAACTACGTAGTTTCCCTTCTGGAGAAGTACGATGAATGCCTCAGGGAAGGTCTTCCGATTCTGGTGGGCAAGGATTTGAGGCTCGGCACTTCGCTCTTCAAGCTCTTCAAAGGCTGCATGGCCACCACTTCGTCCATTCCAGTTCAAGCTTGATTAATTATCAATTCTATTTCTACCTTTGCTGTTGTGGAGTAATATTACAAACCAAAATCTTGCTTCGCGCTGAAAATAAATTTTTAAAAAACATGATCTGTAGATCTCAACAGACTTTCAAAATTATTCATTGTAGAGCAGAGCATAGACGGAGAGTGCATGGATATGCACTACAGCACTAGAGATCTCTAGGCAATAACATAGAAACAATTCTTGTTTTCTCAAGCAGAGAAGCACAAAAGCAGGGTATACCTTCTTCAAGAATAAAACTGACTTAGTTTATAGGGAGTTAATCATGAGCTTGATGTAGGTTTATGATGGTGCAATATTAGTAGTGTTCTCGTCTTAGACCACTAAAGGATAAGCCACCGATGAGTTGCCTTTGATGTTGACCAAGTCACTGAAAGTCAATGGAGGGTTGATAACTTGGAAAGCTCGCAAAGTTGTGAAGATAGAAAGAAAGAGTGTTAGAATGGATGTCAGGGTATGTCTCGGCTCATCTACTCCTACGATCAAGTCAAATTTTATTAGCAAGAGCCTTATAACCAATTATGTGAGGATTGACTAGGGACTTTTTAATCATATTCTATCATTAATAAAAGCATGTTTGGTTATTATACTTTATATTTGTGTTAAATAACTAAGTATAATAATTTCCTTGGGTAGTACGTTCTTATCTACATCATATTGATTGGTTAAATCGATAGTAAGATGATGTAGAGAACATTACACTAAACCATTCCTAGTCAAACATTAATATTCAAAGACAATATTAATGCATAGAGACTATCATGTAGGTCAATTGATGACTTGAGCTCATAAGTCATGGATATATGATATCAAGTTGACACATGAGTATACATTAGAGAATGTGTACTGAATTGATCCGCCATGAGAAAGTTTCATAGATTGTCATATAAGTGTCATAAACTTTCTCATGTGATTATTAGTATAAATAGTCCTTAGACCTGAAATCACTACGGTTCCCGACATAAAGAGTTATGTACTTTGGTATCGTCAAATATTACTCATAACAGGGTGGATTATAAAGACGATCACTGTGTACATAATGAATTATGCGGAGGGATGTGAGTGATGTAGATGTGATCTATCCTTCTCATATGGCGGGAGTGATATCTGTGAGCCCCTTGATTGAGTATGACTATTAAAATGCATGGTCATGCTCAAATGAGTCAATATGAGATATTGAGCTCATTTGTTTGAGTGAGTCTACTCGGGGATCAAGAAACACAAAGATTAATCAAAGATGACATGGTCTATACCTCATTAGTCAATCTAAATATCGAGTATAGAAGAACAAGGTCATACATTGTCATAATCATGGAGGTTAAGTCGGATCTTGACTTTCTCGTCACTTAGGTAGTAATGATGCATTGCTAGATGTCGCTCATTGCTTATGTGTCTAAAGTGGTTTAGACACATCGCCAATGTTACGAGAACCTATTAGGTCACATACTAAGGGCACGATATTTCAGAGATTAATTGATCTTAGTGTGACTATGATTTGATCTGAATTGGATTACTTGAGTTAGACTCAAGTCAATCCAATTGGATTATGGGATTGAGATCTAATTTCAGTTTAACTCATTTAGATTAGACTCAACCACATTTGAATGAGATATTAATTGATTAAAATGTTTAATAAATTAATAATAGAGGAAGATGAAAAATTTCTCTTCATTAGATAAAGCGAAGTTGAAGAGTCACATGAGAAAATGTGCTATAATTGGGTTTTTATTGGCATTAATAGAGGGAAGCTAAAGGGACAAAAACTTCTCATATTCATGGGATGAGTATAAAAGAGTTTTTCTTGTCATTTGGGTGAGAACTTGTCATTTTTCCTTCTATTCCTTCTCTTGGCCGAAATCCCTCTTCTCCCTCTCCTTCTTGCTTTATGAATCTCCTCTTGTGGCTAGCACTACAAATACGATTCTTCTATGAAGCTTGAGAGATCATGTTCTTGTGGATACGCATAGGGGCACGAACACTTGAACGTGCAAGAGATCCGACATACCTCGGACAAGCGGGATAAGCGAAGGACACGCGCCAAAAGTATACCTATACGATATAAATTTGTAAATTAACTTTGCATGAGTTTTCTTTCGCATGGATCGCTAATAGGATCTATTATTTCCGCTGTAATTTTTGAATATTTTTTGCCTATAGATTCCTACAAATTTCACACAGTATGTTGGGACCGGGTGCATGTTGACATGGATGCGGGTTCGCAATTTTTAAATTAATTACGTGCAGCGGAAGGTTTAGCATAAATAATTTCTCAAAGTATTTAACCACACATCTAAGCATGCAACCTTATCTTGTGTAGACATGATCATATATTTAAAATTTTACAGAAATGTAAACTAATTTACGTATTACCTCGCGTAACTCGAAGGGAGGGATGAGATCCAACCGTAAGCGTCCCTCGGAAGCTCTGCCTCTATTCGCGTCCACGCCGAGTATCTTCGGGATGACTTCGCAAAGCCACGAGTTTCGTGTTCTCGAGAACTACTAGATTCTCCGAGAACGCGACAAGAAAAACCAAGAGAGAAGTAATCACATCGGAAAAACTCACCACCAAGGTTGGCCGGAATCATAATTCCGGCGAGGAGGAGAAAGATGACTTGCGCTCAATCCCAAGGTGATGATGGCCGGAGAGGAAGATCGTCCCAACGGAAGAACTTCGTCACCTCGGTGCTTCTCCTTGTGCGCACGGCAAGAAGAAGGGAGAAGAAGGGAGAGGCCGGCCAAGAGAAAGAAGGGAGGAGAGGGAGAGAGCCCAAGCAAGAATACTTTGATTATTTCGAATGAATTCCAAGCCTTGCCTTGGGTCCTTTATATAGTAGCCTCTAAACCGCCAAGTTTTCTTTTTCTTATGGAATAAATTTTCATAAGAAATTTATCATATAAATTTTCTATGACTTATTCCATCATGCCAAGTCTTGATTTTTATATCATAGTTAAAATCATATTTTAATTCATGATAAAAATCAACCAAGTCTTTTTTTTTCTTATGGAATAAATTTTCATAAGAAATTTATCATATAAATTTCTTTATATAAATTTCTTTATTATGGTAAATCAATCCATGATTGATTTTATAAAATAAAATAAACCAATACATGGTTCATTTTAATTTCCATGAAAAATAAACCAAACCTTGGTTTATATAAAAAATTTATATCATCCATAATTTTATAAAACAAACCACACTTGATTTATTTTATAAATTGAACCAAACAATTCGGTTCCCTCCCTTTGTTGTGGCCGGCCAAGCAAAGAGGGTGGGGACCCTCTTTAGCCTGCCTATCCAAGTCATGCCCCAATGAATTAAACTCATTTAATTCATCTATTAAGTCTTCAAAAGACTTAGCTATTTTACGCTTCCGATGCGTCTTTGAAAATTCAGATTCGACTTATCCTTTGGCTCAACCAAACCTTATCTCTCTTGATTGGAAAATCTAATTTTCAACTCGTTTTAAATCCCTCGGATTACTCGTAGTGCGTGTGACTAAATAGGCTTTCGATTTATGTTGACCGTCTATAATTAAACAATTATAGAACGATCATGAGTGACACCTAGTAGTACATCACAGTAAAGGTGGAGTAGAAGAACAATGAATAAAAATATACGGTGATTAATGGGTACGCGCGCCTTCCTTGGCCCACTAGAGCAGACACATTTTATATATCATTGTTATAGAACAAAGTGTTATGTATTGATTAATGAGATGTCATGCCCATTAGGGATAGTGCCATGTTGTCGCATCTACAATCATATCACCCGTGTTCCACACTGTAGAGGATCATACTGCATTAACCACACGTTATGTTACTCATGTTATTCCACGTGCTATGTTAGACCATGTAATGTCTCACGTGCATAGAGAGCATGCTAAGGTGGTTGGGCTAGAGGGTTTGGCATGCTAATTCGAGGGGTGTCAGGTCGGTAGAGCTAAGCCAATTGGACAAGAGTGTCGGTTCGATAACGTTGAGCCGACTTAGCAAGAGTGTCAATTCGGCGGGGTTGAGCCAACTGGGAAAAAGTGTCTATTCAGTGGGGCCGAGAGGAGATGAGCAAGAGTGTCATGTTGGCCTTCATCAAGAAGATTGGGGAGTCAACCTTAGTGGGGATGACTCAGAGTCGACCTTCGTGGGGAAAACTAGGGAGTCAGCCTTAGTGGGGAAGACTAGGGAGGTGAGTCAGCCTTAGTGGGGTTGACTTGGGAGTCGGCCTTCGTGGGAAAAATTGGGGAGTCAGCCTTAGTGGGGAAGATTGGAGAGTAGGCCTTAGTTGAGAAGATTCCTTGAGAGAGGTTAACGACTTGGCTAGTTGAGTCGGTTTGGCATTTGACACGCTCTATGGAGTTTATATTGACCATGTTAAGGATCCACCATATGGACCCTTATTTACCTTCACATCATAAACATCCCTTCAAGTTTAATCGACAGAGGCAAGAATCCGCCAAACTAAACTATTTGTATTGAATGTCAAACCCTTGTGTGAGGGAGTTAAATGTTTCTAGTTAAATAAGGCACCTTCGACACAAAGGCCAACTATGTAACTTCGATTGAAGAGTTAGGATAAAATTCTGGTTGAGGAGTTGATGATATACTTCCAATTAAAAGTCGATGACGGGGCTCCGATTGAAGAATCGATGCTGGGTCCGACTGATGAGTTGGTGTTGTTAGATCGATGTCGGTTGCTAGAGGGGGGTGAATAGCAAATCTCGGCTTTCTTCTACCTACGTTGTTAGTGCGCAAGCGGAATATACTAAGTAAAAATAAACTAACAACAAAGAGCACTCACGATTTACGTGGTTCGGAGATAAACTCCTACTCCACGGCTGCCCGTAAGGTAGGCGATCCCTAATCCGTCGGTGGATGATTCCCCGGAGCACCTCCGGCTAGATCGCGTAGCTCCTTGTGGGTGGAGAAACTTCTCCACAACTCTAGGACACTATCTGACCACAACAGGCTACTAACAAGCTTTGACCAAGTAAGTTTCGCCAAGAAAAAAAAACATGAAACAAGCTCCTTTAAATAGAGCTCGAGTCTGAAATAGCCGCTATCAGTCGACTGCCCCTGGGGCAGTCAGCTGGTCCCACTCAGATTCGACCGTTACAGTACAACGTTCGAATCCAGTAGCTATTCCAGTCGATACCAGTTGACTGCTCCCAGAGCCGTCGACTGGTTCAGTCGACTGCCCCTGGTCCGATCCTAATCCTAAGGTTACTCTTCTCGAGTACATTTCTCTCCGCACTCGAACTCTCCCGGCTTAGCCCCTGAGTACAAACACTCATACTCAGACCCTCACAACCCGGTTGACTCTTTAAACAGCAGTCTCGATCTATTGCCTTCGCGCCCTCTTCGACTTTGGCCCTTGTCCCTCGGATACGCACACAAGTCTTCAGCTTGCCTTCATGCTACCCTTCACGTACGCCTCGAAGTTCACGTCCATCGGCTCATCGTCTCTGCTATACACGGTCCCTCGGATGCGCACACAAGCCTCCAGCTTACCTCTATGTCATCCTTCACCTAAAGACATCAACCAAGTTCATGTGTACCTACAAACCTGTACACTCACATACACATGTTAGTCCAACAACAAATCCTAACTTAACCATATTGACTACACACATCAAAATCCCATGATCCTCCAAATCATCTTAGGGGCTGATTGCCCCAATAGGTGATGGGGCTCCGATTGAAGAATCAGTGATGGGGGTTCGACTAAGCAGTCGGTGATGGAGATTTGATTGACGAATTGATGCTGGAAGTCCAACTAAGAAGTCGGTGATGGAGCTCCGATTGAAGAATCAGTGTTGGAAGTCCAACTAAGGAGTTGGTGATGGGGCTCCAATTGAAGAATCGGTGCTAGGTCTGACTGAGGAGTCTGTTATAGAATCTGAGGAGTCGGTGATGGACTTTCCACTCTTGCTTGCTTATCCAAGTATTTCTAAGTCTCAAATCTTGTACAGAGATACTTTACTCGCACCTGAGCCGAGGGACATTGAGCCTTGAGGAGGGTGAGTGAGCTTGATTAGAGACCATGTTAGAGTCGGAAGAGAATAGTAGGCTCAATCATATGACCTTGAATACTCGTGAAGTCAGAGAGAGAATAGCTCAATCTGTGACTATGTCCAAGTTGAAAGAGATTGATAAGTTGATCCACGACTATGCCCGAGTCGAGAGAGAATGATAAGTCGATCCGAGACTATGTTCGAGTCGAGAGAGATTGGATCATGAAAAGTGTAATTGTTGATGGATGCTGCTGGTCTAAGACCAAGGGAATAGATGCTCAATCCGCAATTATGTCTAAGTTGGGAGAAATTAGCCCTTGAAAAGAATAATTGTTGATGAACGTCGTTGGTCTGAGATCAAGGGATATATGACCTCGATCCACGACTATGTAGAGTTGGAAGAAATTAGACTCTAAAAAGGGTAATTGCTGATGAGCGCCAATAGTCTGAGATCAGGGGATATATGCATAATCCATGATTATGTCCAAGATGAAAGAGATTGGACTTTGAAAAGGACAATTGCTGAAGGACACTGTTAGTCTAAGATCAGGGGATATATGAGCTCAATCAATGACTATGTCTGAATTAAGAGAGATTGGACCTTGAAAAGGATAATTGTTGATAGACACAGGTTGAGATCAGGGGATGTAATTCTTTGAAGACACAAGAGTCTCAGGTAAATGACCTTTTTGCTTAATAAAAAAGAGGAATATATTCTGAATTGAAATTATAAAATTCAAGCACAAATTTATTTGTCAAGATGATTTTGTGCTAATAATCTCAAGTTGTTAAGTTGGGAAGGATGTTTCGAGTTGAGCTGCCTTCTATGGACGAGTCGAGTGGATCTGCCTTCCAAGCACTGACTTTTCAACATGAGACCTTATTTGCAATCTTACAACTCAATAATCCCCCCTCAAACGAATGACTATAGGCCCCCTTCAAGCGGAAAATCTATCCGTTTGATGTTTGATCCTCGACCCACCGAGTCTTCTTGCCCCTCAGTCCAACCGATCTACTAGTTAGGTCTTCCTGCCTCTCAATCTACCCCTACCTACTAGGTCTTCCTTATCCACCTCAAGTGAAAAACCTATCTATTTGATGTTCGATCCTCGACCCATCGAGTCTTCCTGCCTCATGGTCCAACCGACCTACTAAGTGTTCTTGCCTCTTAGTCCACCAGACCTACTAGGTTTTCCTTGCCTAACCATAATTAGGGCTTCTCTATCTTGTTGTCCACCGAGACTTCTTGCCTAGTGTCTGATTCTTTTGATCTGAACACTGGAGCCTCCACTTCTTTTGTTTGAAGTCAATACTCTACTCACATGACTTGATTAGATTATAGTTCTTGCACACAATCGGCGGTTAGACCTTCTGGCAGTTCGGGCTTTGATACCAATTATTATGACTGAAAGAATATATATATCTCTATAATAATAGGATATTATCCACTTTGGGTTTAAGCCCTCGTGATTTTATTTTTGGGTTTTACCCAAAATATTTCATATCAATGGAGATATCTTTCCCTTATAAGCACATGATCTTTCCCATGTGTTTTTAATGTGAGACTTTATTTGTAACCTTACAACCCAATAATATGAGCGAACATGGGATGTTGAAACTTCACAAGAGAGATTTGTTGAAGGGCGTCAAGATGTGCAAGCTTGAATTTTGTAAATTCTATATTCTTGAGAAATAGAACAAAGTTCAATTCAAGACGACAACACACAAGACGGAGAAAATTCTGGATTATGTACATACGAATCTCTGAGACCGGCCAGTATATACTATGTGAATTTTGTTAATAGACTTCGCCACACTTTACTTCGGTAATTTATAATTATGAAATAATATATGATAATTAACTTCGGTATTAAATTTGATGTAGTAATATTAATTTTAGACTTCATAGATTAAAAATATAAATATTACTTTTAATTTTATCTGATATTTTACATCTAATATTTATTCGATGAAGTAAATAATCATAAAATAAAATTGATAAGTCTGAGTTGGTGAAGTAATAAGTTTCAACCTAACAAAAAAAAATTCTAATTGAAACTCTAGGTACAAAACTAACTCTTTCTTGATCCCACCGTTGAGATTGCCCTGACCTTTTGATTAAAAATAAAGAAATCAAGTGTCACTTAATCCCTAGTGTAAACCCTATCCCGTCCCTTTCACCAGCCCTCGACACTTTCTTGCGTTTCTGTCCTTGAAGCTTCCTTGCGTTTCTGTCCTTGGCACTGCTTGGTGTGATGATGAAAGCCCTCTCCCATCTCTTGGTTCTTGTGTTTTCCTTTTTTGCCTTCCTGTCCTCTACGGCTTTGCACGAGCGATGACTCCTCTCCATCCCTTGCAGGCTACAACCTGTAGTTCCGCCATCGCAGAGAAGCTCTCTCTCGAGACTACCCGGAGGCAATAGATAATCCTTGATCTCCTAGAAAATCCCACCAGTTCGACAATCCTTGATTTCGAAGCTCTAATTTGGCATGCTGAATGTTGTATAGGGCATAGAGAAGCAATCAAATATTTCTTTCTTGTTTATAGTATCGTGGTAACTAGTTAGCTATCATAGTTTTTTTAAATTGAATTTGCCAATAATTCTTTCTGAAATTTAATGAAAATTACTCAAGTATCAGATTTTCTTGTTCTATGATAACACCATTTTTTTGTCTCATATTGCTAATTTCATCTTTTCTTACAAAGCCCTTAGAATCATATAGCATGAATTATCAATACTTGTATTAGCAATCAATACTTGATTTATTGAAGATAAATTGTCAATTATGTATTATGATCTCGTAAATGTTGTTTTTAGAAATCTTATTCTCTCTTAGTGATATCTCAATCATTCTTTCCCCAAAGTTTACTCATTAACTTAGGCGAACTCTTTGGAGCTTATTATGGCAAACCCGAAAATCAGTTTTGGTGCTCCTAAAGTTGCTTGTGGGTTTGGTTCTGTGCTCTATTGTGGAGCAGGTGGGTACCATCCATTTGATGGCCCTGCTTGTTGCTAATTCTGTGGTGGACTCAGACAAATTCAGTGGAGGTGTAAGTGCTGAAGAATTCTTGTGCACTTCTTTCGGTTGTGGGTAAATCCTGGTTGTTGCTATATGACATGGGAAGCTATGTTGTGGGTTGTATTCAATAGTTTTTTGCTCAAACTGCAAGATATTAGGGTGGAAAAGGCAACCAGTTTGAACACTTCCTATTTTCGGGATTACAATTAGCATGAATCTGATGCTGTAAGTGATCAATGTCTCAGGTCTCTACTGTTACGTGCCATTTTTATGCCTGATTTCGATTTTTGTAATTATTGGTGGACTGTGCTATGGTGAAGAAGAGTCATAAGTGAAAGTTTATTTGTTTGTTACCTTTTTGCCTTGTCTTCTTGGCTTTGAGAAAATTATCAGGGGTCTGATAAATGTAAATGAGGGGTGGAAGCTGTTGACCTCTTGATCTATGGGATGGTGGTTGGCTGCTTTAGCTCTCTGCATTTGGTTGAGTAAAGAAGGTTTGGCACGTTGGTCTTTGCTAGTGGACATGGAGAGTTGCTTGGAAAAACTGAACTGTCTGCTGTTAAAGTTATGGATTTGCTTCTGAGATTTATTGATTGCTTCTACAATGTGGCTACTGTCTTGGCTGTTGTGTGGCACAGATATTCTTTGGTTTTTTGGAGGGTTAGATCATGGGGTCCTGGCTATTTTCTGCGTGCCAACTGTGCCAAAAGAGCAGAACTAAGTATAGTTTGATACTGAAATTTCTTTAACTGATGTTTGCAGTTTTTGCAGTTTGTGGTTTTGCTTTGCAGTGTTAATGGATTGCTTTTAAAACATCGTAATACACAAACAATATTGAAACAGGCAAGCATGGCATCTTCAGAGCTTTGAAACATAAAAAAGCATAACAAACAAAACAGCCTGAATTGTTTCTTGATCTTTTGAAAGTATAAAAAAGCATAACAAACAATGACTTGTATTGAACTTGTATGTCACTGTTTTTGTTGCTGTTGGTTGGTAACACTTGATACTCATTGTATGCTTTCATCTTTCAAACTGTGGCAGCAAATCTTCATTGTATGCTTTCACTTGTATTGAACTAGTATGCATATACGATATAAAATAATGCTAACTAATTTGTTTGTTGTAGAATGTCTTCGAACTACCCTCAAAGGGTCAAGATGTAGTGGGTTCAAGATGTACAATGCCTCAAAGGTATCTCTAAAGGATCAAGTTTTAAACAATTAATAGTATGCATTGTGCTTATGTATGAAGATATGAATGGATGGTTCTTATAACTTGGATTGTGACCATTACATTACCTTTTCTATTTCATTGTAGGGTAATCTAAAACAAAGTGGTTCTATTGAATGTGGACATTGTGCGATGAGGTACATGAAAGAGATAGTTGAATGTGAAAATCCATAGTTGAAGAAGATGGTAATATGTTTTTTATTATATGTTTTGGTTTATGATTGAGATAAACTATTACAGTTGGATGAATCTAATGCATTTTATATTTTTGCATAAAATTTACAGGAACAATCAAGAATCAATATTACCAACAATTCGAATATGATGATGTCAGAAGTGAATGGAGTGAATTTGTCTACTCATATATAGGTGTCTAAATTGGTGGTGTGCTTAGGATACATATTTTATTTTTTCATTATGGATTTTGGATATACTTGTGGATATATATTTTGGTTATATATACTTGTGAATTTGTGGATACATACTTATGCATTGATGAATTTGTTGATATATATTCATCATTTTGAATAGATAATTGTTTAATCTAATTAATGCATTTGTTGATGAATTTGTTGATGAATATTATTGTATAATAAAATATTGTTTAATTTTAATGAAGTAAAAAAAATTATTATGTCAAATCTATTACTTCTGTATAATACAAAATAATGAAGTCTTTTAAATCGATTACTATATCAATAAATGTATACTATGAAGTAACATAATACTTCATACTTCGATAAATATAATTACTGGCGAAGTCATAAAATATATTTGCTTCGACAATTAATGTAAACTGTGAAGTTACATATCATCTATTACTTCGTCGCATTACAAAACTACTAAAGCAGCAGATATTTTTTTACTTCGACAATCAATTTAAATTGTAAAGTTATATATCATCGATTACTTCAGCACTTTAGAAGTAAAAGTTAAGTTTTTACTTCAGAATCGATCCAAATCTGAACCGGTTTGTCTCTTTGAACAGGTAAAAGACTTCGCTATTTTCCTGGATATGACTTCGGTGATATGACGAAGTAAAATAATCTCTTTTTACTTCACGTATGTCTACTTCGGTAATTATCTATCTATGACTTCGGTGAATATACGAAGTAAATTAAGGAAATTCTATTAGTGATAGTATCACGTAGAAGACACTTGTATTTTGTTAGTTTTGTTGATGAGTACACACGAAAAGTCTCAGTATACTTAATTTGTCATAAGTTCAGGAGGGTGGCATGTGTGTGCCGAATCTGGAGGAGTCTCGCGGAGGACAATCGACTCTGGGAGTCGATGTGTAGGCATGACTAGGTCAGTACGTCTTGCCTACAACGAGATGCAGCTCTGCTCAATAGTGCTCGACCGCGTCGGTTTTCGCTGCCTCCACTCTCTCTTCATCCTCCCTCTCCTACGGCATCGCTCAACAGTTGCTTCCCCATCTCTCTACCTTCAGCGTCACCATATCGCGTCGACCTAATTCTCAAATAGGCAAGGATGAGTGTTGGTGCCCCAGTTGGTTTTGATGTGATCAACTAAGTTAGGTTAGGTCCTGTTGGTTTTAATCCCTCTGCTAAGTGTGCAGGAGCTTAGGTACGGAGGAAGTCGAGTGTAAGACGTAGCGGACGAGAAGGATTGTGCGGGGAAGTGAGCCGACGGGCTCGGTACAATCCGAGGGACGCGGATGCTGCGGAAGAGTACACCGGTGGAGCGAGAAGGACGTGCGTGGTGTCCGAGGGACGAGAAGCCGGGAGGAAGGACGCTCGAGGGGCGAAAAGCCGGAGTCGGGTTCGGGTGAGCCTAACTCCGGTTGGTCGGAAATCACCCAGAAGACGAAGAATCAAAAAGACTAGTCCAAGCGCCCAAAAGAAAAGAGAAAATTATTTGGTGCCACGAAGGATCGAACCCGAGACCTCAACAACACACACTAACCCACTTACCATTTAGACTAAAGGGCGATAGCAATAAAATGTTGCCGATATTACTACTTAGAGATTACAACAGCGACATGGAGATTCCAACAGCCATCTCGAGAAAAGATAAAGTTCTAATTAAAACAATTAAAACTTAAAGGATAATGTTACATTATCCTTTAATCAAATCCAATGGATGCAGTTTAATCCCATCCAAGATCAACCATCCAGATTACATCCATAGATCAACAGCCAAGAGAAAAGTGATCAACAATCAACAATCCAGATTTATTCTCTTAGGCTATAAATAGACTTAGAGGTTTTGCTTTAGAAATCAATCATTTTTTTCATTCTTGTAAAATCTCTAGCGTGCTATTTTTGTAAGGCTTCTCCGCCACAAGGAGATTTTTATTGAGCGTTCACTGCCTTGGAAGCAACGTTCTCAGTTGCGACCAAGTTCTTTTTTAAAGACGAGTGCCTCCACTTTCATAATATTTTTTCCCCGTCTATTCACCCCCCTCTAGCCGGTCCAACCCGATCCAACAAGTGGTATCAGAGTCAAGGTCGTCGCAGAAGGACTAATCGCCGACTACAGCAATTTCAAGAAAAATGGTTGGAGTCGTAATCTACCCGCCAAAATTTGAGGGGGAGTTCGCGATGTGGAAGCGCCGAATGCAGGTATTTTTTAAAACTGATATTGAATTGCTAATAATTATGAAAAATGGTTTTTCAGTTCCTAAAGGCAACAACGGCAAGGATAAAGAAATAGAGTCGTTGACCAAGAAGGAGAAATCAGACTTTGAAGCAAACGGCAAAGCTGAATTTCACCTACTAGCCGTTCTTCCCGCGCAAGAAGTTAATCGCATTGAGAATTACAACTCGGCAAAAGAGCTCTGGGAGAAATTCCTAGAATTTCATGAAGAGAAGAATAAGAAATCAGACATCGCCGCACTGAACACAAGAAAGATCCAACTCGATGATGAGTCCTCGCCAGAAGAGTCGGAAGGTCATGAATACGCGGGACTTGCGCTGATGGCAAATCATCAAGAAGAGAGCACTGATGAAGGGGGAGAGACCTCAGAAGAAAGCGACGACGAAAGAGGAACCTCGCTTTTCGAAAGCGACCCGATAAGTGAGGTATGTCTACTTCCACCTGCTCGAATCTACTCGGTAATAAAATCCATGCTTAAGTCGATGAATAAATTAGAGATAGAAAACTCTGAGTTGAAAGAACGATTTGGCACTGTATGCTCATCTGTTCTATCCGACCAATTAAAAATAGAAAATGAAAATTTGAAGAATCTAGTGGAGAAATTAGAAAATGATATTGCATGTTTAAGAATTAAAAAGAATTTTTATCCTGAAAATCTGAATTGGTATGTTAAAAATCATAAGGGCCAGATTAGGAAAATTTCTAGAAATTATATTCCTCCAAAGTTTTTGATTAACCCCGTAGATGAAAATTTATTTTGGGTTCCAAAATTTATTTTAAACTGATAAGTTTTTTTGTGCAGAATTCTTTTACAAAAGTTATGTTAATATTTTTCAAATATTTTCGGTCAAAATTTGAAATTAAAATTTAAAAAAAATAGATAAATAATTTATTTTTATTGATCTAATTTTTCATGATACAGATATAGTGAAAAAACTCATTATAATTTTTTTTAAAAAAAAATTCGAAGTATTTTTTGATTTTTTTTAAAAAAATTATTCTTCAAAAACTTGTATCTGTTATTTTCAGACTTGATAAACAAATTTAAAGCTGAAATTTTTGTCTAAACTCATATCTTCATCTTCGACTTTGACAAAAATATTCAGATTTTTTTTATAAATGTTCGATTTTTTTATGAATCGTTTATTGAAATCTATTTTTTTTCAATAAAAAAATTGGAATTAACTTCTGAAAAAATATGTCATTTTAAATTTGAAAAATTTATGGTAATGCGATTCTTTAGAATATTTGTTATCACACTTAAAATTTTTCTTCTTCCCTAATTATATTTTCCCTTCTCTATTTTTTTGTCCCATTTTTGCTGTGATCAAAGGGGGAGAGTAGTTCGGGGGAGGTTATGTACATGATTGCAAAATTTTTATGCTTAATTCTGTTACAATACTATTATTGTTTGTTGTTTATCCCTAACTAAACTTGGGTTGATGCACATCAAAAAGGGGGAGATTGTTGGTGCCCCAGTTGGTTTTGATGTGATCAACTAAGTTAGGTTAGGTCCTGTTGGTTTTAATCCCTCTGCTAAGTGTGCAGGAGCTTAGGTACGGAGGAAGTCGAGTGTAAGACGTAGCGGACGAGAAGGATTGTGCGGGGAAGTGAGCCGACGGGCTCGGTACAATCTGAGGGACGCGGATGCTGTGGAAGAGTACACCGGTGGAGCGAGAAGGACGTGCGCGGTGTCCGAGGGACGAGAAGCCGAGAGGAAGGACGCTCGAGGGGTGAAAAGCCGGAGTCGGGTTCGGGTGAGCCTAACTCCGGTTGGCCGGAAATCACCCAGAAGACGAAGAATCAAAAAGACTAGTCCAAGCGCCCAAAAGAAAAGAGAAAATTATTTGGTGCCACGAAGGATCGAACCTGAGACCTCAACAACACACACTAACCCACTTACCATTTAGACTAAAGGGCGATAGCAATAAAATATTGCCAATATTACTACTTAGAGATTACAACAGCGACATGGAGATTCCAACAACCATCTCGAGAAAAGATAAAGTTCTAATTAAAATAATTAAAACTTAAAGGATAATGTTACATTATCCTTTAATCAAATCCAATGGATGCAGTTTAATCCCATCCAAGATCAACCATCCAGATTACATCCATGGATCAACGACCAAGAGAAAAGTGATCAACAATCAACAATCCAGATTTATTCTCTTAGGCTATAAATAGACTTAGAGGTTTTGCTTTAGAAATCAATCATTTTTTTCATTCTTATAAAATCTCTAGCGTGCTATTTTTGTAAGGCTTCTCCGCCACAAGAAGATTTTTATTGAGCGTCCACTGCCTTGGAAGCAACGTTCTCAGTTGCGACCAAGTTCTTTTTTAAAGACGAGTGCCTCCACTTTCATAATTTTTTTCCCCGTCTATTCACCCCCTTCTAGTCGTTCCAACCCGATCCAACAATGAGGTCCAGCTTTCCCTGGCTCTCCTCTCCTTAAACTTCTTCAGAATGCTAAATTCTAAAAGCAACCGAGGCTTCGACGACAACGGCAGTGTAGGTAGCTGAATTCACTCTGATCCCCTTCTAAAAATCTGATTTTTATCGCTTTTAGATGCTACGTTGGGATCTTATCAAGTTCTTCTAATGGTTGCGTTTAATCGTTCCTACTCTTTTTTTGTCTCGCTGTTCAAATATCATCGCCCAAAAATTGGTTGCAAATTGTTGATTAGAACTCGAGGAATCATTGAGAAAAGATAAGGCATTCATAGTGGCAAAACCCCTTCGAGAGTTTCTATGTTATCACATATCCATGTCACATCAAAAGTAAAGAATCCCTATATATCTCTCTACTCTTAAAAAAAATCCATTTTTCTCACCAACTCTTTCATGGGTCTTATATTTTTTCATCATCTTATTATATATTTTTCATTTCTCTTTCCTATTTTATCTTTTATATATTTTTTAATATTTGTTATATATATAACAAATATTAAAAAATATTTTAATTAAAAAATAAACAAAACGGACGGAGCGACTCTGCCTGTGTGGAGCCGCTTTGTCGTCAGAAGCAAGGAGCTCCCTCCCACTATGAGAGGGAGCTCCCTTGCTTTACCTAGTGTGGCAATGGGAGGTCCGACGAGGGAGCTCTCGGCTTTAGTTAGTGTGGCAATGGGAGCTCTGACGGATGCTCTAAACGTCAGTGAATGTGCAAAGAGGAAGGAAATGAGAAAAAAAGTTTGTTGGATTCCTTAGCCATCACAAGTGACATCTATCAGGGGCGGATTTACATGGAGATCCGGGAGGGCCACGACCCCCCTCCCTCCCTAATTTTTAATAATATTATTTTTATATAGAAATTTTTAGGGTTTTAGTATAGCAATTTTTATTTTCTTAGTATATATATAATTTGGCTCCTTTACAATTTTATATTTATAGTGGGTTTAATGGTAAATTTAATTTTTGTTTTAGCATACATCTAGGGTTCAAATCCTTTAGATGATTAAATTTAAAAAAAAAATTTATTTTTTAAATTTTAACTCAATATACATTACCTTTGAAAGATTAAAGAATATATTATTATAATAATTATTTTCTTGATTATTATTATAATAATTATTTATGTTGATCCCTCGAACTTATAATTCTAGATCCGCCACTGACATCTATAATGAATATTTGAGTTCATATTGAATTCTTATTAAATATTTAATTTAGTTAATATATGCCAACTTTTATTGATGTACGAAGAATTTAAAGATGCCCTAGGATGGATTGGCGGGAGTGCGGGAGCATATTGCCTTTACCACCACGAAGAACTTAAAGATTATTTAATTTAAATGAGAAAAGAAAAAAAAAGAGTATACAAGAAGTAGTAAAGTATGTATGTATATTTATGATTAATTAATAAATAATTAAATATATATACTAGTTATTGATAATTTATTTTTAAGGTAGGATTTCTGGTAAAAATTATTAAAGAAAATATTACAGATGAGAAGGATTCATTATCCTCAATAATAATATTTGGCATAGTCTTCTCAAATAATTCAAATTAAATAATTGAGTGTTTATCATTTGCAAAGTCTTTTTTACTAGCATATAATATTCTAATGAAGAAATTGATGAAGTATGCTATGAATAAACGAAATGTAATTTTTTATCAATTTCTATTTTTTTCCGTCTAGAAGTTATTTAATTTTCGATGGCATTCTTTATTCTAGAAATTATAATTGCACCATTAGATAACATAGTGTGTTGGTTCAGTTCAACAATCTTTTCGTTGGGAATGTCAACATTTTTGGTACAGACTTTGATAATGTCTTGTGTTATTTTGCTGAATTTAGAATATATTTATCTTACACGCGATTGTTTATTTTCAGTTCTTGATGATTCTTGAAAACTCATTGATACAGCAAATAATAATAGTTGTGCTTCTATGATTTAAACACACATATAGTAGTCTTAAAAACATAGGAAATATGCATATTTTTGTTTCAATTGTATGCATTTTATAAATATGTCTTTCTTCTGACAAATGAGCGAGATATAAGAAGGAATTGACTCGCTTGGCTAATGTGAAATAGATACTGTAATGAATGCGTGAAGAGGACGGGCATGTACAATAGTCGGACAATGTACACCTTGATTAGTCCAAACTAAGGCGGAACTCAAGTTAATTACAAAACCAAAGAGTCGTCGATTATAAAGCAGTGCCCATTATAAAGAATAGAGAAAACCCAAGGATAAATAATAACACCGTTTTTAACAAATAATAGTGCCAAACAGTAAAGGAGGTATGATCGTTGAATCCGACCTTATAGAGTTCGACTCGGTAGAAACTCGACTCGAGAGAAACCAGCAGAAGAAGATTCGTTAATGGCTCAATGCCCAATTCATCAGCAGTCAATTCGTTTAAGTCCCACCTGATAGAAATAACAGAGTTTGATCTAGACAAAATAATTTGACCCCATTAAGGACAGATCAAATATCATGGATACGGAGGGGAAAAAATATAATAAATAGTAATTTGAATGTACGAAATTATAATATATTTTGCTCTGGACTAACTGTGTATAAAATGTTAAAACTTAATTTTGATCTTAATTTTAAAAATTAACGGATGAATTTATTTATAGATAATTAATTAAACAATTTTAAATTGATGGATCGTCCGTTATATATAATATATATATTAATTATTAAATAGATAAATTCCAATCAACTTAAAAATAAATAATTCTAATGGAAGGTTGACCAATTCAATAACAGACTCATTCCATTTTGGATAGATAAAATTGCATATATTTTAATAGGCAACCAATCAACATTCAAAGAAGAATAAACGGTTCAATGTTGACTATTATACCCTCCAAAATCAAAGTCTTTTAAATACGTTCAATATTTCAGTCGAACACGCAACTCAATTTGACTACGAATTGACTGTAAACTGCCGAAGTCTTCAATTTTTAAAAATTTCCAAAATTAACAAGAACCCCGTTCAAAATAAAATATTTAAAAATTGTAAAAAAAAAGGAAAAATACGGAAATGTAGTTTAGACTTTAGACAATCAGAAATTTTCTTAATTTTTATTATTGTTTAGATGCTTTATAGACACTTTTTAAAATAAAAATAAAAAATAAAAAAAATGCATCGCCCCGTTATTCCTTGCATTGACGAACAATAACACGTTTCATTTACCTAGTCCTGGGGGACCCTCAATGGAATAGGTTGAAATGTAGAACAGTCGCAGCTATAAAAATGCCGGCGGCGGTGGGCGAAGAGAACAACAACCGAGAAGGACGACGACGGCTGGCGCACGCCACTCTCGATTTATAGGCTGCGAGTCTCAACGCTCCAAATCGAGACCATGGTTGCCGCACTCCTGGTACAGATTTAAATCCTGAGCTCCAAATTTGATTCCTCTCTTAATTTCCGGATCTGGCGCCGGAGGAATGGGGATCGCCTCGCAGGACGCGTTGGAGCAGCTCTCCGCCCTCATCGATCAACGTATGGTTTTCCATTGGTTATTGTTTATGATTTCGTGGGATTTTTTTGTATGGTTAAATGACTGTCGGCGGATCTTGTTGCAGTGGATGCGAAGCTCAAGCATACATTTCAGGTTCGGCCTCTGTGAACTTGCGTGGAAGTGTTGGGAGTTTGTGCTGGTTGCTAGTGTTTGGTGGATTTGGGTTCTGGTTATTTTGTGCTACAGTTTGGTTTTTGCGTTTGAAGCATGAGTTTTGGTTGAATTGACTTTTTGTTTGTCTAACAGCTTTAGTTTGGATCGATGTTTTCGATCTAATTTTCTTAATGAAAATATCTGATTTTGTATGCGAAAATTTATTGGACTCTGTTAAATTTACTGATCTAAGAGAAAGGTAAAAGCTTGGTACGCTGCAGATTGTAGTGCCTCCTTCCGTTTCATGTTCAACTTTTTGCTAAAAATAAATAAACAAATCATTCAAGCGCAAAATAAAACTGGTTTTGTACGAGAGAATGATGTGAGTTCATGACTTACAGAGCCATCAAATCATTCTATTAATTTTTATCATTTACTTTAGATTGCATGTTGAATTTGAAAGCTTGACACTTTATATTTTTTTCCGTATATTGGTACACAGTCCTATTTGTTTTGAAACTGTCTAACTTGTTTGCAAATGGGATAATCCTGTTGCTATGTCAGGTTATTAGAGGGTTGCTAGAAATGTTGTATAAATGGAAGAATGGTGTAGTCAACAACCTCTTAAGTACTTTGATCTGGATCTATATGTAACGTTGTCTCATACTAGCACAAACATCTTGATGCTTCTAATCCTCTACTCAACAGAATAAGTTATGCGATATAAACAATTTATCGGGTAACTAAATAAATTAGTTGAAGGACTAATCATATTCTGCTGCCTCACTGTTTTTATTTTTTTTGTACTATGTTTTGCCTTTTGACGTGATTAACTAATTGTTTACTATATCTTATTTGGTCTGTCTCATTGTGTGTGATTCATATAAGTGAATGACAAAACAAAATATTTATTGGAAGTTACAATTTTTCTTCCAAACCATATTACTGTGTACTTACTGTAGATTAAAGTTGAGGATGAAAATTGTAGCATCTTTCCTTGTTTTGCTTGCAGAATATGCACCAAGGGAACCCAAAACATACTTTGACACGCTTTCTCAAAGCTAGAGAGTGGAATGCGCTTAAAGCAAATAAGATGGTATGGTTGATTGTGTTTGAACATTAACATTTTGATCATTAAAAAAGTATATAGATGTATTTCTTGCTAAGATGCTTATACTATCCCTTTTGACAGCTAGTGGACTGTTTAAACTGGAGGATGCAAAACCAAATTGATGATATATTGTGTGTGAGTAATTGTGCTTCTTATTATAGGATATTGTACCTTTTCTTTTTGCATATTGAGCTCTTAGTTTGTTGGTTAAGATAATTTAGTTAGGAACTCTTGTACAATGTGGTTATTATAATTTGCTTTTGTATATGTTTTATTTTTAGGAATCTCTTCTAGTCCAAAAAAAAAAAGTAGAACAATCACTGCTTTGTTCGATTTTCATTTGACCTTGAAGGCCCTGAGCTGCAAGGAATAAAACTAACTACTTTTGGCATATGTTCTCTATTTGTTTATTTCATGACTGTGTAACATGCAAAAAAAAAAAGGCATAACAAATGTATAGCAAATTCTCACTACTTTTCAGTATGTGTGTGTATATATATATATTTCTTTCTCACATGATCCTGTATAAATGCAGAAACCTATAACCCCGGCAAACCTATACAGAGGGATACGTGACTCACAACTTATGGGCTTGTCAGGATATTCAAAGCAGGCACGATTTAGATTTGTATTTTCTGTTCTGATTGCACTTGGGTATCCTAGTTGTTGCTAGCGTTTAACATCTAAAACAAATGTGGTTTGTTTTCTATGTGGTATCCTGGTCTTACTTTCTCATTAGTAAGTGATTTGTTTTTGTCACTCTTGCTATTATGATTCTTTCCCCACCTGAAAAAATGATATTGAACTTTGTTTCAGTGTTCTTAGTTCACTATGCTTCACGATTTGGTTTCTAAAAGGTATAAATGCAGCAGGCAAACATGAAAATGAACCACTTTTGTGTATTAGCCTTGATATTCAAATTATATATGAACAAAGTGTTACAAACAATGGTTATTATATGATTCCATCAATATTGTGGTACTGATTTTACTGGTGTAAACTAATATTTTCTCCACTTCTATCTTTTACAGGGTGTTCCTGTCTTTGCAATAGGTGCCGGTCTCGCTACATTTGACAAAGCGTCTGTAAGTACGACAGAGCATAGCCCTTCAAAAGCTTCTTGCTTTGCATGTGTAAATAATCTTGTATTAGATTAGTGATGTGGCTGTTTTTAGTTTTGTATTTAAGCAACTTGGAACTGTACAGTATTTATTTACAGCTTCATTCCTATAAGCATATTCTCTCTTTACATTGTGAAAATCAGCAAAATTGTGCTAATCTGATTCCTGTTGTCTGGCCAATTAATGCACAATCTTTCAAGAATATGACAAAAATGAATTAAACAAAAAATCATACAGGTAAGCAATATTATGAAGATAAACTTAGGACTTAGTTCAACACTCTAACACATCTTTGAAAAACCTTACCATACTACTTTTTACATCAAAGTGTGTTAAAAGGAGTTCTAAACCATAAGTTTTTAGCTTGTGGACATTCCTGCTCAAGCTTTTAAAATTAATCATAAGCCAGTTAAATCTTTGGGATACAACTCCCATGAATAAACACTGGCTTTGCTTCCTTTAAGATAGTAGTCTCCATATTAATTTATCATCCATAATGAGCTTATTTGTGCAAAGCCCGTTCGTTGTTAGCTCTTTAGTTTGTACCACCCTGATTTAATCCACTTCAATATTAGTTGGCAAAAGCCATGAGGGGCTACAAACCCGTGCATCAATTTAGCTCCTTTTTAAAAGCTGAATCTTGTTAATTAAAACCAATCTATTGCAATAACGTACTATGGAGAAGTAGAAAAGAAAATAAGGATGCAGGTTTGCAGTTTTGTTTCTAGTGTACAAATCGAAATTGACAAGGGAGGTAGTACAATAGATGCGCGAAAGGTTTCTGCATTTTCCTTATTTTCCAGGTTGCACATATGCTTACAGTCTGTATGAGTAAAGACACATATGGCAATGGTTTTTCAAATGATAGTTTTGCTAATCAATCAAACTTCTGTCGTATATATATTTTTTGTAAAATTTTCAATTCTCCTTGTCTTATTCAAGGTATGCCTCTTCCATATAGGTTAACTATTACATACAATCACACATTCAGATGAATGAATACCGAGATCGTGTAGTATTGGTAAGTATCTCTACGTATAAATTTCTTGCTTTACATCCATCCAGCTCCTACAATTCATGCCGCCTTTTCCACCCTTGTTTAGCCTGCTGCGAGTAGGAAGTATGGGCGATACATTGGCACTTGTTACAAAGTTTTGGATATGACTGGTTTGAAGTTTTCATCGTTGAGCAACCTGAAGGTTACTATTTGCTATTACTTTTCTTCATATTTCTTATTTGTATCTCCACTTCTTTATCTGGTATACAAGTTAGTTTATAATTTTAATAATGTGTCTTGTTGAGATTCTAAGATCGACATCAAACATGATGTAATAATGTATACTTATTCACATTTCTTGCGTAAATGTCACAGTTAGTATCTCTCATGGCTACTATCGATGACTTGAATTATCCAGAGAAGACAGAGACTTATTATATCGTCAATGCTCCTTATATATTTTCAGCTTGTTGGAAGGTATATAAATTAGTTTGTTATCAAAAATTGCTGTTAGCTTTAACCAATCTACATACTCATAATATTGAGCATTTTCATTCATCCTTTTTGGCTTAGGTTGTGAAACCTCTTCTGCAAGAAAGAACCCGAAGGAAAGTCCAAGTATTGGATGGTTGTGGCAGAGACGAGCTATTGAAGGTAAAGAAACCTTTCACTTATTGTTCGTTATCGAAAGTTTTAATTGAGAGTTTAAGGCAACAGATATTATCACATATCGAGAATACTGGCAAAATTTCTATCAAGTTTCTTGTTAACCCTTCGATATTATTTAAACTTCATCTCTTGTATTATACATGTCCAATCTTGTTCCTCCATTTTTCTCAGAAAGCAATGCTACATATCTCCTAGAAGTTATTACTAAATTGTGTCACAAAAAACATCAGAAGCTCTATCTCGAAGTATCATAAAGAACTTAGATAGCATGAAAACTTTTAACTTTACTTGATATCTCTTACGACCTTGATAGATTCAACTTATACCAACCAACTTACAAGAAATTTGGTTGTTTCAGATAATGGACTATGCTTCCCTTCCCTATTTCTGTAGAAGGAATGGCTCCAGATCATCTCGCTATTCTTCTTTGGATTCAGATGACTGCTACTCCCTTGATCATCCTTTCCACCAAGAATTCTACAACTACATCATGCAGCAAGCGAAGTCCAAGAACAAGGAATCGCTCATCAAGCACGGTTCGCTTCATGTAGACGTGCCTGAACCAGACCTGGAGGGAATACAGATCATAAACACAATAGAGTCCGAGCTTCACAAGATCGGGAACCAGAATGGAATAACCCGCTCATTGAGCGGGCTGAAGATCAGTTGAGGGCGCTTTGCTTGTAGTTTTTCGCAACCACATTTGGTATTACAGTTTGGCATACAATTGTGAACGACTAATTAAGTTAGATCATTCGGCTATGAAGGGATGCCTTCGAAGCCTTGTGAACGTCTAAAGCCAGATCATAAGATCGACAAAGAGCCTTCACACAGTGTGACTAGTGAGCCTACAACTATCAAGAAGTGGATAGGAACAAAAAGGAACAAAAGTGTTGGATTTGGAGATCACTAGATCTGCCTAAAAACCAACAGACAAATCAAATGATTATATTCTTGCTGCAAACTAACAACTGCGGCTGCCCTGTGTACACAGCTCTCATGCCTTCTCTAATACTACTACTACTACTACTTCCCTTTGTAATATTATTCAAGTACTTGCACCACCACCATCACCAAGTTCAGCTCACTGATGTCGTCCACCGGCGACGGCGGAGGCAATGCCGGAGCTCACCAACATGACTCCAGCCTCCAACATTGTGATCTCGTTTTCTCTTCCTTTCCTGTACGGCAGCTTCTAATCCGCTGTGCCGACCTTGTCCACCGCGGCGACCTCCCCGCTGCAGGCCGTGCCATATCCTCCCTCCTCTCCGCGGCCAACACCGGCTCTGACGACGCTACCAACCGCCTCGTCCGCCAATTCTGCAGCGCACTGTCCTTCCGCATTGCCGGTCGTCCAGTCTGTTGCCCCCCGTCCTCCTCTGCCTACTTCCTTTTCAACCAGATCACCCCCTTCCTCCGCTTCGCCCACCTGACCGCCAACCAGGCCATCCTCGAGGCCGCCGCTGGTTGTCGCCGCGTTCACATCCTCGACCTCGATGCCCACCATGGCCTGCAGTGGCCGCCGCTCCTCCAGGCCATCTCAGCAGCCGGAAATATCCATCGTCCCCCTTCTATCAGGATCACCGGCGCGGGGAGTGACTTCGAGACTCTCTGCCGCACCGGCCATCGCCTGAGGGCCTTCGCGCGTTCTTTCGACTTGGACTTGGACTTCCGACCTCTTCTCCTTCCCGAGCACCGTCCCAACTATGATCACATCATCAATCAGCTCGTCCATGGCGAAACCCTTCTGGTCAACTGTGTCCTCTTCCTCCACAAGCTCCAAAACGAAGAACTCCTCACTTTCCTCAGAACTCTCAAAGCAATTAAGCCGGCAGTGGTGACTGTGGCGGAGAGGGAAATGCCACCGCCGCCATCCCACAGCTCCCCGGACTTCATCCAACAATTTGCCGCCACAGTGGAGTACTACTCGGCTATATTCGAGTCGCTAGAGGCCACATTGCCGCCGTGGAGCCAGGAGAGGTCGGAAGTAGAGCAATCATGGCTAGGGAGGGAGATTCAAGGTGCAGTCGCCGGCGGCGAGTCACACAGGTGGTCGGAAAAGTGGGAGTTTGCAATGCAAAGTGCCGGATTCAAGAGCATTCCACCGAGCAGGTTCGCCGTGTCACAAGGAAGAATGTTATTGCGACTCCATTACCCGACGGAGGGGTACAATGTGGAGGTGGAGAAGAAGGAGGAGTTCTTCTTCCTGAGGTGGAAGAACAAACCTCTCTATTCAGTTTCCTCATGGAAATTAAAAAAAAGGCATGCATGATCATATGGCATAATTATCTTCCAAATTTTAATAACTACTAAGGCAATTAATATTTGATTAGTTAAGTTATTATAAATAATTAATGGTCACTTTGATCATGTATTACATATAAATATATCAAGTTAATTAGAGATAACCCAGAAGCTCCAGGTCATGGTGTAATTTGAGCCGAGAAGCTCCAGGACTAGCTGTAATCAAAGCTAAGAACCCTAACTTAAGCTAGTTGTATATATTGATTTTGGTTACTTATTGTATGCTGTATATAAGGGTAAGAAACCCTAATTCCTCTATGCAAGCTACTAGGGTTTCAATTGTTTTTTTTATTAATTATCTACCTATGTCCTTTGTGAATGTAATGTGATCATGAATTGCTTTATATATACCCATGAATACTTAATTAATTATCAAAATGGCGTGTTGATTTGCATAAATACAATTTTTCTATCTTTATTTTGATCTTATTGTAGCAGTTACGGATTTATAGCTAATACAACATAAACACTTCAACTCCTATAATAGGTATGAACTATAATAATTGTCGCGAGATTATAATTGCTACAGCTGTGTAATTGCAACAGTTACAGAATCGTGCCTATTACTTACGTAGTAATTATCATCTTTTAACTACTACAATAGCATCGGAAAGTAAAAATGTACAGAGATGAAATGACATAGCGTCCTTTTAAGTTTTGCCCAAGGATATTGTTGTTTTTATTTAACTAACTAATCATGGAAGAAGTTTAATTGTGATCTTTCTTATAGAGATCTTTTAGGTTGATATATGACTAGTTATGCATATTGCACAGACCTATAAGATCACTGAAGGACGCCTTCGATATATATCCGAAGACGGATCACAGATCATTATAATCATACACTACTAAGTCCAGCACATATATGTAACTGTGGAATATTCTGACATATTTGTATCCTTGTGATGATTCTGTATGAAAAAACCATGGCATACAACTTGTGATGTAACATGCACAAAGAGTGGAGGAAGATGGAAGTCATACGTCTGCCACAGTTGCTGGCTTGGCCTCTAAATGCTCCAACTTGTGCATCTGACAAAGATACAAATGATAAAGATGGCACATATGATTGAAATTATATATATATATATATATATATATATATATATACACGATGCAATTTTCTTAAAGAAAAAGAACTTTTTTTTCATGTTTACTACTGAGGTCAGAGTTTCAGTGTCAACTACAATCTACTGTAATAAACACTAAAAAAAGGGTTGTGCCATCCTTGTCATCAGCCTTGCAATCCGACAGACTTCTCAGTACGTAGATCCTGTCGATCCATGCACGCACGCACGCACGCATGACATGCCAAGTTACACTCAGAGATCTAAGATTTCTGTGGAACTCAGAGCAGAGAAGATGGAATTTGCTGCTTAAGTTAAACTCAAAGAAAGGGACAAATCTAATAATTATGATCAACAGCAGTGCCAGACAAACTATATATATATATATATTCAGTAGGAGGATTCCTGACTGCTTTTCAGTATTCACGGATATTGTGAATCTTAGCTTCTAGCCTGGCATTTGGGTTATTTCTGCTTCAGCATACACTGAACTAATTTAGCCACATCTCATTATTTAAAAATTGCAACAGTGAGTTTGTGATGACGACAGGTTCACTGATGCGCAACACAATTCACTGATGCGCAACACAATTCACTGATGCATTAAGCAAAATGCATGGTTATATATATATATATATATCAGGTACTAATTAGCTTGTTCTCAATGAAGTTTAATGAGTTTTAATTTCTGTTGTAGAGTTGTGTGATCCGGGGTCTCTTCAAATTGTAAGGAAATCTACACTGATCCTGCCAGAGAATGTCGACGAATGAATCACGGGTGAGTTAGCATGGATGCTAACTTATCGCCAATAACCTAACGACAATGAGGATCGATGGGAAGATCTACAGGAGTTTGGACAGAAGAAAACAAAAGAAAGATGGTTAGAATGTCGGCGATGGAGTTTCTCGGCGTAGTCACTCCGATACTCAAGTTAGTTTTCAACGACGATGGAAGAAGAAGAACGGAAGTGAATAGTTTTAGGGTTTTGATATGTATATGTGCATGTACCTGCAACTGTCATAGAGGACTATCTTTTATAGGATAATTGCTCATACCTACGCTCTCCAAGTGTCCTCCCCCTATGAGATTGTTATTTACTTCCTGAAATATTTTGAAATTCCCTAATTAGCGTGGCATTATCTCCTTCCCGAAATAGTCCTGAATTATGAAATCCACGAGAGTGTTATCTTCTTCCTGAAATAGTCTTGAATGCCAAGTCGAGTGCCAATGAGAGTTGAGTATGAGGGCACCTAGGGGTCGAGGGCACCACGAAGTCGAGCGACAAGGAGACAGGCACCAAGGAGATATATAGGAGCATCGCGAAGATGAGGCACCAAGGAGATGGGGGCACTGTAAGTATCTAGGGATAGTTTTGATATGGTCAACTGAGTCAAATTAGACCTGTGAGTTTGATGCCTTGTGCCTAAGTGCGCAAGAGTTTAGAAGCACAAGAATTGAGCGGAAGACACGACGATCAAGAAGGATAGCACGGAAAGGGAGCCAACGGGCTTGGTGCTTTCGAGAGACGAGAAAATTGCGGAAGAGTATATTGGTGGATGAGAAGGGCATGTGTGATGTCCGAGGGACAAGAAGCTGGGGAGGAAGATTGCTCAAGGAGAAGGTCAGAAGTTAGGTTCGAGTCAGCTCAATTTTGGATATCGAAAATCACAAAAAGTGCTAACAGATTGGTCAACCAAAGGTTGACCAGAACCAGGAGAACTAGGTGCCTGAGTCAACTCAGGCACCCGACCATACAGGCGCTCGAGTGGACGCCATACAGGTGCCCAATTGAAACTCGGGTGCCATTGCACAATTTTATTGGTTTTCCAGCCATTGCGCAATGGATCAAATTTTGATCGAACACTGGTGCCCTCATTCAACATAGGTGCCCTGGATGTGTCACGTCAGCAATGGATAAGTTTGTCCAAGGGCTATAAATAGACCCCTTAAGTTCAGAAAGAAAACAGCGAGGGCTTCGTTGAGCGGCAGAGAACCTATCCCACGTAGTGGCGACCGCTCCCACTAAGCAGAGGAAGTAAGCAAAGGAGGAAGCGATCGTCATTAACGATAAAATTCTCTTATCTGCATTCTCTATCCCGAGCTGGTCTCGGACTCCACTCTCCGAGTTGGGTTCGGGAATTCTCAGTGCCTGAGCCGGTCTTGAGCACACCTCTTCCGAGGTGCTCTCGGGAACTCCAACCCGAGCTAGTCTCGGGTTTCCTTGACTGAGCTGATCTCGGACCCTTTTCTCCCGAGTTGGTCTCGGGCGATTTCCCCCTGAGCTAGTCTCGGGGACTTTCTCAAGCATTTCTCATGGCACGCGGCCTTCCTGCGCCATGTGTTCCGCTTGGGCTATTCATCCCGATCAACTAACATGAGATATGGGGTTAAACTGTGATAAAACTAGATCGATGTCTACTCTCCCTATACAGTAATCATTGTATATATGATGAGGTAGGGGGCGTTGAGACGAATGAATCGTCTTTTGCCTAAATATCTATATCTATACATAGATCTCCTATTAAATTTAAAGAGCAAGTTTAAACTCATATCCAATTATCCAAAATTCATTAGTCTTAAGTTTGGTTCATGACTAAATCAAATTAGTTCAAAATCAAACCATCTTTAATTAAAATCAAACCAATTTGATTTATAATTAAACTAAAGAGTCCAATCCGTCTTCATAAGATGTGGCCCAACCACATTTCCGTTATGCCAAACTCATTCCATATTAGCCCTTCGTCTGGTGCAACCAAACTGAATCTCTCTCGATCTAAAAGTATAATTATCAAACTCGTTTTATGTCTCTTGGATAACTCGTAGTGAGTGTGACCTTACAGGTTCCCGATTATATTAGCCGTCAATCATGACTTCCAATTATGGACACTTCCAATCATAACTATTAATTATGGATTGATCATGAGTGACACTTAATAGTAAATCATGACTTCCAATTGACCAAAAAATCATTCATTGATTCCAAACCCACTTCTAAACCTTTTGACAACTATAGTGAGTCGTGTCTCGTTCCTTTCACTCATCTTGTACCCACTTGGTTCAGGACATGGTATATGTGTCTCTCCCTACTAGGTTGACTACATCACACCTAGTCCAAGTAATACTTTCTCGTCCCATGGATTCGAGTTACTCTAACATGTGCCCAAGAGTCTTGTACTCTTAACATGTGATGTTTTGAACAAAGACTTTGAGTAACAATTCTAATGAGGACTCCTTGTAAGGAGCGATGAATCATCTGTGGACTATCTAAATACCTTCGGACACTTTGACTTATACTCAATCATCCCGGGGCCACACCTCTAAGAGATGCTTCCTTAGGATATCAAAGTATAAGTTTCTATGATATATATATATATATATAGAACTATATGAAGTCTCGTAATAGGTCACTCCAATAGACTAGTTATCATAACTCTCAACATTTTAATGTCTTCAGCTAGTGAGGAATAACTACTTGAATAAACCAAAGAGTGTAAACGGTGCTAGTCTCACAAAAATATAATGTTGATGTCCGGACTCATCAATTAATCGACTAGGAAATGTTTCAATACATTCATAATTATACATGTAGAGATGCTCACTAGCTATGATCCAATTATAAGTTCTCTTACGCTATGAATCATATTACAGACATTCAGTAAATGAGTGTATGATCTAATCAAATACATAGAGAATGTGCACTTAAATATTGAATCTCATTTAGGATAACTCTCAAATATAATGTTTTTAATACCTCCGAAGAAGTCGAAATAAATAATAGATAATATATTCGAACTCCTTGCAACCTTAGAAATACACAAGAACTGAAATGAGTATAATCAAAGCTCTTTCGGACAATCAGTGACTTTCGGACAAGAATCGATGAAACACCCATATTGGACATGATATAGAATCATATAAGGCTCAATGTAGATTTTTTTGCCGATTCTTCCTTATTACATTTTAACATTGTCAACAAAGTCAAAATAAATAATGGATAGTATATTTGAACTCCTTGTAACCTCAAAAATCCACAGCAACTGAAATGGATGAAATCGGAACTTTCTAGGTTGATCAGTGACTTTTGACCAAGAATCAACAAAAAAATCATGTGAATTTTAGTCAAAACTCATTTGAACCCATTTTAGCTCTGGTAGATTTTTGAGGTTGCAAAAAGTTCAAATATGTTATCTATTATTTATTTCGACTTCTCTAGAGTGTTAAAATGTAATAAGGAAGAATCGAAAAAAATTTATTTCAAGGCCAACGTAGGTTTTTTTGTCGATTCTTGACCGAAAGCTACTGATCAACCTAGAAAGCTCCAATTATACCCATTTCAATTTAAATATTATAAAAAAAAACTAAACTTTAAATATTGTAGGTGTGATATAATTTACATATCATACATATGTTATGTATGCATATAAAAAAAAAGGAAAGAGAGGGAAAAAAAAAGTTTGTTATCGAAGAGGAGAGAGAAAAAGAATGATAGAGAAAAAATTAGATTAGTAAGAAAAAATTATATATATATATATATATATATATATATATATATATATATATATATATATATATATATAATTGTGAACTCTTTTCGATAAATATTATAATCATATAAGTCTTTTAATAAATTCGAAATTTTACATGATTTAGTAAATCCCATTTAAAAATATCTTCCTTTTTCTTTTCCTAAGTTTACCCGTTGCCCTTTCGGGGAAGGAAACAAAGAAGGCCAACGGCCTCAGCCGCTCGCCCACAGTCGCTCGACTGCCCTCACCCCTAGCCCCCTTCCTTCCGTGGCCGCTTCTGAACGCCGTTCAATCCCCTTTTTTTCCTCTCGAATCGGAGATCCCCCAGAAAAGCCCTCTCCTCCGATCAACGAACCTGCCGCTTCTGTTTCCTATTCGCCTTATCACTTTCGTCGATTGATGGACTGCTGAGAACCATGGAAGCATCAGGCAAGAGTCACAAATACCTCTTTTGTTCACATCCGTCGTTATGTTTGCCTATTTTCGCTGTTTGCGTTTATGGTTTGTAAGTGTCTGCTCGGACGAATCAGTTGAGCTTTTGATGGTTTCGTTCTGTTGAATCATTTCTGAGATTGTGCTTCTGGTCTCCGGTAATTCATGGTTTTGCACGAAATCTGTTATTTTTACTATGAAAATTTAGTTATTTTCTTTTAGACATATGAATTCATATTATGAGCTCTGTGGGAAGATAGGGTTCTGAACTTTTTTCATATTGATTTGTTCAGGTCTTATATGTATATGTTTTATTGCGTTATTCTTTTCCAGGTAAATAGTGTGCTTGCTTGTACTATTGCTCTAAATGGGTAGTGTGCTTGGAAAAAGCCAGTCGCAAAGGTGTAGTGGTTCAGAGTCAAAACTTGATGCAAAGATGGTTGAGGCAATGCAGAGAAGGGCATTGCAAGGAACTTCTGTGAAATCATTCGAGAGCATCATTTTGAAATTTCGAAAAATTGATGAGAGCTTCAGAAAATGCAAGTCCATTTTCGAGCAATTTGGTAAGTTAAATATTCATTTCACAAGGAATCAGGGAAGTCTATACTGTATGACTTTTGAGTTCGCATCTAGTACTGAAACTGTGATTAACATAACATAGAACAAGAACAAGTTTCATTTTATTGATTCGGAAAACATCGAACAGGAACAAGCTTTTAGTTTATTGATTTTTGATAGATACTTACAGTGGTTAGCTTTATATCCAAATATGGGGGCCAAGAATAAATAAGTTATCTTAATAGGTTGGGTTTCAGTAAACTTTATTGTTTAATAACAGATGAGCCCTTTTTAATGTTGTTGTTTACAGCAAGTTAAAGTATTCAGATTCACAATGACTTCCAGACTATTTTAAGGAAATGTAAGACATGAGGGAAAGGAATAGGAACGTAAGTTTAATCATAGCAATTAATCATTCATAACCATACTTTAACAAAAATCTCAGTTAGTACATTCAAAGCTGTAATTGATGAAAACTTCATCAATTTTCTATCTTCATTTGTACTCGGAAAACACACTAAAATTTATTAGTTAATGTTGTATTCTAGTACTATCTATTGTTTTGACTAATACTGTCGGTCTCAGATATGATAACCTCATGCGACTATCTGCTATTGATACCCATTCTTTTATAATTATTTTTTGTAGATGAAGATTCCAATGGTGCAATTGATCAAGAAGAGCTGAAGCATTGTTTTCAGAAGCTAGAAATTTCCTTTAATGAGGAGGAGATTCGTGATCTGTTTTTGGCATGTGACATCGATGAGAACATGGGTATGAAATTTAATGAGTTTATCGTCCTTATGTGCCTTGTTTATCTACTCGAGGAGCCAACAGCTGCACAAGCAGTATCCTTAATATATCTAATTTTATTACTCAAGTAATTTTCTCTTGTATTATTATCCTTTGGACTTATGTATGTTTCTCTTGAGAAATATGTTACCCTCATGTAGCTTGAGTCTTCATGTAGCTTTACTTGAACAAAAACTACCAACATGAATTTACATGTTACACGCATCCATGGGCATGCATCTATACTTGTATAAGCACAAAATTTTCTAAATCTGAAACACCTGATTTGAAAACTACCATTCGAGAAGTCGACATCTTTTGTAACACTGCATTATATAGCAGTAAAGTACACTGTAATTTTACAAAACAGACATCAAAGAAACATGCGCAATAGTCCATAATAGTTTGAACAATTTGGAGCAGCCTGCTTAATCATATATATCTACCATATACTATAGTTCATGGATCATGATGGTGGCTTCCATTTCCCACTTTAATTTGAAAAGAATGACTGGAAATTTGTTTACTCTGAAATTGTGCAAGAATTTAGTTTAGTTTTTCATACTATACTGTTTTTCCCCATGTTCCTTTAGATTTTGTTCCAAGAGTTTCATATATTTTTCTTTTTAGAAGTCTAGTTTGGAATGAAACTTCAAATTTTGTTCTTCCATGACTAAATTGCTAGAAATCCCGGATGGGGTTGGCAGACCTTGAGACAAGTTTCGAAACATTAGTTGATTCTTTTGTGTTCTTGGACAAGAATAAGGATGGATACGTTAGCAAGACAGAGATGGTACATGCTATAAATGAAACAACTGCAGGGGAACGCTCTTCAGGACGAATCGCCGTGACAAGATTTGGTCAGTCATTTTCCCTCATATCTATATCTATTAATCTTTGTTCTTGTTTTGTTATGTTTAGTTAGAGTAGAAGTAGGGGAGAAGAATGAAATAAGTTACGAGAAGAGGAGAAAGAAAATACTTTCCGGTATTGGTGTTTGCTCGGAGGGAAATTCATAAGGATAAACAAACTGTAGAGTGACTTAAGAAGTTTGCAAATTAACTTTACAGTTTCTTTTATTCTCTCTCAATTTGAGTAGAAATAGTATTAAGAAATTGGGCTTAAACATCTCTCGTTTCTCTTTAGGAAACAGAGGAAGTTCCAAGTTCTTTTTCCTGTATTCACCTAAATAATTGTCCTTAAACTAACAGAACAGTAGAACGCAAAAACAAAACAATTAAAATACACCGGTCCCTTGATTATTCAAAGTTCAGTCTATTTTTATTTACCTCAGATTGAGATATATGAACTCACTGAAGCAATCATCTTGTACAGTTGTACTCATCTTGTGGTCCATGCCTTGTTAATAAGTGTGACTATAAATTACTGTGATCCATCCATAATGAAACCACAATGCCTTGTTTGCTTGACCATGTTTCTTTTGCTGTTTGCGCAGAAGAAATGGACTGGGACAAGAATGGGATGGTGACTTTCAAGGAATTCCTCTTTGCTTTCACTCGTTGGGTGGGAATTGATGAAGTTGACGAAGATGACATGTGATGTCTATACATATTACCTGCAAATGAGCCTCCTATAACAGTGAAGGATGTGACTTTGTCTATACCAGCAAATTGTTCATAGGTGGAAGACATCTATGTGGATATTATTATCATTGTCATGAAGCTGTGCTTGTCCCAACTATTCAAGATTATCTTTAAGTGTGTATTCATATGCTCCCAAAACTTCACTACATTAAGTGCTAATTTGTCATTTCTCTTGCATTGTTCTTCCTTGAAGTAGTTGTTGTGTGTTTCATGTTTAAAAATCAAAGCAAAAGCAGAGGTGATTCTCTTTTCTTTTCCAAAAGAAAATCTAATAAAAAATCTGGCAAAATTAAGATTCCCCAACCAACAAAAAAAACTCGTTTCTATTTCATTCTGTTGCACAGCCGAGACACATCTGAAGACCTCACAGGCTTCAGCAAGAAATCCTCTGCTCCTTCCTCCAAACATCTAAACCAAACCAACAACAACAATGGAAAACTCCGAGATTGATCGAAGCTAAACAACACAGAGAGAAGAAAAAAATGATTCACCTGTTGATTCTAGTCGGAACGTTCTCTGACGACATTATGACGACAGGGATTTTCCTTAGCTCAGAGGACTCCTGACGCAGGATGACGATAGTTTCAGTAAATCAGATATGAACCTTGTGTTATTCCTTGACGAATCGAATTGATTCTCTTCACCTTGACTATCTTGAGGAGCTCATACCCCATCATCTCCGGGATCCAGTAATCGGTGACGATCATGTTGACGTTTGGCTCCTGCCATCAGAAAACCTCCTGATCAAAATCACAGAAATGACTAACAATGGAAAAACTAACGACCTGGCCAGGCTCACCAGCCCCAGCAACTCCAGCGCCTTCTTCCCACTGTCCACGGCCGTCACTGCAGGAAAAGACACCAAACACTTCGTCAGCAACGAGGCCTTTCATTTCATCAAACAGATTGGCCACCCGAACCTTTGTGCTTGGAGCTGCGGAGAAGCTTGGCGATCATGGCTGCTCGACCGAACTGTCGTCGACAGCCAACACGTGCATTTGGCCCTCGCTATCTCCGCCTCTCGACGACGCCATTGCCGGCGGTTCTCGACTGTTCCAAATACCAAGCTCCTATACTGTATATGTAAAGGGAGATGAACAGAACAGAACAGAACAGAGAGCGCAGAGAATCGGGAGGCAGACTCAATGCGATCCGTGCAGGATCTCGCCTTACTTGTAGGATACTAGGATCGGACTGCGAAGCGATGAGGAAATAAAAGGCCACGCCTTTAACTGCCTGACAGCATCAGCACCACGTAAAGGGGTCAAATCGAGCTCCTGGCGTCATCGCCGAATATATGGGGATATCGTACGATCATGTCGTGGCAGGGGATTGGCGCGGTGGGTGACCCGAGGGAGACGGGGAGGCAGATTCGGGGGACGTGCATGGAGATTTCACAGCTCTGTTATTCGATTTCGTACCACCTCCTGGGGGTGCGGGTAGCAATGGCGGTAGAGACCAATGGATAGATTGTGAGGGGAAGCCCAGGGTGTAGTCGAGTGTTTGTTACTCAGTTTGCAACGGGATGGTAGAATTATTCTATTGAGTAAGCATTGATTTTTTTAAAAATTTATCATACTATTTAATTTGAAATTTGAATAATTTGTTAATCAATTCTTAATTAATTTAATAAAATATGCTACTTTTTAAAGATCTATGTTAGGTTAAGATGGTCATCATTTTGCATGTCACTGTCGATGGATAGATCTATGTTAGGTTGATATAGCGATAATTTTGCATGTCAGTGTCAATGGATCAATATATGACTATCTGCCTTTTAATTTTAATCTTACTAATGGTATTTCAAATTTATATCTACACTTGATATAATGAGTTTTTTTGCCGCTTCGAATATCATTTCCATTATATGAATCATAACTATAATTGCGCTATATGTATCAGAGTGAAATGATATCATTCGAATATCAGTTGCACTATATGTATCAGAACTATAATTGCTTCAAATATAATTTAATGATATATTGCGTTAAATTAAATCTATTGTTCAGGTAAACATTTAATTTGTCATATTTTAGTATTAAAAACTAATTAATGAATATTATTTAATAATATTACGAAATATTTTCAAAATCATATCATTTAATGTCAAACTAAATAGGACATGATATAATCAAATTTAAACCGCTTTAATAACAACAATAATGAAAAATAACAAATTACTAAAACACCAACAAGTTTTCTAGCTACTGGCTATTTGGATGAAAACATGTTATGATTCGGAAATTTAACCATGTATTCAATATATCTTTAATCATTACAAATTGTACAAAAACTACATTCATACCTTCAATATATTGCCATGAATATATTTTCTCCATTAATATTATCTTAATATCTCACATGTATTTGTCTTCCTATTTTTCTTGGTTATAACTGTTGTCAGGGGCTTATTTTTTAGTTTTGTTTTTCCAACAGGTCAAACGGATTACCTATATACATGGGACCAAAAGCATGCTAGATTTAGGAGAAGGTTGATACTAGCTAGAAAAAGAAAAAGGCTTACAGAAACTGAAAATTTCAAATGCTCTTTTCCAAGTACTTACATACCATACTACTTTTATCATAGAATAGTTTTTTTTAATTTCATTTATTATCCATGGACTAATATATTTGACTCCATTACCTATTATTTCAATTCAAGTTACAACTTCCATGACTTATGAAGCTTCACTAAGAAATGTTGTTGGCCTACACACACAGTCTTCAACACAGAACACTATGATCGAGCAATCATGTTTCAAAAAAGGGAGAACGAACTTTCCGACACCCACGACTTTCAACATAACAACTACAGCACACAACAATAATGGTAAATACTTTACGCAAAATTTCTCAAGTTTAGCATTGTAAGAAAATTATACAAGATTTATTTTAACTTATTACCATTAAACATACTACAATTATTGCTTCACATAGGCTTTTGTATAAACATGCTGTATTTATGTTCTTTTCCAGGAAATTCAATTCGCCATAATTCTTTCAAGGGGAGCACCAATATACATGGCCGCAGACACATCTCCAAGGAGAGCACCCCTACTTTGGTTCAGAAAAGACATATTAACAGGAAACCAACACAATTGGTTCCGTCCAATATCAATATTACACCACTTTCAAATTTGACCGGTTGTAAGTTTCAGCTTTTATTAATTTTTTTTACCATAGGTATATATTGCTATTCGTTATTCATATACTATTCAAATCAAATGTTTAATGAGTCCAAACACATGAAAATGAACCTGACAATGAAACTGTACAGTTGGTATGTCAATGTATATATCTTTGCATGTCTTTATCTATCTATTGTAACTTCACTCATACCACCCCACATTGTCATTTCATCTTCCCTTATATGCCTGACACAATTTTTAATTTCACTTAATATCATTTAACATTATCGAATTATTACTTCACACATATTAAATTATCATTTCTCTATGCATTTAGGCTCTTCTGCAGGTCATTCAACTCAGCATATTCCTTTCACACGGAACAACATTATATATGGCGATGAAAACATCTTCACCGAATGTACACCAACTATAATTCCGGATGTACATGTTAAAAGGAACTCAAGACAATTAGTTCAGTCCAATATCAATAGAACTCCATTTTCAAATTTAACTAATTGTAAGTTCTACATTTCAATGATCTTTTTGTATCGATAGTCTATATTGTTAGTCATCATTAATTCATATACTATTGACATCAAATGTTTATTGAGTTTTACATTTGTTTTTTTAGGCCAAACAGATAGAAATGACAATTTCACAAATTTACCTACTAGAGACATCCTAGAAAATCCATTTCCATCACAAGTCAGTCCACAAAGCTCGCCCATTACATCAAAGTAATTACTTACCATCATTCATTCTTTATGTTTTTTATCATGTCAAATATAACTTATACATCAATTTCCCTTACAAATCTTTTTTTTTTCTAAAATCATATCAGATATCCACTAAAATCAGGGAAGCATGTCATTCAAAGTTCAAAGGTTATCAATTCAATTTGCAAACATCCATCTGAACTTCTAAAGGATTCAGATGTATTAGATCATAATGTTCCAGAAGTTTTAGATAACTCAGAGGTTTTAGAATGCAATCACGCAGATCCATTAGCCGATTATGAAGGTTCTGTTTCTCACATTTTAATCTAGCAATTAATAAGTATGTTTGATTAAAACCTGTTTCATGTATGCTTTTCAACCTGCAACATTTTCCTTTTGCAGTTGATAATTCCTTTGATGATTCCCATTTGGAAGCAGAATTTTATGACTATGCTTTACAATTTGAACCAAATGTGTCAGGTAAATTTAACATAAACTTATACATTATGTATATTGATAACATACATTAAACGCAATAACATTTCTCACTATTTACGTAAATGACTATAAAAGCCTTATCAGCAACTCCTAATGAGATTTGGGTCATTTTTCTATTGCAGTATTTTCTGATCAAGAACATGATAATGGTAACTTTTTTTTTAATTATTGTCAACAAGTTTTATAACCATGATTGCAAATTATATGTTACTTACAACGTTATATCTTCATTTTGTAGATACTTGGGACATTGGATACCCTATTCCTGAATGCCAATTCTGCAAAGCAATGATGTGGTCTGATGAACAACTTGCAAAAAGTAAGAATCTTTTACGGCCAAGATTTTCTCTCTGTTGCATGGAAGGTAAAGTCAAACTTCCATTACTGTCCAAACCACCACAAATCTTACAAGATCTCCATAGCAATACAATAATAGAAGCAAATATTTTTTTAAAGAATATCAGAGCTTTCAATGGCATGTTTAGTTTCACCTCTATGGCTGGAAAAGTTGATCGTCAAATAAACAATGGAACGGCTCCACCAATTTTTCTTCTTGGTGGCCAAAATTATCATAGTATTGGCAGTTTGCTTCCACCAGATAATCTAAAACCAAAGTTTGCTCAACTTTACATCTATGACACAGAAAATGAGCTTAATAATAGACTACACACTGTCAGGTAAATCTCGGCACTTGAAACTATTCTTTTCTATGTCATTTCTATATAGCTGAGTTGTATTCTCCTATCTATTAAGTTTTTTTTAACTCCTATATTACATGTTATTCATTTGCATTATATACAGGAATATGCATGAGATACAAAATGAAGATTATGAAATTGTCTCAATTTTGAAGAACATGATTGACACACCCAACACACTTGCAAAGTCATTCAGATATGCAAGAGATAGATACGAAAGTGGAGATTTCTCAGAACTAAAGTTAAAGTTGATAAGAAAAAGACACAAAGATGGTAGAACTTATAATTTGCCATCTGCTTCTGAAGTGGCTGCTTTAATTGTTGGAGATATTGATCAACTTGGTGGAGAAAGAGACATTATTGTCGAAACGAAATCTAAAAGGCTGCAGCGATTGGATGTCCTACATCCAATGTATCTACCTATGCAATATCCTTTGCTTTTTCCATATGGGGAAGATGGTTTCAGACCTGACATTCCTACAGCTAATTTAGTGTCAGGTAGAGCTAATAAGAAGAGGTCAACAATAAGTCTGAGAGAATTGTTTGCTTATAGAATACAAGATAGAGTTGATGAATCTCCTGTTTTAATGCAATCAAAGAGACTTTTTCAACAATTCCTGATCGATGCATACACAATGGTTGAATCTGAGAGACTAAGGTATTTTCGGTTCAATCAACCAAAATTAAGAATTCATAACTACAAAGGCATGCATGAGTGCCTTTTACGAGGGGAGCTAGATGCTGCAGCAACGGGACAAAGAATTATCCTACCAAGTTCATTTACCGGAGGTCCTCAATATATGTTCAACAATTGCAAGGATGCATTTGCGATTTGTAAATATGCAGGATATCCAAGCTATTTTATTACCATGACATGTAATCCAGATTGGAAAGAAATTAGAAGATTTGTCAAGAAAAAGTTATTAAACCCAGAAGATCATCCAGATATTCTATGTAGAGTCTTCAAAATTAAACTAGATGCAAAACATGATGGTTATGTTCTTCTTTCTGGATAATGGTTTATAAATCTCTGCACATACCTGCAATAGAGGATGGTTTGGGGAATTTTTGGCTGCTGTCAAAATCATTTTTGCGTATAAAGCTGCTATGGTTTGGGTTTTATTTTGGCCGCGTTTATTTTGTTTTGTCTCCTTGGATTTTATGTAACATGACAGTGCTGGGTGTGCCAAGAATAGTGGAAATACTTCATCGGTTATTGAATTTCGAACTGATGCTGGTGTTATTTATGGGTTTTTTCTTGACATGATCATTTCTGTTCTTTCAAAAACTGATCAAACTCAGAAATAGCTGGAGGAGAGGTTTCTGGTGCTTTTCAGATGGTCTGCGTGCCAACTTAATAGTGCTGAAAGGAAGCTCAATGGAACTGCTGCTCTTATGGGGAGTCTTGGTATTTTTTGTTGTGTGCCAAAAAGTGCTGAAAGAGCTGGACTGGACTGCTTACTGATTAATATTGATTCTTCAAGTTCTGATGGCAGCTTTATTTACAGTGTTTGGCAGTGTAAATAAATGACATCGTGCTGCAACTTTTTTGATAACAAACAAGATGCTATTTACTTATGCCAACAATTGAAGTTATATATTATGACTAAACATTAATTTAATTGTGTAAGATGCCCGTGCATCGCACGGGTATTACACTAGTTTATTTTTATAGTTGAGATTATTTTTTATTACCTCAAGTGTTCTATAACAATTAAAAATTATAAATGATGTCACTTTTTTTATATAGTTTTATAAAAACATAATTTTTTAATAATTAAATTAAGTTTAGAGATTTGAACTAGTTTTATATAAATAATAATTTTAAAAACTTAACTATTAATTTCTTACTTTTACTCCAATATTAACTTTTAGAAGAGTAAAACCGTAATAAAAAAACATTTTTTCTGTTCTTCTATATATTTTAATTCATCTTTTTTTTTCTAAATTTCAAGTCAATCTTGGTGATCATCACTATATTCGAACTTAGCCGCTAAATTTTTTTTTTTTAAAAAAAGGACAAAACGGAAAAATTAGATTATTGGTTAATGCTTGTTAACAAACCAAAAGTGCAGTTGACGTTGACAAATCAAAGAAGGTTAATTAAAGAAAAGAAATAAAATACAGTTTAAACAATCATTTCAACAATTTAGTTCATTTTAGATTTGATTTGGCTTGACTTGATTACCTTATAAAAAAAAACTTGAATATCATAAAGTTTGATTCAGGCTAATTTATAGTCCTATCTATAAGTACTTTAATTTAATTACTTATAAATTCTATAAATATTTTCATTTAGTTCAACTAAGTATCTTCGTATAACTTAATCCACACAGGCAAGAAATGCATTATAATTAGAGTGTCGAACCCATTCGATCGACATGTCCTACATGCCTTCTAATCCTTCCTTTTGAATTACGTTCCCCCTAATAAACTAGCTAACCTTGTAGTGAGTCCACTATATATGAGGCCCTGCCACAGTCGTTTGAAGTGTCGGTGAGCCCTCAAATTATGAAGTCTTTTTGGGTTAATGGGAGAAAGAAACGCATGATGAGTAACTGACAGACACCGCAAACCGAGCCCTATTCCTGCCCCTCATTCAACTAGCAGGGACAGCAGAAGTTACAGATAGAACAGATAGTAGTAGAGGAAGAAAAGATCAAGGAAAGAGTAAAAAAAAACAGAGTGCAAACCCGCTCAAAATTATGGAAGAGTTAGCACGTTCATGGAAAGAAGAGAATAAGAAAAGTAAACTTAAACTCAACTTATTTAACTTATTTTTATTTATCAAAAGATTATATATTTATAAATTTATTGGATAAGCACCAATTTTGTATCTAGATATTTTTATCTTAAATGAAACTTCATCTCTATCAATAATTACACCTTATCTATTCATTATTTGTCAACTCATTAAATTCTATCTCTATCTACTGACTTTATTTTATCTACAAATTATTATTTATCTCTATCCATAATCAAGTTTAATCTCTAACACTAGTAGAATTTTGATAATAGACTTCGTCAATAATTACTTCGGCGATGATTAATGACGAAGTAATATATATTAATAAACTTCGATAATAAAATTGGCATAGTACTTCATAGATTATAAAATTGAATTTAAATTCTAATTTTTAATAACAGTTACTTCGTAATTTTTATTTAATGAAGTAATAAGGTTTACAATAAAATTTATAATTTTAAATAGTGAAGTAATAAAATTGAACCGATAAAACAAAATAAAATCTGAACCGGTTTATATATATATATATATATAATGAGAGGAAAACTTCTCTTTAAAACCTCACAGCTCTCGTGCCCTAGCCCTAAACCCATCGCCCGATCCCTTTCTCCTCCCCTCTTCGCCCGACTCTGTCGAGCCTCCTTTGACAAAGCATGGTTTTGAGTCACAGTAGACTCAAGATCCTTAGACCCTGCTCATTAGCTTTCACTGAGGTTTGTTAACTACAACATAGTTTCTTTAATCATACATTAAACCTTGAAAATATATTTATTCTATTTATATATTTTAATATATTCATTTCTTCAACATCATCTGCTATTGTATACAATTAAAATTAGTTATACAGTTCATGTTATACATCATTCTAATCATAATATATGTTTTTTTATTTTATTTTTTTTGCAGGTTTTTTCTATCAATCTATTATGATGGATTCATTTTTTGATGTATGTGATTGGATACATAGACACATATAGATACTTGATTTTGATCTAAATATACTTTAGTTTAATTTGTTTGTGTTTGTGTATTTTCATACTTTAGTTAGTTTGTATTTGTGTGAAAAACACCGAATAAATATTTGTTAGTGTGTTTGTGTTTGTCTGATTAGCTTGTGTTTGTTTGAACATGTATGTGTTTGTTTGGTTATATTTGTGTATATATTTTGATATATTTGTGTTTGGATACCATCACCTATGATAGTTTTATAATTATATGTAAAATGTATACATGATAATCCCAATTATAAATAAATTAATAATTAAAAAAATTAGTTCTCCGACAGAATACCGACGAAATATCGATTCTATTTGCAAATATCGAACTCAAATGTTTCGATACCGTCGGCTATTCCCGACAGAACGTCAAATTCCATCGGGAATATCGACGGAATATACATGGTCTGTTGGTAATTACCGACGGAAAGTCAGGAATCTGTCCGAAATTACCGACAGAATGTCGGAATTCCGTCGGTATTTACCGACGAAAAGTCAAATTCCGTTGGTAAGTCCCGACGGATTCCCTACTTTTCGTCAGTAATTAGTTGTAATTATCGACGGACCATGTATATTCCGTTGGTATTCTGACGCCGGGCAGAATATAGATTATTCTGGGGCGAGAAGTTTCAGAGGGATTTACGAGAAAAAAATAAGAAAGTAATAACGAGATAAGGAGTAGCCAAAACTGGGCTTAAACCTTATTGAGAAAAACCAGAACGAGAAGAGAAAAATAGAGATATAGCCGTAACGTGGCTTAAGTGAAGCAAATTGATTCAATATCTAAAAACTTGTCCTAAACATCATCTAAGCATGAGTTTATGTAGCACTCATATCTCTAAAAAAACTCTAAACCAACCAGACTTAGTCTCCTAAAATTTAGGAACAAATTTAACCAACAAAACTTAGTTTCCTAAGATTTAGGAACGACTAAACAAAAATATATAACCAATTAAAAAAAACCTAACAAGACTTGGTTTCCTAAGATTTAGGAACAAACTAAATAAAATATATATAACTAATTAAAAAACCATAAATATATAAATCTGAATATTATTTTGGATCCCCTCCTGCATCAGTCTCCCGGAGTTGAAGAGAACTCGTCCTCGAGTTCGGCGTCTCCCTGATTGATGTTTCAGTGTAAAGGTGAACTCCTGCAAGTAATTTACCCACTTAGCGTGTCGACTACTCAACTTATGTTGACCGTTGATGTACTTCAAAGTCTCATGATATGTGAATAAGATAAATTCCTTCTGCACGAGATAATGACGCCAATGCTTTAAGGATTGCACAATAGCATAGAATTCCAGGTCATAGGTAGAATAATTTTTCTTGGCACCAGATAGTTTCTCACTGAAGAAGGCAATAGGGCGTCCTGATTGACTTAGAACACTACCAATGTCAATGCTAGATGCGTCACAGTTTACTTCGAACAGTTTGTCGAAATCTGGAAGTACTAGAACAGGTGCTTCGGTCATCTTTTGTTTCACCAGCTGAAAACTAGTCATAACTGCTTCACTCCACTTGAACTCGCGCTCCTTGAGACACTCAGTTATAGGAGCAATTAAGGTACTAAAGTTCTGAATGAACCGGCGATAGAAAGAGGTCAATCCATGGAAACTTCGGACGTCATGAATGGTTTTTGGCTATGGCCGCTCTAAGATTGCCTCTATCTTTGATGGATCTGCACGGACACCCTCAGTAGACACTATAAATCCAAGAAAAGAAACTGTAGTCGAGAAAAAAGAATACTTCCTTTTGTTGACGAACAAGGATTCCGCCTTTAGCTTCTCAAAAATAGTTCGGAGGTGATCAAGGTGTAAAGCCCTCGTCAGACTATAAATAAGGATGTCGTCAATGTATACAACTACGAATCTTCCCAGGAAAGGCCGCAAGACCTGATGCATAAATCTCATGAACGTGCTGGGGGCATTGGGCAATCCAAAAGGCATGACCATCCACTCGTACAACCCATGTTGTGTCTTGAAGGTTGTCTTCCATTCATCTCCTAGCTTGATTCGAATCTGGTGGTATCCACTCTTCACTGTGATTTTGTTGATAGCTCGGCTATCAACACACATGCGCCATGAACCGTCTTTCTTTGATACAAGTAGGGCAGAGACTGCACAGGGGCTCATACTCTCACGAATATAGCTTTGTCTCAATAGCTCCATAACTTGTCGTTGTAGCTCTTCGGCATCCTTAGGGTTAAGACGGTATGTCGGTCGGTTAGGCAAGCTTGACCCCGAGACAAGATCAATCTGGTGCTGAATATCTCTCATAGGGGGAAGTCCTGGAGGAAGGTCTTCGATCATCAACTCAGCGAAGTCTGATAAGAGTTGTTGCACTTCAGCTGGTAGATCCGAGTCCGGGTCTATTACATTGCTTTTGAAAGGAAGCAAAGCATAGACTACATCTCTGTGCTTCATCTCATTCAAAAATCTGGACATAGAAAGTAGTGTAGAATTATTGGTTACCAAATTTGAAGGGGTTCCTTCTCGTCGGGGAGCCAATACGATGTTCCTCCCTTTGATGTTGAGGGTGTATGTGTTCTTCCGCCCATCATGAATGACACTGCGATCATATTGCCACGGCCGTCTCAACAATACGTGACATGGGCCCATTGACACAACATCACACCATGTTCGATCATAATACTTGTTGCCAATAGAAAAAGATAAAAGACACCTCCTATCTATGGTTACCTCACTTCCTTTACTTAGCCATGATAACTTGTAGGGTTTTGGATGATAATCTGTCTTCAAATGTAGCTTTTGAACAGATTCTTTGGATACAATATTTTCACAGCTTCCACTATCAATGATCATCTTGCAAACTTTGTCTGCAACCGTGCACGTCGTGTGAAAGATGTTGGTTCTCAGCCAATCATCTTCAGATTCTTCCTTAGGGACCAGTAGGCTCTTGCGTACGTCGAGAGTCTCATGACCATCGCCATAAAGAACCTCGTCATCAATATCGTCATTATAAATCGGCTCATCAATCTGATCGAGTTCATCCTCTATGTCTTCCTCAACTAGCAGAGTTTTGTTTTTTTGATCTGGGGATCTTTTACACTCTGAAGCTCGATGCCCCTGTTCACCACATCGAAAACACTTGATAGTGGTCTTAGGGTTACCTTGTGGTGGCTGCTGAGAAGGGTGCGGTTCTTGAGGGCGAACAACTTGAGTGTTTTGATCGCTCCTAGTCGTCGGTCTTCTGTTTAATTGTTTTTCAACTGTCAAGACTCGCTGATAGGCCTCTGAAATGGTCCAGAGTGAGTGAAGGCTCAGGGTGTCTTGTAAGGGTTGACGTAATCCCCCTAAATATCGCGCTACCATCTGCTCCTCGGTCTCGGACAAATCATTCCGAGCAATAAGCTGATAGAATTCCTCTGTATAGTCGTCAACGGTTCTAGCTCCTTGCCTCAAGGTATGGAGTCGTTGATACAACGTTTGGGTGTAGCCGAAGGGAAGAAATTGCGTTCTCATTAGTTTCTTCATTTTTCCCAATCAGTGATTTTGGATTTACCTTGTCTCTCCCGTGATCGTCGAAGTTGCTCCCACCATGCTGAAACTCGACCTTTTAACTTGATAACGACCAACTTTACTTTGATGTGATCTGTAGCGACCCGCCTTCTCTACCTTAGACGGACCGTTACTTTGTCTACTTCTTGACTCTAATGCAACGACTAAAAATGCGGAACTTTCTTTAACTTTTTTTTTGTATTTAAATCTATCTAAGAATGATATTCTACTTTAATAGTCATGCATTTAAACTCATCACACAAGGTTCTATAACATTACTGAAGCATTATGGAATATGAATGTAACTTTTCTAAGCATATTTAAAGCAATAAAACTTAATTCAAAAGGAGGCTAACAACATCTTGGCACATGCATCAAATAGATAGAATGTAAACCTTACTTTTCTACCGAATTTACAAGCATTTTAAGCACAATTAGGATTTAGTCCAAAAGGGAATACTAAGCTCAAGAATAAGTCTAAAATTCAATGTATTAACATGCTAAACTACTCATGCCCTTGCTCATCTAGTGCATTCACAAAAGTATGCATACTAATTGAAATGACATGGAATCTTCATTCTACAAAATTGAGCATGTAAAACTATCCGGAGCATAAATGTTTAATAAACTCCATAACACAATAACTTGGAATTTGGAAACCTTAAACATTGCATTTCAAATAAGCTAAACTGTCTCGTCCCAAGGACCTCTCCAAGGTCAGTCACCACACACACGTCGCTCAGCACCGCCTCGTCGCCTTCCTTCAGAATTGCTTGCCTTTACCTTTGCCTGCAGTAAGAGGAAATGCGACTATTAAGCATAAAGCTTAGCAAGTACTATCTAGCTCACAAAATCTCGAAATGTGCAAGCATGCTTTTTAGACAATGGAAGATCACATGAGATACTTTTATGCTTGAAAGAAACACTAAAACATGTATAACTCAAGACATGCATACTCAAGCATTAATAAGTCAAATCACATGAGATACTTTTATGCTTAAAAGAAACACTAAACATGTATAACTCAAACATGTATACTCAAGCATTAATAAATCTTAACTCACTTTGACTTGGCTTAACTTGAAACTTTAGCAATTCTTTAACTTTAAATCTTTCTTTAACTTTTAGAAAATTTCCTTAAACTTTATAAAAACTTTGTTAAAGCATATACTTGAAAATAATAACTCATTTGGATCCACTTAAGACGTAAGTATCATCTAATGCGCGTTCCCTAAAAGGTTGGGGTAGCGAGCCGCCAATCCTAATAGAGCAGACCTTGGTCTACCAGGGCCAAGACCTTGGAATTGGACACCTGGATTTCTTTAATGACGCCCTTGGACGCCGGGTACTGGCCTTAGAAAATAAAATAGCTTTTCTTTCTTTTCTTTCTTATCTTTAAATGCCTTGGCATTTTATCGAACACCTTATGTGCCCAAATCCCTAAGTCTTGACTTTTGGGGATTTCTTAAGGCCTTGGCCTTTTCTTTTCTTATCTTTATCTTCTCTTTTCTTTTCTCATAGCTTTTCTTAGACCCTAACTTCATATAGGGTACTTAATCAACTTATACAAGCATGAATTAAACTAGAAATACATGCAAGATCTTAAACTAAAACAAACTTTGCATTTTTAACTTTCTACGGAAAAAAAGTTGCGGAAAACCGCCTCTTACTGTAGGTGAGCAGTACTTACATTGGTTTCCTTGAACTTACAACCAAAATTGACGTCTAGGGCTCGGGAGAAGCTTGAAATCTCTACGAACCGTCCGCGCCTACGTGTTCTTCTCGTCGAGACGGACGAAACGCTCCGTCTCCTTGGTTCCCTCTTGGCCGGCGCCCCCTTGGAAGAGAAGAGGAAGTCTCGGCTTGGTGTTGGCGTGCGCACAAGAGAGGGGAAGAGGATTCCCGTGCGTGTGTCGCGCGGCTAGGGTGAGGAAGAGAGAAAACCAAAAATCCAATTTCCTCTCTTAACTTATCTATTTATACTATCTTCATGAAAAAAACGTAACCACTCTATAAATTTATTTCTCTCCACCTTTTGTTGTGCTTGATACCCTAGCCCAGCCGGTTCCGTACGCGCTTGCTCTCCTGGTGGTCGCAGGTTCGACTCCCCTGTTGCCCTTTAACGTTTTTCCTTTTTTAAAAATACTAAACGGACTCGGAAAATTTCATAAAAATATTCTAAAATTTCCTAAAAATATCTAGAATATTTCTAAACCATTTTTAAATAATTCTAAGGACTTTAAGAACTTAAAATGGAAATTTTGGGGCGTTACATGATCAGGTACTTCTTTATATTCAAAAATCCTCTCTACTTCGTTGATCCAATCAACGAAACCTTCCGCTTGTAATGTGCCAAAAAAATCAGGAAGATCCACTCGGAAACCAAAGTCCCCAAATCGTTTCTCTTTACCATGGTGTTCCCGATATGTAGCACAACGATGATATGAGTTCTCAAAAGGAGACTTAGAGTTACCATCAGAGATCTCACGATCTTCAAGATCCCGCGCTGCCAAACGCTGGGTTAATTCCGCAACTTACTTCTATAAATCCTCAATCATCATTATATCTTGGATACTACGATCACGATGCTGGGCTTCCTCAATCGGAACCTGCCTGTTGTGACCACAACCACGTCCACGATGACCCTCCATTGGATCATAATGAGCTCTGATACTAACTGACGCCGGGCAGAATATAGATTATTCTGGGGCGAGAAGTTTCAGAGGGATTTACGAGAAAAAAATAAGAAAGTAATAACGAGATAAGAGTAGCCAAAACTGGGCTTAAACCTTATTGAGAAAAACTAGAGCGAGAAGAGAAAAATAGAGATATAACCGTAACGTGGCTTAAGTGAAACAAATTGATTCAATATCTATAAAACTTGTCCTAAACATCATCTAAGCATGAGTTTGTATAGCACTCATATCCCTAAAAAAACTCTAAACCAACCAGACTTAGTCTCCTAAAATTTAGGAACAAATTTAACCAACAAAACTTAGTTTCCTAAGATTTAGGAACAAACTAAACAAAAATATATAACCAATTAAAAAAACCCAACAATACTTGGTTTCCTAAGATTTAGGAACAAACTAAATAAAAATATATAACTAATTAAAAAACCCTAAATATATAAATCTGAATATTATTTTGGATCCCCTCCTGCATCATATTCCCAACAGAATTTGACTTTCCGTCGGCAATACCGACGGAATTTGACTTTCGGTCGGCAACATTTGCTGGTTCTCCATGGCCATTTGCCGACAAAATTTGTAATCCGCTAGAAAATTAAAGTTCTGAAAACTTAATTCCGTCAGTAACCTTACCGACAGAAATCTATTTAAGTCGGTATATTGGTTCTGACGTATTTGTTTCCGATAGTGAAATTTCCATCGGTATTTTGTCGGTAACTGGAGTTATCGAATGCTGACGGATATTTCTGTCGGTAATGTTAAAATTTTTCATAGTGAACGTGCATCCCTCCCGAGCCCTCGGCGACCTCACCCATAGAGCAAATTCATTCGTAGATACCTGGAGACATCTGCTAGCCTTGCAGCTCCTTAGCAATTCATATCTCTCTGTATACATCCACATGGAATTTGATCCTGTCGACAAGTGAAGACTGGTTCTCACTCGGTTGACTCGGTCTGACCAAGATAACCCGGTCTGTTGTATCGCGGGGGTCGGGGTCGGGCTCAACTACGGATGAGATCTCAATCACTCGGGTCAGACCAAACTAGGGGGCACAAAGTGAAGTTGAGGTTGCAAAATGGTAGTGACCCCTTCTTTGGAGCCCCAAGGGGGATTTATATAGGGGAGGAGAAGCCCTCTGCCATGTCAGAGTTGTCCTATCTCATTAAGTGTGGGTCAGTTGGCAGACTGGGCCAATGTCAGCTTTAGTTGCCTTGTGAGACTGCCACAGCCGTCTGACAACCTGTCTACATTGCCTCCTCTGATCTTCATTAATATTTGGCGGCTCTGTCAGGTAATGATTATGTCAGAGGTCTGGCAAATTATTATTGCGGAGGTGGGTCTTTAATCACTCATGTTCATTTGGTCGGCTCATATTGACTTGCAGTCTGGGTCGGTCGAACCAGCCTGCCTTCTGAGTCATTTCTGTTCATGGGGTGGTCTCAAAGCGTTCGGCTGGAGGTACCCGACCCCGAGTGAGCTGCCTCAGGTGACTGACCCCGGGCGTCCGACTCGGGTGACCGACCCCGAGTAGCCGCCCTCGGGTGACCGGTCCCGGGCGTCCGACTCGGGTGACCGACCCCAAGTGGCCGACCTTGGGTGACCGACCCTGAGTGGCCGACCTCGGGTGATTGACCTCGAGGGGTGACCAACCTATAGTGACAGACCTCGGAGGACCGACCCCGAGTGACAGACCTCGAGTGACCGACCCCGAGCGGCCAAACCTCGGGTGACCGACCCTGAGTGGCCGATCCCGAGTGATAGACCTTGAGTGACCGACCTCGGAGGATCGACCCCGAGTGGCCGACCTCGGGTGACCGACCCCGAGTGGTCGTTTTCGGGTGTCCGACCTTGGGCGCCTAACCCCGGGTGACTGAGGCCGAACCAGAGCTCTACCTGTCTCGACTTCTATTCCCCCTGCCCAGATTCATATCCGGCTCATTGGACCGAGGTCAACCCGGCCTAACCTCATTTGACCCAGGCCGGATCCGACCGGGCCCTTGACCCTCTTTGAGAACTACTCGCCCGGATCATGTTCAGTGATTCTTGGTATTCTAATAGTTTCATGCATTCCTTCATTGCATTGATCGAAGACTCACTGACTCAGTTCTAAAAGATCGACCTTCATCAAGTGTGTTTATAATATTCTACATGGTTAACTTGCTACAAGGATAATTGATGCTTTATCCTTATTGTCATTCCTTTTAATTATTCATTATCAAACAATTAAAGGATAGAGTGTTCTGAGCAAATACTAACAGTTTTCAGCTTCAATTTTATGTATATAGATTAAAATGTTATATTAAATATTGTATTTCGATAAAACCTAGACAGTCTAGAACATTTTTTTTTTTTGACATTTTAGGTTTTAAAATTCACAAAAATGTGCATGTATAATGAAGGATATATATTTTGTTTGTATGATCACGCAGTTCGTTTGACGAATATTACAGTAGTTCTGCAGGAGAGAGAGTTTCATTCATCACCCACAGAGCCTTCTGCGATGCACTGACGCAAGAAAATGCGAGACTGCCTCCGGCGACCGGTAACCACGAGCAATCATTCAACGCCGACCACGAGCAATCATTCAACGCCGACGTCCCTCACCTCGACACCGCCTCTTCCGGCCACTCCTACACTCAATTCCCATGGTCAACCCTACATCGCCGGCGAAGGCAGGTATGATGATCTCCATGGATTCAACTTCGAGGATCCGCCGTTGCTCCAAGGCGCCCAATTTGGCTTCGGCGCCTCGTCGTCATCCGAGAATAATTATTTCAACAATAACCTCTGTTTCTTCCGGAGTCCCGACCGCTGGCAAGAATGAGAAAGATCAAAGCGGCTGCAGCCATCTAGTAAATTTATTCCATAGATAAATTTACTTTTTAAACTATGCAAGAACATGAGAAATTTTTTATTTATCTCATGTGTTATGATTTAACATTTCAAGATAGAAATGTAAAATTGAATTTTATCTATCAAACCTATAGAGAAATACATGTTACAATTTAGATATAAATCTCGTAATGATATTGTGTGGATACATAAGAAGTGGATTAATGGTGAGATATTTTATTAATTATAAAATCCCTTAAATATTAAGTCAAGATTTGTTGAAAGCCCTCCATTAATAACTGTGATGATAGTTAGAGTTTTTACATGAGTCGGTACAGCTCAGCTGTGGACTTGTGTCAAAACATCTATAATTGATCATAATTATTAGTGGGTCGATTTAAATCAAATTCGTTGACTTGTTTAGCTCAGCTAAGGTCAATTGATTTGAGGGGCAAGTGTTGAGAATATAAGACTCGACAAAAGTATATCGAAAGTCATAGAGATTGGTGATTGACAAGTTAAGGCCTACTTGATGAATATAGCATGTAGGTACAGCTCAGCTGTGTGCATACTATATGATTCAGGATTTCGATCCTATTAGGAATTGTTACCAACCAATTTCCGATTCTAACAATGAGGGCTGTTGGACCTGAATAAAATAATAGGAGTTATAAAGTCCTTTATTAAATATATTCCATAAATACTAAAACTCTGCTTTACATTTTAGATGGCAAACACAAGTACCCTTTCGTTGCGAAGTATTCTCGAGAAAGAGAATATCCTCCTCGGTTCAAACTACCTGGAATGGTATAGGAAACTGAAAATTATCTTGAAACACGAGAGAAAAATTTATGTGCTCGAAGACGAACCTATGAATGAGCCTGCGCTAAACGCATCGGAGGAAAATCAGTCATATTACTCTCAGTACTTGGAAGATGCACTGGATGTGCAATGCATCATGCTATCATCTATGTCTCCCGAGTTGCAGAGACAGCATGAGAACATGAGTGCTAGAGAGATTGATCAGCACTTGCGTGAGCTCTTCCAAGACAGTGCGAGAGTAGAGAGGTATGATACCTCTCGAGCATTGTTTCGTACCATGCTGGAGGAAGGAAATTAAGTTGGGCCCCATGTACTCAAGATGATCGGGTACATAGAAAGGCTCGAGAGCTTGGGTTTCAAGTTGGACCAGGACTTGGCCATTGACTTGGTCTTGTCGTCGCTACCTCTATCTTTTTCCCAGTTCGTGTTGAACTTCAACATGAGCAGTATGGACAAGAGTTTGACTGATCTGATGACAATGCTCAAAACTGCTGAGAAGGATATGAAGGTAAATCCTTCACTGCATACAATGATGGTAAGAAAGACCAACAAGCGCCCTAGCATCGGGAAATCTAATCCCAAGGCTAATGCAGTGAAGAATCCCGAATATCAAGCTCAGAAGAAGCTCAAAAAGGGGACACAAGTGCCTAAATCTAATGAGAAGGAGGCCATGTGCTTCTACTGTGACAAGAAAGGTCACTGGAAGAAAAACTGTTACATTTTCATGAAGAAGAATGCCAGTTGAGTGGATGCTTCAGGTATCTTTATGATAGAGTGCAATCTTTCTGTTTCTTCATCATGGGTTATAGATTTTGGAAGTAGTTCTTGTTGGTGCAGGAAGCACCATATTGAACCTTGTTTTGATATTAGCAAAGGGTTCAAAGTTAAGTATTATTGGTGATCTAACAATGTTACTCAAGTGTGCAGGAAAAGTCCTAGCGAAGGGCTGCTAGGCACCTGGCGAAGGGCTGCCAGGAAACAAAGTCCTAGCGAAGGGCTGCTAGGCACCTGGCGAAGGGCTGCCAGGAAACAAAGTCCTAGCGAAGGGCTGCCAGGAAACAAAGTCCTAGCGAAGGGCTGCTAGGCACCTGGCGAAGGGCTGCCAGGAAACAAAGTCCTAGCGAAGGACTGCTAGGCACTTGGCGAAGGACTGCCAGGATCCAAAGCCCTAGCGAAGGACTGCTAGGCACCTAGCGAAGGACTGTCAGGATCCTAAGACCTGGCGAAGGACTGCTAGGCACCGGGCGAAGGATAGCTTGGTATCCAAGACCTGGAAAAGGACCACTGGGCAAAAGTCCAACCGGAGGAGCCGGTTGGCATCAGGTACATTCTCCCGAGAGGAGTAGGTGAGGACGCGTTCCCCGTCGAGGGAATAGTAGGCGTCGGTTCGATCTAGGGCTCCATTTTGGAGGCCCAAAGTCAGAACCAAGATAGCAAAGGTTGTATAAACTAACATCTTACTGCTTTATGTTGTTTTGGACTAACCCTGGATGCAGGACCGAAGGAACGAGTGTCTGCAGCTCAGAGAGCCTCAAAGGAGTGAGGCAGTAGCTGACCAGGGCGCCCGAAGTGTCCCGGGCGCCCCCAAGGTGAACACAAAACACATGAAGCAAAGGCAGGCTTCGACAGCTCATGGGCGGGGCGCCCCCATGCTCCCGGGTGCCCCCAGCGTCCCGGGCGCCCTCAGTGCAAGCCAACGAAGCAGAAGCCAGCGAAGCCAAGGGATAAGAGTTGACCCGGTCAACCCGGGCGCCCCCAGCGTCCCGGGCGCCCCCGTCAAGATCTGATCCCGAGTTTGAAGGGATCAGAGCTGACCGAGTGGAACTCGGATCGACCAACACGTGGGGGGGCGCCCCCGACGTTCCGGGCGCCCCCAGGGGCTATAAATAGGCCCTCGACCCCAAGGCTTTGAACAACAATTCTTTCAACGCTTCTACGCTCTTCTGCTCCCGCGCTCTGCTCCGGAAACCTCCCAACTCGAGATACAAGCGCCGACGACGTCCCTCCGCTCCGAAAATTCAATCTACACAGGACGTCGGTAACGAAGAGTTGTTTTTAAGTTTACTATACTGCTTTTGTAATATCTCTCTGTAAACGATTTTGCGCAAATATAGAATTGCCCATAGTAAACGGTCAACGACTGTGGGCCTTGGAGTAGGAGCCGACCACGACTCCGAACCAAGTAAAAAACTTGGTGTTTGCGTGTGTTTGATTTAAATTTCCGCTGCGTAATTGCTCTAACTTTAATCCGAACGTTTTACGATATTCACCCCCCCTCTATCGTTTCTCTCGATCCAACAGTTCTCACATTTGTGCGAACATGCAGGGTCTAAGTGACTGTAGACGGTTGTCCTAAGGCGAGATGGACCTACGAGTGGCTAATGAGGCTAGAGTTGTTGCATTAGTTGTAGGAACTTATTCAATAAATTTGCCTAGCGGACTAGTTTTGAATTTAGAAAACTGTTATTTTGTTCCTAGTTTCTCAAAGAATATCATTTCGGTGTCAAGTTTGGGTGCTAAGGGATTTGTATTTCAATTCAAGGATAAGTTATGCTCCTTTTATTTGAATAATATATTCTATGGGGATGGTTCAATGAATAACGATCTTTATGTTCTTAACTTAGATGAACTGATTTATTGTGTTGAAAGCAAGAAACAGAAATTGCATGACTCAAACTTGACATTTGAGTTAGAGCCCATAGATACATGTGTAGCATGTTTACAAGGTAAAATGACCAAGAAACCTTTCACCAAGATAGGTGAACGGGCAAAGGAACTACTAGAACTCATACATAGTGATGTGTGTGGTCCATTGCAAGTTCAGGCTAGAGAAGCTTATACCTACTTCGTGACTTTTACTGATGATTTAAGCAGATATGGATATATCTACTTAATGAGGCATAAGTCTGAAACTCTAAATAAGTTCAAGGAGTTCAAGAATGAGGTAGAAAATCAAAGTGGCAAGAAGATTAAAGTGTTGGTGCCCCGGTTGGTTTTGATGTGATCAACTAAGTTAGGTTAGGTCCTGTTGGTATTAATCCCTCTGCTAAGTGTCCAGGAACTTAGGTACAGAGGAAGTCGAGCGTAAGATGCAGCGGACGAGAAGGATTGCGCGGGGAAGTGAGCCGACGGGCTTGGTGCAATCCGAGGGACGCAGAAGTTGCGGAAGAGTACGCCGGTGGACCAAGAAGGACGTGCGCGACGTCCGAGGGACGAGAAGCCGGGAGGAAGGACTCTCGAGGGGCGAAAGGCTGGAGTCGGGTTCGGGTGAGCCTAATTCCAGTTCGTCAGAAATCACCCAGAAGATCTACTTACGAACAGTCAAGTTGGGGCGCAACATCTTTTATAAAAGCTTATATTAAAGCTTTTAATTAAAGCTTTTATTAAAGCTTTTAATTAAAGCCGATTATAGCTTTTAATTAAAGCTTTAATTAAAAAGCTTTTTAATTAAAGCTTTAATTAAAAAGCTTTTTAATTAAAGCTTTTAATTCACACGTGGATCACACTTCACCTGCCATTTAGTCAAAACTTATCAAAGTTTTGAAGCAATCGGATTAAAGGATAAAGACGAACCGTTGGTTGATCTCAGCACGCGTGGAGAGCGAAGCAATCGGATTAAAGAGATAAAGATGAAGCACACGTGGAGAGCCGGTTGCCATCCGAAGCTTTCAAGCCGATTAAAGAGATAATGACATTTATCTCTTTTTTTAATTAGAGTTTAAAATCTGGTTGAGATAATCTTAGATCTACGATTAAGATGCAACTCAATCTTGTATCAACGATCAAGATCATATCACTCAACCTATAAATAGGCTTAGAGATTTAGATTCAAATCAATTCTATTGTAATTCTCTCTAAAGTCGAGCGATCTTCAGTTGTAAGGCTTCTCCGCCACAAGGAGATTTTTTTTGCTTTAACCGTCTTGGAAGCAACGACCAAGTTGCAACCAAGTTTTTTTTAATAGACGAGTTTCAACCACGTTACATTTATTAGCTGTCTATTCACCCCCCTCTAGCCGGACCAACCCGATCCAACAAGTGGTATCAGAGCCAGGCTACCGCAGAAGGACTAACCGCCAACTGCAGCAAATTTTAAGATGGTTGGACCAGCAATATACCCGCCTAAATTTGAGGGGGAGTTCGCGGCATGGAAACGGAAGATGCAGGTATTTTTTACTACAGATTATGAATTATTAATTATTATGAAAAATGGCTATGCAGCTCCCAAAGACAATGAAGGAAAGATCAAGGATCCTGATTCTTGGAACAAGAAGGAACAAGTTGATGCTGTAGCAAACGGAAAGGCAAAATTTCATCTGCTGACCGTCCTCCCAGAGCAAGATGTGAACTGGATCGGTAAGTACGAATCGGCGAAGGAACTTTGGGAAAAGTTCTTGGAACTGCACGAAGGAACCTCGGAAGCAAAACTTGCGCGACGAGATGTTCTTCGAAGCCGACTGACCAATCTACGGATGGAAGACGGAGAATCTGTTGCGAGATTACATGCAAAGGTAAAAGAACTAATCACAAGCCTCGAAAATCTCGGAGAAAAGGTAACTAACCGTGATGCTCAAAGGTACGCTCTAAACGCGTTTCCGAGAACCCCGGAATGGACCTCGGTAATCGATGCATATTATATTTCAAAAAATCTAGAAATAAGTACTTTAGAAGAGTTGTTTTCTACTTTGGAACTTCACGAATCACGCTTTGTAGAAAAGAACAGGAAAGCTGACAATATTACGCTAAAAACAAGGAAGATCCAACTCGACGAAGAATCTTCAGCGGATGATAAAGAAACAGCACTAGCGGTAAGAAAATTATGTAAATACATTAATACTAACCGCTCAAAAAAGGTGCAGAGAAAGAAAAAACGAACGGTCCGATGCTACAACTGCAATGAGGAGGGACACCTGATAACCATCATTTTGTTGATTATTTTCGGCTCTAAAATCCATGTTTGATCCACATTTTATATGTTTAAGTTTGCAATTTTATTAAGTTTCATGTATTCCCTTCATTTTGGCTTTTAATTCTAATCTTTGTATATTTGGGATATTTTTGGCACTAAATTTGAATATCATTTTGTAGGCTTCAATTGATCATGGACCTAGATCAAATTGGGTCAGACTTGAGTCAAGATTGGATCCAGATCAAAAGGATCAAGCATCGGATTAATAGGAGCCGTCCATTCCAGAGAACGGCTAGATCTGAGCCATCGGTCAACTTCTGGTCGATCCGAGTCCAAGATAGAATCAATCATGACCAGAGATCAAGATCTGAAAATTTTAGCCAAATCAGAAGTGATCTGACCGTTGGATCGAGCTCAAGATGTTCTAGACCATCCACCACTGATCTAGTTAATCTGAGCTGGGGACAGGTAGATCAGGACCATTGATTGAGATCTGTGGAGTTTGGTTCAGATGTGAAGACATCTGACCGTTGGATGAAGCCAAATCGATCTCAGCCGTCCGTTGTTAAATTCCTTCTGAGCTGTGAGTTCTGGGCTGAGGCTGGGTCAAACCAAAGCTGAACCAAATCCGGTTGAGCTAGGTCAACCCAAGCCAAGACTGAACCAAATCCGGTTAGGCTGAATCTGGACTGAACCAGTGCTGGATCAGACATGGGCTGGCTGAACCAAAGGACCGAACTCAAGCTGAGCTGTGAGCTGGCTTGGTTGAATCAAACACGAACTGGCTTGGCTGCTGGAGTGAACCTGAGCTGGGTGAATTGGACTCAAGCTGAAGCTGGCTAATTGACTGAACCGAAGCTGGCTTGGCTGACCAAACCCAACCGCTGAAGCCGAGCCAAACAAAAGGGACACACGAAGCTAGGGCACAGCATCCTCTCGGCACTTCATCTTCTCCACAGGCGAGAGCGATCGGGGAGAGGCGGTTGCAGACGAGGGGTTCCCGTCTCAACCCATCTTCTCTACCTCCACCAAGGGCCGGCCGGAGCTTCGATCGATCGCCGTTTGAGGGGTTCCCGACTCGATCCGATCACTCCACCGCCGGCGACTTCCTCTCCATCACCGTCGCCGCCGACCACTGCTAGGGCTCAGGGGTTCCGACCCTTAGCTGGCGTTCTTCATTTCATCCACTCCATCACAGCTAGGGCTCAGGGGTTCCGAGCCCTAGTCGACTCCACCGCCGCTAGTAGATCTTCACAATTACAGCAGTTCTTTATAGTAGCAGATTTCTTCATTTTTCCAGCAGATTTCTTCCTTTACAGCATTTCCAGCCGTTTCTTTCTTTGCGGCAATTTCTTTCATAGCAATTTCCTTCCAGTAATTCTTTCACAGCATTTATTTTCAGCAATTTGTCCTTTTAGTTGACCAACAGTTCTTCACAGATTTCCGGCAAGTTTCAATTACGGCAGCTCTTCTATTTCCAACATCAAATTCTCTTCAGCAATTCCTTCCAGCAGATGTTCTCTTCACAGCTCGATCCAGCAGTAGTTTAAATTCTTCACAGTATTGTTAGTAGCTAGCCTTCATCTTCGCACCAGCATGCTTCTTCTTCCTCAGAATTTCATCACAGCAATTCGATTCCACTTCATAGCAATTCAGCTCCTCATTCAGCTTTCAGCATTCGGCATCCATCTTTCAAGCAATTCCTACAGAGCAGTTTAATTCCTTGGGTCAATTTGTGTGTTCAACTTGAATTGGTTATTAATTGTTTTGATAATTGATAATGTCTGAGTTGTTATGTGAGTTTTTGAATGAATATTTGTATTTGATGGATCTTCCCTAATTCAAATTGCACGTACTAGAAGTCTTTTAAAGCATGTCTACTATGTGTTCGATGAAATGCCCCTTTCATTAGTTGGATTTTAGTTTGAATTTCCCTTATGATAGATTCTTGCAATGTTTCATTAGTTTAATTGCTTATAGTTCAGTTGATGGAATTTCTGTAATTGCTTCATTAGTTTAATTGCTTTCTTATCGTAGATCTTCATTAATGGATTCAGTTTGATGCAGTTAGGTTAGGTTTCATTCATGTTCAGTTCCCTAAATTCTTTACCTTATGTTTCTTTTAATTCTCTTGCAAGTATAGTTTAGTGAGGTTAGATTTATTACATGCATTGTCTTTCACTTCGGTAGAACTAGATTTCATTCCTGCTTGCTATTTCTTTTCGTAGTTTTTACCTTCAAATCGAAACCCCAGTTTGATATCAAAAATCCAAAAGCAATAAAATACGATCTTGAGATTTATCTTGCACCAACTACATTCGTTGGGAGACGACTCGAGTTACTCTATACTACATTAGTATTAGAGGAGTTCGATATTTAAATTGTATTTGAAACCGTGACACGACTGAAGCGGTTATCAAATTTGGCGCCGTTGCCGGGGAATTACTAGTTGATTTGCTTGATTTTTGCTTGTGCACTTATTTCACATCTTTCTTGATTTATTTTTGTGCTTATTGCTATATCTGGTGATTTGATTTTACTTGTTTCATCTTTTTATCTACTTTTACTGCGATTTGTTTTGGTTTTATAACCAGGTCTACAGGTGGTGATCTTGAAGAATTTGACCCTGAGATTGAGAGGACTTTCAAAGCCAGGAGGAACCAAGGCATTCTTTCAGAGACTTCAGATATTCCTCCTATTCAGATTATTCACACTCATTCAGGCAGTATCATGGCAGACCACCAGAAGACTATGAAGGAACTCGCAGCACCAGATGCTTCATTTCAGTACTCCAGCATTGCTTATCCAGAGCTGGCTGGAGATTTTGAGCTCAGATCTGGACTCATCAATTTGCTGCCCAAGTTTCAAGGATTATCTGGAGAGGATCCAAATAGACACCTGCACGAGTTCCATGTTTTATGCTCTACTATGAAGCCTCAGGGCATTTCTGAAGAAGATATCAAGCTGAGAGCTTTCCCCTTTACACTGACAGGAGCAGCAAAAGATTGGTTTTACTATCTACCCACGGGGCACGTGTCTAGTTGGATCTCTATGAAGAAAGCATTTTTGGAAAAATATTTCTTAGCCTCCAGAACAGCAATAATTAGAAAAAGAATCTGTGGCATTCAGCAAGTGGTGGGTGAGACGCTCTATGATTACCGGGAAAGATTCAATAAATTATGTTCAAGTTGCCCACAGCACCAGATCAGCGAGCAGCTTCTGATTCAGTATTTTTATGAGGGATTGCTGCAGATGGACAGGATTATGATAGATGCTGCAGCTGGAGGAGCCCTAGTGAATAAAACGCCAGATCAAGTTAGGGAGCTCATTTCTAATATGGCTGAAAACTCACAACAATTTGGGAGCAGAGCATTGACCACTAGAGGAGTTGGTGAAGTTCAAGTGGTTTCTAATGATCAGAAAGAGATAAAGAATTCATTGGCAGAGATCGCATCATTTATGAAGCAATTGACTGTTAATAGTGCAATTCAGAGTTCAAGTGTTTCAGCTTCTCCACAAGCTAATCAAGTGATGAGGGTATGCAGCATTTGCTCTAGCCAAGAGCACACTTCAGATTCATGTCCTACCCTCCAACAAGACGAGACAGTAGCAGCATTAGTTAGAGGACAATTTCAAGTAAGAAACAATCCTTACTCCTCTACTTACAACCCCGGTTGGAGGGATCATCCAAATCTGAGGTACGGGAACTCTTTCTGCCAACAAAACCCTCAGCAACAGCAATTGCAGCAGCCTCCATAGAATTTCCAGCAATCACAGCAACAATTCCAGCAGCCACAGCAATTTCAGCCCCAAAATCTGAATTTTCAGCCTACAATTCAGCAACCGCAGCCCCAATTTCAACAATTCCAGCCTCAATTCCAACCATATCAGCAGGGGCAGCAAGGTTCTCAATTGTTTCAACCATTCCAACCTCAAAATCAGCTGAATTTCCAGCCTTCACAGTCCTTTAATCAAAATTTCCAACCTTACAATCAAGGGTTTCAGCCTATGCAAAATCAGCCCTCACCATAGAATTTTTCACTTCAAAATCAGAACTTTCAAGGCTACAACTCACTTTCAAGGCTACAACTCCCAGCAAGGTTTCCAAGCATGTCAGCCCTCTAATCAGCCCTATCAACAGCAAATTTCACCCTCCTATCAGCCCCAACAGCCACATTTTCAAGGATCTCAGCAAGTTCAACAATTTCAGCCTACAACTTCATCAATTCAAGGTCAGTCAAGGAACTATGCTAACCAAGGAGGCTATGGGGGATCAAATGGAGGAAATGCTCAGCAACAACAAATGATGGAGATGCTACAACAAGCTTTACAACAACAACAACAAGCTTGGCAACAACAACAACAACAAGTTTTACAACAACACCAACAAAATCTTGAGAGGCAAATGGGACAATTGGCTAGTGGGATTAATCAAAGTCAAGCTCAAGGATCAAGTCAACTCCCTTCCCAAACTGTTCCTAATCCGAAAGGAAATGTTAGCGCTATTTATTTGAGGAGTGGGAAAGTTACATCATCTCAAAATGGTCCAAGAGCTGAAATTTCTGAAAACCGGACAGCACCTTCAATTCCAGCCCAAAACAGCCACGAAACGACTTCAAATTTAGCTGATTCCACCCCTAGCCCGTGCCCAACTCTTTCCTCAAGTAATCCTCCAAATTTGGTGGAAAACGGAGGAGAAATCAGTGCCGAGACATATTTTACAGCTGCTACACCGCAAGGGACAGCCACTAAAATTTCAGCCCCTCCACTTCCGGCCAAAGAGGATGAAATTAGGGTTTCCTTACCCTTTCCACAGTGGAGAACACAAGCCAAAAGACAAGTGGAGGAGGAGAAAGCCAAGGAGTACAATGAACTGGTAAAACTTTTCAGTAAAGTAGAGATTAATGTACCTTTGCTGACTATGATAAAGCAGATTCCTAAGTATGCCAAATTTTTGAAAGATCTTTGTGTTCATAAGAAAAAGCTTAAGGAAAATGAGTTGGTCAGCCTGGGGAAGAATGTTTCATCGCTCATCCATGCCATACCTCAGAAATGTGAAGACCCTGGGATGTTTACTGTATCTTGTGAGATAGGGAGCACCACATTCCACAATGTCATGCTTGATTTAGGAGCTTCAATTAATGTGAAGCCCAGGTCAGTCTTCCAGATGCTTGGCATAGGCCCTTTACAGCCCACTGGTGTGGTGATACAGCTAGCAGACAGGAGCCAGACCCACCCAGCAGGTATGATTGAAGATGTTTTGGTGAAGGTAAAGGAGCTAATATTTCCTGCAGATTTTTATATCTTGGATATGGAGGGAGATTATCTTGCACACCATTCTCCGCTTATTTTAGGAAGACCATTTCTGAAGACTGCTAGAACCAAAATTGATGTATATACTGGTACACTTTCCATGGAGATCGGAGACATGGTGGTTCAGTTTAGCCTTTTCGATGCTATGAAGCATCCGAGAGAGGATCACTCCATCAAGAGCATGGATATTCTTGAGGAGCTGGAGCAGACAGAGTTAGAGGCTGAGGGATTTTTACCTGATTTTTCTGGAGGAGCTATTGATTCAGAGGAGGCTGAGAGAGTATTTACTGCTGAGACTGAGGATTTTTCAGAAGATTTTTCAGACGCATTTCCAGCTGGAGAGGTTCTTCTAGGTGTAGGGGATTGCACAAAGCCCCAAGGATCACCTATTTCTGTTGAGATTCAAAGTGTAGGGGATTGCACAAAGCCCCAAGGATCACTTATTCCAGTTGAGTGCCTACTAGAACTTGAACCTGATATGGAACCTATACTTGACCAGGAGGAAGCTATGGACACATCTATCATTATGGAACCTCCAGGTATTTTTCAGCACGATCAGGTAAGTATTTCTTTTATTTTTTTGGAAACATCAAGAGAGGTACCAAAAGTTGATTTTATTGGCTGCGATAAAATTCTCGATATATCATGTGTGGGAAATAATTGTGAAAATTTCATTGAAGTATCCAAAAGAGATTTCATTGATTATGATAAGTGTCTTGATGCATCTTGGGTAGATATTCATTGTGAAAAATTCTTTGAGTTGCCTAAAATTGATTTTATTGGATGTGATGCATTTTTGGATACATTTTATGCAAAGACTGATATTATTTCATTTCTTTCTTACCCTGCACGCTTGAGAGGGGTACTACATGATTTTGTAGGGTCCAGAAGACTTCTGGAGTGGGAGCTTCATCTGAACAGGCTCAAACCTCCTGGAGGGTGTTCCAACAAGAATAAAGAGGGAGGAGATGATTTTACTTTAATTCAAAACACTCTACCTCTTAAATGGGTCTTGTATTTAAATAACCTTCGTCCACCTGAACAGGTTGCTATAAAGTCCAAGTGTGGGGGAGTGATGCACCGAAAAATTGAACAAATGAAAGAAGCTCTCTCACACACCCAAACTCCTCCACTTCCACGATGGAGGCTATTTCTTGATAGACTCCGACCGCCAGAGATAAAAGGGAGTTTGATCTTTCTTGCCTTTTCCTGTATTGCATGTTTTCACTTTTAAAATGAGTTCTTGCTAATAATTACGTGAGTAGAGTAACATGAATAAAAGTCATTGTAAATACCATGTCTTTTCTTTTAGCACTTTTTCTTGCATGACTAGGAATAAATGTATCCCTTTAGGTTATCTCCATAGCATTTTAGAGTCTTTTGAAAATAAATTAAATTTGGTTGTTAAAACTTAGGGTTTGAGCTCATGGATGACATCTTGGATGCTTGAGTACTACTTTGCTTTAGATTCTTAATTGATGACTTGGGATGAATTATTTTTACCTAGTGAGAATTAGCCTTACTTTTGTGATACACATGTGTCATTGTGCTCTAGAACTTGCTTAGGTTCTTTCTAAGCCATATTTTAATGATTGGGTCACATTTATAGAGACAAATCATTTTGCTTCTCATTTCATATCAATTTTCGTAAATTCCCCTTGTATCACTTCATATTTCTCATTTTCCCTACCTAACCTCATTTTTATCTATGGACTTGTTTGTTTGAAATGTTTTCTTGATGCTACTTTGCCCGAGACGGACAAAGATTTAAGTGTGGGGGAGTGACTAGTGTTTGGAGTTGTTTTGTATCAAGGAGGCATTTCATGTCGAAAAAAAAAGAAAAAAAAAAGAGAGAAAAAAAAACAGAGAAAAGAAGTTTGTGCCAAAGAGAATAAAAAATTGCTATTTTGGATAGGAAATTGACTTGGATCAAAACTGTAAAGTTGGAATTTTGGGAAGCCAAGATCAGCAACATCTTGTAGAGACTGAGTTGAAGCTGGAATTATTTGAATCAATGCAGCAATGGTTGTGCCAAACAAGGAAAAACAGTTTGTGTAGATCTGAACTGAGCTGGACTGTTCGGAATGAAAACAAATGCAAGGGTGCTGACAAGGATTAAGAACAAGTCCATCAACCAGCCAGCCATCAGAAATTTGAAAAGCAGCAGGTTAGTTGAATTTAAGTGCCGAAATCTCATCAGGCAGTGCTGAAAAACAAACCTGAAAATAATCTGTGCAGAGCTGAAACTAGACTGCATTGCAAGCTGAAAAACTGAAAAAAAAACTGAGCTGAATATCAAGGATAGCTGCTAAAATGAGTAGGCTGCGAAGTATTGAATATCTTGAAGGATTGTTTGTGAAGATGAATTGGAGAAATCAGATTGGAATGTGGAGTTGACAAGGGCAGAAATCTGTGCCAAGTTCAAGTGCAGAAATTGTCAACTTGAAGCTGAAATTGATTTTCCTGGGCTGTGAATCAGGGAACAAAGATATGAATGTATCAAAGAGTGATGAGTGCATCCTTTGCTGATCAGAATTGGAAGGAATGTGGCTGCTAGGACTGATAGATCAAAACAGAAAAATTTTGTAGTGCCATGGTCTCAAGTGAAGCAATTGCATTCTCCACTACTACTTGATGCTAGGATCAATTGTGTAACTGCTGGGAAGAAATCAGAGTTTTGTAATGAAGATGCAGTGGAGCTGAATTTGCAGCCGAACAGAAAAAAAAAAGAAATGGAAGAAGAAGAGTGCCAACTTGAAGGTGGAGTGTATCAAGAAGGAGATTGTAAGAGATGGTTAGTGGGAATTACATTTGGAGCATCTAACTTCCTAATTGTCATTCAATGTTTCAAGTTCCTAGGATGTGAATTCAAAACCGAAGAGCTCCAATTGTCCATTAGAAGATTTAAGAGTAGAAAAAAAAAGAAAACAGTTGAAAAAAAAAAATCAAAGAAACCAAGTGGCACACCATTGAGTTTTGGCACCATGAAGCAAGTGAAGTTTCTCTCACCCAAATCCAATTCAAAGCTTTGTTACAATACATTCTGACCTTGCTAGAGGATAAAAGAAGGAAAAAAAAATCAGAAAAGAGAAGAAGGAAACAAAGTTGGCACGCAAGGTGGAAGTTGGCACATTGAGACTAATAGGTTTTCTTCATCCAAATCAAAGGCAATTATTCAAATTTGACTTCACCACATTTTGATATCACTAGAGGACTGCAAAGATGGGGCAAAGCACATTGGAAACATTTTCGAGCAACCAAGTCTCCCACTTTATCAATTTTCCATTTTCTTGGCTTTTATTCCACTCTTTACCATTTTCTATGTTTTCATTTTATTTTTGTAGATGTTGATCCTAATCATGAATAATGGTGGAGAGTAGATAATAAGCAAGCCTATGGTAGTGCAAGAAGCATGTGTGTTTGAGTGAGCTCCACTTCCATCATCAACTTAGAACTTAAGGAGAGAGCCACCAAAATTTTCCTTGAAAGGCTAGTGAGTTAAATTCATCTCAATGACTCATGATGGATGAAAAGGCTAAGTTGTTGATTTAAGGACGAGATACTAATCCATAGAGCTTAGATTTATGAGAATTGACAGCCTTAGGTAATTTCTTTTCATTTGCTTCTAATTATGCTTAAGAAATCTAAGGGATACATACTTAGTGGTTTCGCGAGACGCTCAAGCTTAAGTGTGGGGGAGTTGATAAGTACCATTTTATTGATTATTTTAGATGTCAAAATCCATGTTTGACCCATATTTTTCTTGCTTAATTGTGAATTTACCCTAGGTTCTAGAAATTATTGCTATTTTGGACTTAATTGTAAATTTGTACATATTTGAATTATTGGCCACTAAATTTGCAATATATTTTTTGCAGGCATGAAAGGTTCATGGACCTAGGGCATATTGGGTCAAACTTGAGTCGGAAGTGACCCGGATCGAGTTATCAAGCTTAGGATCAATCTGGGCCGTCCGATTCAAAAGCGACTAGATCTGAGCCATCCGGGACCATCTGAAGCAATCCGAGCTAGGGTTAGGGTTAATCAAGCACTCTGATCAAGATCTAAAGGTTTCATCCCAATCAGAGCTCAATCAACCATTGGATCAAGCTCGGAGGGCTCTAGATCGTCCATTCAAAGATTAGGATGATCTGGACCATCCGTTGCAAATCTGGAGGATCCGAGCTACCACGAGGCAGATCCTGACCCCAGATCATCATCATCAAAGTTTGGATTAAATCAGAGCAAGATCAGCTGTTGGATTTTCTCAAATCAATCTGGGCCGTCCACTATTAAGTACTTAATCAAATTTTCCAAAGCTCTTCCCCTTGTCGCGTCTTCGCCAAGTCTTCGCCGCAGCTACCTTCTTCGCGTGTTCTTCATCTCGTTTCAAGTTTTCTTCAATCTGTTGGCGCGACCACTTGATTTCCTTACTTAGATCATGTGCTAGGTCATTTGGAAGGCCATCAGTGAAGTTTCCGGATCAGAATTGCTCAAGAGACAGTGCTGTTGAGAGGTTTCCGCAGTTCTGACCATTTGATACCTTCGGATCGGCTGTGCTCGAATTCCTTCCACCTGAGCTATCTAGAGGGGTTCCCTAGATTGCTTGGATCATCATCAACTCACCTTCGCACGCAGACGCAGCCGAATTGAAGATTTCGAATGGAAAAATTCAAAATGAAGCAATCTGAGCTGTATTCAATCGCAGATGGAGTTTTCCCTATGGTTTGCTGAGCTTACGGGTCCAAGGCTCTCCCTTGCGTGACGAACAAGGAGTACCTGAGCTCGGGAAGGGATCGAGGAGTAGTTTCTTATTGAATTTACTGTTTTTGAATTAGCTGTAATGTTTTTGCCGCAACTATTCTGTTCTGAATTTCTTTTTCAGCTACTGTAATTCACGTTTTTAAGTTGTTTTGTTGAAATTTAGCTTTAGTTCTGCAAGTAAAGTAGTATAGAAACTTGTTTAGTGATCAATTGAGTTTAATTTTAGTTTATTTCCGTGTCTGTTGCTGCGTATCAACTTGATTGTGGCGTGCCAAATTCAGATTTCGTGCCAAGTTCATTTCTGAATTCTCCAATTTGTTCCTGCCTTCTAAATCTTTGTTTAAGCATTTTAGATTTCAGCACATCAAAAAGACCTTGTTGATTTCATTTCTGAACATAGTTTTGAGTTCCTACAATTCATTCCCGAAATTCTGCACTGCCTTGCATTTTCTGTTTCTGAACTATTCTGCATTTCGATCCTAGACTTCTTCTTCCAGCTTTAAGTTTCATTTGACTGGTAGTTTGCATTCCAATGCTGCATAGATCAGTTGCAAATCTTAAGTGTTAGATAACAGTCCTGCATTAACATCATTTTCAGCATATTGTTTTCCTTGTTTGCGTGCCAAATTGAATGAATTTCTGCACTTTGTGTCAATAGAAGCTTTGGCATAGGTTGGTATCAAGTTAGCCACATTCTTTAGAGTGTTTTGGAGTTTAGAATCAGTTAGTGCTATTTTTAGTTGTTTCGGAATTTTCTCATCATGTATGCATCGATTTTCTTCTAAATTTTGTAACTAGCTTTAATTTGCTTGTTTTGAGTTTAATTAGGTTTGGAGTCTTACATTAGTTCAACTGAAAATTCAGCCACTGTTTTTATTCCTTGTTTAGCATTTAGTTGCATTTGAATTCAATTTTTCTCCTAAAAATTTAGTTAAGTTTCCCTTGGTCGATCCGGTTTCTTTTTGATTGAGTTATCACTTGCTATCATTTTTTAAGTTTATAGGTTAAGTTCCTTTATTTCCATTGCATTTTCACTTTTATTTGCAATCCAAACCCAAATCACATTCTAAACTCAAAATCATTAACGACACATAAATACAAGCTCGAATCACACAACGTCAATTAGTCCCTAGGAAAAATACGACCTGTGGCCCCTTTACTACATTTTCATATTTTTGATTGCAAAAAGGGTTTCCAGCATTTTATTCACAAATTCTAAATTTGGAGGACCCACATTCGTGACAGTCTATTTTGGGTCCATTAACACCTTAAAGATCAGTGCCCTAAACTCAAGAACCAGCCAAAGAAGAAAAAGGCACTAAAAGCCACCTGGGACGAGACCTCGTCAGATGAATCGGAAGCCGAAGAGTTTGTCGGACTTGCATTGATGGCAAGCCACCAAGACGAAGATGAAGAAAGCACCTCGGGAGAAAGCAGCAATGAAGAGGAAGATCCTAACTTCGAAACCGACCCGGTAAGTGAGGTATGTCTACTTCCACCTGCTCGAATCTACTCAGTAATAAAATCCATGCTTAAGTCAATGAATAAATTGGAGATAGAAAACTCTGAGTTAAAAGAAAGATTTGGCACTGTATGCTCATCTGTTCTATCCGACCAACTGAAAACAGAAAATGAAAATTTGAAGAATTTAGTGGAGAAATTAGAAAATGATATTGCATGTTTAAGAATTAAAAAGAATTTTTAATTATCCTGAAAATCTGAATTGGTATGTTAAAAATCATAGGGGTCAGCTTAGAAAAATTCCTAGAAATTATATTTCTCCAAAGTTTTTTATTAACCCCGTAGATGAAAATTTATTTTGGGTCCCAAAATCAATACTGAATTAATTTTTTGGTATTTATGAAAAACAAAACTGACCAATATTTTGTTTCTTTATGTCCTTTATCATTTGTTAAATATTTTTAAGAAATTATTTCGATCGGAGTTTACTAGAGAAAATTAATTTTATATTTTTTAGTACTTGGCATACTTATCATGAATTTATTAGGATTTTTGTTAAATAATTTTCATATTTGTATGAATTTAATAATAATAAAAAAAATTAAGTGAAATCTATATTTTCCCTTCCCTATTTTTTGTCCCATTTTTGCTGTGATCAAAGGGGGAGAGTAGTTTATGTTCAGGGGTAGGTTATGTATATGATTGCAAAATTTTTTTTATGCTTTATATTGTTACAATATTATTATTGTTTGTTGTTTATCCCTAACTAAACTTGGGTTGATGCACATCAAAAAGGGGGAGATTGTTGGTGCCCCGGTTGGTTTTGATGTGATCAACTAAGTTAGGTTAGGTCCTGTTGGTATTAATCCCTCTGCTAAGTGTGCAGGAACTTAGGTACGGAGGAAGTCGAGTGTAAGACGCAGCGGACGAGAAGGATTGCGCGGGGAAGTGAGCCGACGGGCTTGGTGCAATCCGAGGGACGCGGAAGTTGCGGAAGAGTACGCCGATGGACCAAGAAGGACGTGCGCGACGTCCGAGGGACGAGAAGCCGGAAGGAAGGACGCTCGAGGGGCGAAAGGCTGGAGTCAGGTTCGGGTGAGCCTAATTCCAGTTGGTCAGAAATCACCCAGAAGATCTACTTACGAACAGTCAAGTTGCCTTTGACTTGGACTTGGATCAAGACGGGTGCAACGTCTTTTATAAAAGCTTATATTAAAGCTTTTAATTAAAGCCGATTATAGCTTTTAATTAAAGCTTTAATTAAAAAGCTTTTTAATTAAAGCTTTTATTAAAGCTTTTAATTCACACGTGGATCACACTTCACCTGTCATTTAGTCAAAACTTATCAAAGTTTTGAAGCAATCGGATTAAAGGATAAAGACGAACCGTTGGTTGATCTCAGCACGCGTGGAGAGCGAAGCAATCGGATTAAAGAGATAAAGATGAAGCACGCGTGGAGAGCCGGTTGCCATCCGAAGCTTTCAAGCCGATTAAAGAGATAATGACATTTATCTCTTTTTTTAATTAGAGTTTAAAATCTGGTTGAGATAATCTTAGATAAAGACATTTATCTCAACCTATAAATAGGCTTAGAGATTTAGATTCAAATCAATTTTATTGTAATTCTTTCTAAAGTCTAGCGATCTTCAGTTGTAAGGCTTCTCCGCAACAAGGAGATTTTTTTGCTTTAACCGTCTTGGAAGCAACGACCAAGTTGCAACCAAGTTTTTTTTAATAGACGAGTTTCAACTACGTTACATTTATTAGCCGTCTATTCACCCCCCCTCTAGCCGGACCAACCCGATCCAACATAAAGCTCTTCGAAGTGATCGAGGTGGCGAGTATCTAAGCCAAGAGTTCATTGATTACCTAAAAGAATGTGGCATAGTTTCCCAACTTACATCTCCTAGAACGCCGGAGTGGAATGGTGTTTCGGAATGGAGAAATTGCACACTCATGGAAATGGTTAGATCAATGATGAGTCATGCAAGTCTTCCAATGTCGTTCTGGGGCTATGCCTTAGAAACAGCGACATATATACATACTTAACCGGGTTCCAACCAAGTAAGTAGACAAGACTCCTTATGAATTATGGTTTGGAAAGAAACCAAATTTGTCTTATCTTAAGATATGGGGTTATGATGCTTATATGAAGAATGAAAATTCTAATAAGCTTGCAGCAAGATCCATAAAGTGCATGCTTCTAGGTTATCCCAAGGTTACAATGGGATTCCAATTTTATCTCCGAAGTAAGCACAAAGTTATTGTTGCTCGATATGCCACTTTCTTGGAAAGAGAGTTTATATCTAAAGAAAGTAGTGGGAGTAAAGAATATCTTAAAGAAATTACAGACTCTACAAATTAACAGGTTGGAAGATGAACAGTTGGACGGAGAGACAGTACCACAAGTACAAGTGTCTCCTTTATCCGAGACTGATCCAGAAACGCGAGATCAACATAAGTCTACAAGAATACACCGACAGCCAGATAGATATGATTGGTTGGTAACCCAAGATGAGGAAGTACTACTCATCGAGGAAGATGAACCGTCGACTTACGAGGAAGCAATTACTTCAAATGATTCTGAGAAATGGCTAGAAGCCATGAAATCTAAAATGGACTCCATGTATGCCAACCAAGTTTGGGAATTGGTTGATGTGCCAGTTGGAGTAAAACCCATAGAGTGCAAGTGGATCTTCAAGAAGAAGATTGACATGGATGGGAACGTAAGAACCTATAAAGCAAGGCTTGTGGCAAAGGGTTTCAATCAACGTCAAGGAATTGACTATGATGAAACATTCTCGCCCGTTGCAATGCTTAAGTCCATTAGGATTTTGCTAGCTATAGCAGCTTACAAGGATTATGAGATTTGGCAAATGGATGTTAAAACTACTTTTCTAAATGGAAGGTTACAGGAGGAAGTATATATGACACAACCTCCCGGTTTTATAACATCTAAGAACACCAATAAATTATGTAAGCTCAAGAAGTCTATTTATGGACTAAAGCAAGCATCTCAGAATTGGAATCTGCGATTTGACGAAGCAATTAAAGATTTTTTCCTTTGTCAAGAATCCAGAAGAACCTTGCGTTTACAAGAAGGTTAGTGGGAGCAAGATTACGTTCCTAATATTGTATGTTGATGATATACTTCTCATAGGAAATAATATCCCTAGCCTAGAATCTACCAAGAATTGGCTGGGAGAGTGTTTTTCGATGAAAGATCTTGGGGACGCAACCTCTGTTTTAGGTATTAGAATATACCGAGATAGACAAAAAATGTTACTAGGGTTGAGTCAAGGTACATATATTGACAAAATGTTGAATAGATTCAGCATGCAAGACTCCAAGAGAGGATTTTTGCCAGTGTCACATGGTGTATATCTCTCCAAGGCTATGTGTCCAAGGACACAAGAGGAGAGAAGTAGAATGGGCAAGATACCTTATGCTTCAGCTATAGGGTCCATAATGTATGTTATGATATGCACTCGACTAGATGTCTCGTTTGCTTTAAGCATGACAAGTAGATATCAGTCAGATCCTGGAGAGGGTCATTGGACTGCAGTAAAGACTATTCTTAAGTATTTTAGAAGAACAAAGAACATATTCTTAGTTTTTGGAGGAGACGAGGAATTGGTCGTCAGAGGATATACTGACGTCAGTTTCCAGACAGATCGGGATGATCTGAAGTCGCAACAAGGATATGTGTTTTGTCTAAATGGTGCAGCTATCTGCTGAAGGAGCTCCAAGCAAGAGACAGTTACAGATTCAACAGCTGAGTCCGAGTACATAGCAGCTTCGGAGGCAATAAAGGAAGCTGTGTGGATCAAGAACTTCATAGCGGAGCTTGAAGTGGTTCCTAGCATTATTGATCCAGTTGTGTTTTATTGTGACAATAATGCGGTTATAGCGCAAGCAAAGAAGCCAAGGTCTCACCAACGATCCAAGCACGCGCTAAGGAAGTATCACCTCCTCAGAGAGATTGTTCAGAGGGGTGACGTGTTGGTTAGCAGAATAGATACTAGCGAGAACATCGCAAACCCACTCACCAAGGCCTTACCTCTACAGAAACATGAGACCCATGTGAGGAACCTAGGACTGAGAGTCCATAGTGTTTGGCAATAGTACAAGTGGGAGATTGTTAGTGTGTGCACTTATGTGTCAAGACACTTTTATGTATTTATGGATAATTATTTTAATAAAGGCAACTATTTGGCGTTAATCATTTACTTTTCTGTACGTATATGATTAATGATAAAGTCCCACAGATTAATGGTTATATTATTCTGAAAATCGTCCTTGATCGGATAGATATCTAGACCAACGCTAAGTATGACTAGGTCAAGATAGACCGGAGGAATGGATATCCAAGTTGTACTTGGGGGTGCCTTGAGTTTAGAGGTACACTGGACACGACACGCTTAAGAGAACACAACATATTAAGCATCATTGGTAGTTCGTCTTAATGAACGAGTGTAACTGATCTTTTGACTTGAGACATTCATATATTCTATGTGTGGAGTTATGTACTTTTATGTCGTTAAAAGCAATCTTTAATCGAATTGTGATTAATACGGTAATTGGGTGCATGACAAAACGTAGAGAGAATAGTGTTGAGTCAATAGAGGATTCATCGCTCTCTTGGATTTGGGAGTTAACATCCTGGTTGCTTGATAGAGATATTAGTGACTCAAAATCCATGGCCATAGGAGGAATGATTATCATTCAGATGAGTCTATTATATCTTGGAAATCAAGTAAAATAATTAATTGGTGATGATGCATACTGCACCGAATTAATTGGGATGTAGGATAAAGATGAAGATTGAATTACACAGTAATCAGTTCATGGAGGTTTTAGTTTATAACTAATATTCTATCACATTGGATGGCTAAAAACTATTGCTAGACGGTTACCTTAGTCTGTGTATGGATTTACACTGCCTTCGTGTATAGAACCTAGAGGGTCGCACGCATAGCACATAGACGCAAACAGTATCTGTAGTTGATTATTTTAGTGGATACTAAAATTAATCAATTTATTATTTCTGAATAAGAATTAATTAGATTATTAATTATTTCTGAAATATCAGAATCTAGAACGGATCAAGATCAAATATGGATTTATTTGATATAGAGAAAAGAGAGTAGAATTTATCTCTTATTCTCTTTGGAGAATTTGAAAAATCACAATTATTGTGGCAATAATGGAGAAGATGAAAAGTCTCTATTAATGAATATTAATGGAGAATTTAAAGAGTTGCATTCATTATAATTAATAGAGAAGATGAAAAGTTGCGTCTCTTCATCTTCCTTGGAGGCTATATATAGCCATCCTTGGAAGAAGACCGTAGCGGCTCTAAGGTCTTCTCTGTGGTCTCTCTTGTGCGAGCTCTCTTCATCTCTCCCGGGAAGCTTTCGATAGCCTACTTCTTCTCTAGTTGGAGACGCATCTCTAGATCCGTAGTGCATCCGAAAGAATTCTGTCGATCCAAGTGGCTAGCACCTAACGGATCATCTAGTTCGTGATCTTGTGCGCGTGAATACCGCTAGAGGAGTCACACGTGGGGCTCTCATCTGTTCGTGATATTATTCACAAATAAGCAAAGGATTACAAGGAATGTTTTCAGTTTATGCTTGTTTTCGTATCATTTTGTTTAGAACTATATGTACCACGAAAAGATCCATGATTTAAGAGCAGATTTTTGCTTTATTATAAATATTCCGCTGCGCTCAGAACCCAACAGAACCAAGAACAACTCAGACTTCATCGACAATGGAAGATATCAAAATCAATTTGATTTTATTCATCAATTAAGCAAAGTTTAATTATCATACTAAGTTAATAAAATTAACTCTTTATTACAAGAGTGATTAATATAGAATTATATAAAATTTAATTGTCTTTGTATTTAATGATGTGATGTATTAATTATAGAAGGACGTGAAAGTATATATCTGAGTGTATAAATAGAACCTCGAAGAATAATAAGTAATAAATATTTCTCTTCAGTGGGTCTATCTCCTATCCTTTCTTACAAAGTTCTCCTATATTCTTGTTTCCTTATGCTATATCTACCAAAAATTTCAACAAATCTGGTATCAAAACCATATATATCAATGACTTCGACGAGTTCCTTCCAAGCGTCAAAGTTAACCAAAGATAACTATTGAATATGGAGTATACAAATGGAGGCTCTATTATATTCCCTTGGTACTATAGCCGAAACAAGCGATGAGAATGAGCAAGCTCCTAAGACGATGAACAAAAATGATTAACCAAGTAACAATCGAACCTGGATCGACCAGTCCGACCCCACAGAAGTCTTCCACCGACCATTAAGGTAAATCCGGGAAGTGCACATGGAAGCTCATCTTGATAGCCATCATTCTCAAGTCCGTTACCTATTAAGAGAAAAATATCCAATAATATGCTGCAGCTAGTCTCAAAGTCTAGGTCTCTAATCTATCACTGGAAGGTCTAACCATGACATCCTGCTCCTGAGGGCGGCTCCTAAGACAATAAAGAAAAGAGAGAAGAATGCTTTATTCACTATCTATCAAGGAGTAGATGAAGTTGTTTTTGAGTTGATTGCTCTAGGAACAACTGATAACCGTTTCAGTCGTGTCACGGTTTTAAATACAATTCAAATATCGAATTCCTCTAAACTAATGTAGCATAGAGTAACTCAAGTCGTCTCCCAACGAATGTAGTTGGTACAAGATAATTCTCATGATCGTATTTTATTGCTTTTGGATTTTGGATATGAACTGGGTTTTGGGCTTGAACGTTAATACTACGAAAAGAAATGACGAAGCAGGTATGAAATCTAGCCTAATTGAGGAAAGACAGTACAGGTAATGAAGTCTAATTTAACCCGACTACAATTGCGGTAAAGAAAAGAACAACTAAAAATTAAGCATCAACAAAACTAAACATGGAACAAAACCTACAGCATTAAAGAAATCTAATCTAACCTAACTTAACTTGACAAGGAAACACAAGGCAACATTAAGGAAGCAATCAAGGAAATAGAGCATTAATGAAACTTAACCTAATCTTACCTAATTGCATACTTAAACGTAAGAAAAACTTGAAACATTCAATTAATAAAACGTACCAAAACTCTAAGCAGAGAAAATGCGAAATTAAACTAAAACATTTGATTGGGGCATTTCAGCGAACACATGGTGAGCATGTATAAAGATAAAATGGGTGCATTCCATTCTAAAACATAGAAGATAAAACTTGATACAATCATCAATATTCAAATTCGAAAATCAACATTCAACACATAACAACTCAATTTAACCAAACTAATCAAACAAAATTTTAGCCGAATCTGCTGTTAAAGAAAAAACTTCTGCTGGCTGCTGGAATTGTCACGAAATTCTGCTGCCATGAAGGAAATTTGCTGGAAATGGAAGAAGATGCCAGATGAAATTGCGAAGAAACTGCGCTGAAGGAAGAACTGAATTGAAGAACTGCGACTGCCGTAAGAAATTGCTGAAAAGGAAGATCAACTGAAATGCTATGAAGAAAATGGAACTGCTGAAAACAAACTTTGGAAAGAAATCTGCTGTGAAGAACTAATGGCGTGCGGTGGAGGAAGATGGTCGGCGGCGATGGAGTCGACTAGGGCTCGGAACCCCTGGGCCCTAGGTTCGGCTGGCGTCTAGATGGAGGAGAGTGGATGGAATTGATCGGATCGAGTCGGGAACCCCTCAAACTGCAATCGATCAAGCTCCGGTCGGCTAGGGTTGGAACCCCTAACCCTAGCTTGCGGCGGAGATGAAGACGGTAGAGAAGAAGAAGGTGGCGATGATGAACTCCGGCCGCCCTTGGTGGAGGTGGAGAGGTTGAGTGAGACGGGAACCCCTCGTCTCAGCCGCCTCTCCCTCGGTTGTGGAGATGGAGTCGAGAGGATGGAGAAGATTTGCGTCGGCGTGCCCTTTTGTTCGTCTCGGCTGCGCGGTTGGGTCAGTCCAGTCAAGCCAGCTTCAACTCTGGTCCAGCTCACCAAGCCAGCACTCGAGTTCAGCCCACTGGAGTTCGGTCCAGCTTGAGTTCAGTCCAGCAGCTCACAGCTCAGCTTGAGTTCAGCCCACTGAAGTTCGGTTCAGTCAAGCCAAGCACTTGAGTTCAGCAGTTGGTTCAGCCTCAGTGGTTCGGTTCAGTCAAGCCAAGCCAGTTGAGTTCAACCAACCCAGCCAGATCTCACAGCTCCAATCTTTAATTCATTAGCAACGGACGGCTGAGATCAATTTGGCTTCATCCAACAGTCGGATCTCTTCAGATCTGAACCAAACTCCACAAATCCCAATCAATCGTCCTGATCTACCTGTCCCCAGCTCGGATTCACCAGATCAGTGGCGGATGATCCAGATCTTCCTTTTTCTTGAATGGATGGTCTAGAACATCTTGAGCTCGATCCAACGGTCAGATCACTTCTGATTTGGCTGAAATTTTCAGATCTTGATCTCTGGTCATGATTGATTCTATCTTGGATTCGGATCGACCAGAAGTTGACCGATGGCTCAGATCTAGCCGTTCTCTGGAATGGACGACTCCTATTAATCCGATGCTTGATCCTTTTGATCTGGATCCAATCCTGACTCAAGTCTGACCCAATTTGATCTAGGTCCATGATCAATTGAAGCCTACAAAATGATATTCAAATTTAGTGCCAAAAAAATATCCCAAATATACAAAGATTAGAATTAAAAGCCCAAATAGGGAAAATACATGAAACCTAATAAAATTGCAAACTTAAGCATAAAAAATGTGGATCAAACATGGATTTTAGAGCCGAAAATAATCAACAAAATGATGGTTATCAACAACATCATAAGAGATTTGGAAGATATTGAAAACAACATATGATGGAATAGATAAAGACTAAGTTGTTTTTGAGTTGATTGCTCTAGCAACAACGTCATAAAAGGCTTGGAAGATATTAAAAATAACATATGATAGAGTAGATAAAGTAAAGAAGATTCGTTTACAAACCCTATGAGTTAATTTTGAAGCACTACAACAAAAGGCTTTAGAAATAATTTTTGATTATTTCTTCAAAGTTATCTTTTTTGTTCATCAAATGAGAAGAAATGATGAAGAACTAAAAGATGATTGAATTGTTGAAAAGATCTTAAGGTCTTTGGACTCGAAGTTTGATTTTGTAGCTGAGTGATCAAGGAACCAGCAGATTTGTAGGTGATGCTGTGGAAGAACTTATGGGATCGCTTTAAGCATAGAATATTAAAGAAAAGTAAAGGAAGAACTTTGGAACAAGCATTCTAAGTTAAACTATCATTTAAGTAGAATGAATCATTTAGAAGAGGTCCTCAGTGAGGAAGGGATTCTACATGGAGAGGAAGAGATGGTCGTACTTCTAACTCTAATTGGCACACTCAAAATCAGAATGATGGAAATGAAGATAATAAAAAAGGCCATGGAAAAGGCTATGGTAGAAGTCGAGGTCAAGACTGTGGATGAGATAGAAACACTGGATGGAGGTATGATAAAACTAAATCTCAATGTTATATTTGCAAGAAGTATAGTCGTCACTATAATGAATGTATTTATATAACACACTAACAATGAAGAAGAAAAAGTAAACTTTGTTAATAAGGAGGTGGACTAAAGGACTAGTACTATTAATGGCATGCAATGAGCCAGAATCTGTCTAGCATATTACATGGTTTCTAGATACAGGAGCATCAAACCAGATATATGGGAGAAATGAGTTGTTCACAAAGCTTGTTAAGAGTTCACAAAGACCAATTAAAGGAAAAAAGGCGACATTCTATTTGAATTATAAAATGAAAAGAAGGATGTTTATTATTTTTTCGATATTAAAAATAATCTTTGGAGCATTGGTCAACTATTGGAGAAAAGATATGATATACAAATAAAGAGCTTGGCTCTTAGTATTCATGATAAAAGTAATAATCTTATTACTCATGTTACAATGACCAAGAACATAATGTTCCCACTAAAGTTAAGCATCATTGAAGAGAATTGCTTCAAGGCAAGCACTATAGATAGCTCCTCTTTGGCATCTTCGATATAGACATCTGAATTTTGAGACATTAAAAAAAGGTAGATCCGCTACTTTAACGTCTCCCCTTGATCCGACCCCACGAATATGGAGGGAGGTTCGTACAAGTACACAAATAACAAGTGCATAGTGGGATCAAAAATGTAGGTCATAACCTCCTCGGGATCGACCCCTAGCCATTACGTCAAAAATGTCATGGAGCATTTTTGAGGCATTAAAGCTACTTTAAAAAATGACATGGTATTTGGATTGCCAAAGATTGAAAGTTCCAACCATCTATGTGAAATATGTTGATTTGGTCGGGTAGGATAGCCCAGTCCCACAATAGGGCTTAAGGCAAACAAGCGGGCAGGGTCAGGATCAAATGCAGCCAGAAGGTCGCCCGGACGACCTTTTCATTTGATCGAGCACCCAGGGGCTCATCTTCTGCTCTGATCAAGTGCCAGTCGGCCACACCCATTGGCTGACCGGATGGTCGGGCACCCGAGAACGGCTCACCAAGCACCTAAGAGCCACCTCCTATTCCGGTGATCGACCGAACGATCGGGCACCCAAGAACGGCTCACCAGGCGCCTGAGTCATCCTACATTCTGGTAACCGAACGCCGGTCGGCCACACCCATCGGCCGAACGGATGATCGGGCACCCAAGAACGGCTCGCCAAGCACCCAATAGCCACCTCCTGTTCCGGTGATCGAACGCCAGTCGGCCATACCCATCGGCCGATCGGACGATCGGGCACCCAAGAACGGCTCGCCAGGCACCAAGAGCCACCTCCTGTTCCGATGATCGAACGCCGGTCGACCATACCCATCGGCCGACCGGACGATCGGGCACCCAAGAACGACTCGCCAGACACCCAAGAGCCACCTCCTGTTCCGGTGATCGAACGTCGGTCGGCCATACCCATCGACCGACCGGACGATCGGGCATCCAAGAACGGCTCGCCAAACACCTGAGTCATCTTACGTTCTAGTAATCGAGCGCCGGTTGGCCACACTCGTCGGCCAACCGGGCGGTCGGGCACCCAAGAACGGCTCATCCCACCAAAAGGGGTCATCTCGTGTCCTAATGATCGAGTCTCGGTTGGTCACCCCCCCCCCCCCAACCAACCGGGCGGGATGGGGTTACAGAGCTAAGTGACAAATGGGGTGGGGATAAGTCTCTGTGCTTAGAACCATTTAATGAGGATTATACACAGTCAGGTATGAACAGATACACAGAATCCCCTCATTATCAGAAAGCGGCATTAGTTGTAAGCACTCCCTCCCATACATCAAGCACTAATGCTAAAGGTCGGCTAACAAGAGAGATAGGTGAATGACCATTTGACAGCTCAATCTAGGCCTCGGGAAGACTGAACCTGCCAAAAGATCGAGTCATTTATGAGAGAAGATGGCAAAGACAGGAGGGGAGGTCTCTCATCCTATATAAGGATTGTCTGAAACTCTGAGAAGAGGATTGGCTCTTCCAGGATCACTACCTCCTCACTCCCCCAACCCAGCGGACCTCGCTCAAGTTCAGAAGCATTCGACCAGCACTCGGGCCTTTGGTCCTACCACAGGCGTCGACCCACGATTCCTCCCCCCTGCAGCGTTACCCGTGAAAGACTCTTCTCCGCTTGTCGACAGGATCATATGTGTTGTAAGAAAGTAATAGAGGAATTCATTCAGAAAGTATAATATGAGGTGAGTATCTTCACAACTTGAATTTGTGCACTCCGATGTTTGTGGGCCTATTAAACCTATCTCTTCTGGTGGAAATAGATATTTCTTGACTTTTACTAATGATTATAGTAGAAAAACTTGGATATATATGCTAAAAGAGAAGAAAGAATTGTTCATCAAATTTAAGTAATTTAAAATTTTGGTTGAAAAACAAAGTAGATATCAGATAAAATATCAGCGAACTGATCGAGGAGGTGAGTACACCTAGTTGAAGTTTGAAAATTTTTGCAAAGAAAATGATATTTTTCATCAACTCATAATGCCCCAAACACCTCATAAAATGGTGTTTCAGAAAGAAAAATAATCAAATTATTCTAAATATGGTTCGATATATATTGAAAGAGAAAATGTCTAAAAGAATTTTAGAGAGATGCTATTGCATATACTATATTTATTGAATAAGTTTCCCACTAAATGAATTGGAGACATCACCCCAGAGATAGCTTGAAGTTTACACAAACCAATGGTGAATCATCTTCATATTTTTGGGAGCATAGCATATGTAAAAGTACAAGAAGAGAAACTAACAAAACTTGAAGATATAAGTCAGAAGTCTATTCTCTTGGGCTACGAGAATGCTAGCAGGTACAAACTGTACAATCTCATAACTTAAAAGCTCGTGGTATCAAGAAATGTGGACTTTGATGAAGAAGAAGCATGGAATTGGAACAAAAACAATATTGACGACATAAAGCAAATCTCATTTGAAGAAGATTATAAAGAGAAGAAAGATAAACAAGGAGAGAGTGAAGAAGTATCATCACCCCAATAAGTTGATACTCAGTCAGAAAGTGATGATCCAAATAGTTCAATTGTGAAAAAGATGAAGAGCATCCAAGACATATATGACTCCAACCGAGTGATTGATGTTCTTTGCTCTTAATAATTTATTTTTATTTGCATGATATGATCCTATAAATTATGAAGAAGCTTCCAAAGATGCAAAGTGGAGAAAAGAAATGGAAGAAGAGACTCATACTACAAAGAAAAATAGTATATGGAATCTCAGTTCACTTCCTCAAAGACCTAAAGCTATTAGAGTCAAACGGGTGTTAAAAACAGAGACAAATGCAAAAGGAGAAGTTGCAAGGCACGAAGCAAGGTTGGCTGCTTAAGGATACAAGCAAAAGTATGAGATTGACTATGAAGAAGTCTTCACACCAGTAGCCCGACTTAAAACAATAAGACTACTCATCTTTCTTACAGCTCAAAGAAGATGGAAAATATATAAGATGGATATTAAATCTGCTTTTTTAAATGGAAATCTTGAAGAAAATGTCTATATTAAGCAACCACTAGGTTTTATCATAAAAGGGCAAGAAGAAAAGGTATACAAACTCAAGAAATTTTTTATGGACTCAAGAAAGCCCCTAGAACATGGAACTCAAGAATTGATGAATACTTTATTAAGGAAAGCTTCACAAAGTATCCTTATGAATATTCTTTATACTTGAAGAAAAATTCATATGGAGATATTATGCAAGTATGTCTTTATGTGGTGATTTAATTTTTATAGATAATAATATGTCCATAATTAGATAATTCAAACTATCAATGGAGAAGGAGTTTAAGATGACAGATCTAGGATTGTTGAGATACTTCCTCAGCATTGAACTACAATAAAGAGAAGAGGGAATCTTTGTATCACAAGAAAAATATATCAAAGAAATTCTAAAGAAATTCTCAATTAAAGATTGTTATGCTATGGATACACCCGTTGAGTACGATATTAGAATGACTAAAGACAGAGAAGGCAAACTTTTGAATTTGACTTATTACAAGAGTCTTGCGAGTTGCCTTAGATATCTGACATGTACAAGACCTAATGTATTATTTGGAGTTGGTTTGGTAAGAAAGTATATGGAAATTCCAAAAACTTTTCACTTATATATAGCTAAGAGAATTCTTAAATATATCAAAGGGGCAATTGATTATGAGTTTCTCTATTTATCAACAAAAGATATGGAGTTTTTTGTTTCAATGATAGTGATTGGATTGGCAGTCATGATAATTAATCATAAGAGCACTATTGGATACGTATTTTATCTTGGTAATGCTGCATGCATTTGGTCTTCGAAGAACAATCAATTGTTGATCTATCAACCTGTGAAGTTGAGTATATTGTTATAGCCTTTTATGTTTGTCATGCTATTTAGCTAAAGAGATTACTCCGAGATCTTAGATTACAACAAGAAGCTACAACTATGATCTATATGGATAACAAATTAGCAATTATTTTAACCAAAAATCCAGTTCATCATGAAAGATCCAAGAATATCGATACTTGCTTTTAATTTTTAAGGGAGTATGTTAAGTAAGAAGAAATAGAATTGCTCAATATGAAATCAAGTGATAAAATAGCTTATATATTTACTAGGAGTGAAGCTTATATATTGAAAAGTCTCTAAAAGTGAAGCTTTCCAATACATAAAGATTTGCTAGGAGTTCAAGAAAGAACAAGTTTGAGGGAGGTAGATATTGACATGTAAAATTATTCTAAAGACAAATTGACTTCTTCAACTATACAAGAATAATGTCAAGACCATATAAGGTAGCAACGTCATACGTACTAACCATCAGTTCATCCCATGAGGTCATCATCAACCATACAAGAAAGTTGTCAAAGTCAATTTGAATTCATATGATTGTTCATCAATTAAGTAAAGTTTAATTATCTTACAAAGCTCAACGATACTACAAGAGTTATTAGTATAGAAAAAAAGAAAATCTAATTATCTAATGATATGATATATTACTTATAGAAGGATAGAATAATATAAATTTAAATATATAAATAAAAATCTTGTATGATAAAATATAATAAACAATAAACATTTATCTGACTCTCATCCTCATGATTTCTTACAAATCTCTCCTATATTGTTATTTGCTCATTCGAGACGCACAAAAAAATTCCAGCACAAGGGACTTCCTCGGCGTGGGCCGCACCTCGAACGCATTGGTGAAACTAGCATTATTCTGTTTCAGAACCAAAAAAAAAAATTGTTTTAAAGATATTCGTTTAAATTAATTTTTAAATGAAAATTTCAATGCAATAAAAAATAAATTTAAAAGTATACATCCCATTTTGGCATCCTTTAACCATCACTGATTTAGTTGCTCGTATCTCTCTAATACTAAATTCAATTTCTTCCTTAATTTCTATTAAAAAATTAATTCACACTTATATATAAATTTTTTTTACAACTCCCTATAATCTAATACACGCGGATTACCTAATCATCCCTCATTTTAAATTTAAAAATTTTAAAAATATATATAATTTCTTCTAAATTTAATATAATAAATTTCTAATTAATTAATAAAAAGAATATATTTAATTCGATAGATAATATATAAGATTATAATTAAATAATATTAAATTTAAAAAATTATATCTCTTTTTAAAATTTTTTATATCTATAAAAAATAAAAACTTTTATTCCCTCATAATTAGTTATCATTATTTACGATTCAATCCTCATTTATAGTATATTTTGTAAAAAAAATTCTTCAAATAGGACACGAATCCTGAGACATTGAACTTCTGGATCGTCCGTCGTGAGTATTTTCCGATTTACTCTAACGACAGGCGAAAAAATTCTATACGGCTGACTTAGTCTTTAGAAATTGAAAAAATCCTATTAATTATTTTTTTATAATAATAACTTTTTTTCATACGTTAGCTATATTATAATATTTAATTAATAATTAATTTATCTGTATTAATTTTGAAATAGATTAATTTTGAAATAGATTATACGTTAGCTATATTATAATAATAACTTTTTTTCATACGTTATCTGTGTCAAGTGGGAATCGACGTCGATCAAAGTTGACCCGATCCTGGCGTCAGTAAATCATTGATGCTCTGGGCCCCGCCTCGCACGCCCACCGGCCACCACGGGGGCGACTACCTCACGATACACGAACACGACTGGCAAAACAGTGCACAAAATAGCGCGTCCTGACTCAAGTCGTGATGTCAGCCGCGTCCTAAATTGCCCACTCCGCAGGCCGCTGTCCGCCTCACCGCCGACGCCGTCCACGTGGCCCCGCCGCACTCGCAGCGACACTACCCATGTGATAACCCTATCGATTCCCTCCCATGGCGCGATCGCCCCCCTTCATCTCCCTCTACGTGTCCATCTCCACCATCTTCCCTCCCTCCCGCACCCAGTCCAGCAGGAAGCCGTCGCCTCACCCAGAGTCCACGGAGAGCGGAGGAGGAGGAGAAACGCGCGAGCAGTTCAGTGAAGCTCTCCGGTTGAACTCTAATGGCGACTAAACAAATTTGATGGAAGTAAGCAGTGAGTCAATGAGTGCTTTTTCTTTACGATGCCGAGGTGGAGAACAGCAGATTTAGAAGCTATCTCTCTCTTTTTTTGGTTGGTTTATGTTTCGATTTCGGGGGTTGTAAATTTCATGGACTTTGCAAAGTTCGCTTTTTCTTTCTTCTTCAGGGTAAAGATTCCCCCTTTGATGGTCCTGTCCAAAAAGGGGGCCGACAGTGAGGAAACAAAGCGAAGTAATCATCTATCGCCCTTTTAGATCGAGAAATGGCAACTTTGCTGCTGCGGATGGTTTCTCCCGCGGATGCCCGTGTTGGACTAGGGTTCTTGGAAGCAGTTCGAGAAGGGGATCGGTCACAGGGAAAGGTGCCCGCGTTTCCTGCACTGAATCACGACGGGGAGATCCAGAGAAGGAATCGAAGGTGGAACTTGCGCTCGCTCTATGCCGATTCCAAGTACGCCTGCGTGGGGTTCGAGCCAGAAAAGAGCTCACTTTTTCCCTGCCCGGCGAGTCTGCTGACGAGCGCCGGAGGGGAGATCGTGGTCTCCTCGGAGCAGAAGGTCTATGACGTAGTTCTGAAGCAGGCCGCACTGGTGAGGAGGCAGCTGAGCTCGAACATTGCCGTCGATGCGAAGAAGCAGGACACGCCGCTTCCTGGATCACTGGGTTTGTTGAAGGATGCCTACGATCGCTGTGGAGAAGTCTGCGCAGAGTATGCCAAGACCTTTTACTTGGGTGAGCAATCGAGGTTCATGGAACTTGCAACTCCATTACTCTTACTGATGTGCTTTCTCTGTGTGTCTGTGTTCAGGGACACTGCTCATGACTCCTGAAAGAAGAAAAGCTATCTGGGCAATCTATGGTAAGGAATCTTGATGCAATAATTTGTTTTGAAATTTCCTTTTTCGCAATTTTAGAGAGATCTTTAATAAGTTAATTGCTCGGATTCATATACAATCTGTCAGTTGACGACATGATAATCCATTAGAATATGAAGAGCAGTTGTTCATAAGCTTTTGTTTGGATCCTTTTCTCCCAACAATCATGCCAAAATCGCATTGTACTCTGCTAGAATAAGATATAGCTTGTTTGCACATGTTCTTGCTTAAACAATGGCATAACATGGAGTCATTTTTTGTCAACCAACTTGATGCTTTTTGTTTCCATCCGTTATTTCGTAACTATCTATGCCAAAACGGCCTTCCTGAAACCGTTAAACTATTGCATAATACAGAGCGGATTCTGTTAACCAACTCGATAAACTGTATCTGTTAACACAAACACCAGCATTGGCTTAATGTTGCCATGGTGTGTTCAGTGTGGTGTAGGAGGACCGATGAGCTTGTAGATGGTCCAAATGCTTCACAAATCACACCAACTGCTTTAGACCGATGGGAATCGAGGCTGGAGGATGTGTTTTCAGGCCAGCCATATGACATGCTTGATGCGGCCCTTTCCGATACCGTTAGAAAGTACCCGGTCGATATCCAGGCACGCATTCGACTTCTATGAAGGCATTGTTTTAATGGAGCTACTATGTCAAATAACTGATGCGCCCAACTTCTTGTCGTTTGGATTTTCAGCCATTTAGAGACATGATTGAAGGAATGCGATTAGATTTAAAGAAATCGAGATATAAAAACTTCAGCGAACTCTATCTCTATTGCTACTACGTCGCTGGAACTGTCGGATTGATGAGCGTTCCTGTGATGGGCATCGCACAAGAGTCGAAAGCCACAACAGAGAGTGTGTACAGTGCAGCTTTGGCTTTAGGGATTGCAAACCAACTGACCAACATTCTTAGGGATGTTGGTGAAGAGTAAGTCTTACAAATTCCTCAATTTGATCCTTAATAAGTTATCGACTTAGAGTTCGTGCCCCCTTGATCTCTCTCTGTCTCTCTCTCTCTCCCTCTCTCAGTGCTAGTAGAGGGAGGATTTATCTGCCACAGGATGAGCTTGCTGAGGCTGGTCTTTCAGATGAGGATATTTTTAATGGCAAGGTGACTGACAAGTGGAGGAGTTTCATGAAGAACCAAATCAAGAGGGCAAGAGTGTTCTTCCGAGAAGCTGAGATTGGCGTAACCGAACTCAATCAAGCTAGCCGATGGCCGGTAAGATCAGACCAACTTACTGTCCTTCTGTATGGAAGCAAGACAGCCAATGTGCCACTCCTTGCTTACTATCGCATTGCCTTTTTCTCATGGCTCGTTGCAGGTTTGGGCTTCTCTGGAATTGTATAGACAGATCCTCGACGAAATTGAAGCGAACGACTACAATAACTTCACTAAGCGAGCTTATGTTAGCAAGCCAAAGAAGCTTATGGCTCTGCCTATTGCGTATGGAAGATCTTTAGTTAGGCCATCTTCTCTGAGGCAGTCAAGCTTACTGAAAGCTTGAAGATAAATAGAATGTATGCCCTAAGCTGCCATTGTCGGGCGGTAAATTAGTACGTATTTATTCGAGGAACAGGTAGATCACATCAGTTATACATTGTCTTTGTATGTTAGACAATAACAAGTATGGTATTGTTCGAAGTAGAACAGATTGTTCATTCACAATCCTATCGAATTTAGGAGGTGATACTATTTCTCTTTCAAAATAAGAGTAACAAGGTTAAATTACTCCCGGCGGTATAATTATACGAATTTAAATCCTCGTATATTAGTGACAAGTTTTTCGAATCTAGTTGAGTTACCAGCAGAGTATCAGTCTAGTTGAGTTACCAGTATAGTACAGTATCATAAGTGGTGAATTAGAAGGAGCACGTTCTCAATTCTAAATCAGCTTTTGGATTCGGGTCCAAAGAAGTTTAAGTTGGACAAAAACAATTAACTAGCTAGTGTGACACACGGAATATATATATATATATATATATATATATATATATATATATATATAAAGTAATGCTCTGTTGCGGACCGCGTGCGCGACCGAGGCGCCAGACCGATAGGCAAGGGCCTGATCGGTCTGACTGTGTGGTCCGCACGGGAAGTCCGCACATCACGTCCGCAGCAGAACATTTTTGTGTGTGTATATATATATATATATATATATATATATATATATATATATATATATATATATATATATATAATCTTACATTTGTTGGATATAGGTGAATAGAATAGGAGGTGAAGAATAAAGAGATTTCATTGTGAATGAGATTTCAATCCCACATTGAAAGTTTCAAGGTATATTAGTTAGTTTAAATTGATTCATAAGCATGTTAGTTGTGAACCAATGCATGGGGAGAGGTTCTCTCTCACGCGTGGGTGCGCAGAGGGTGCAAATTCAGGGCATTGAACCAAGTTGACTCGTGTACGAACACCATTTGCACACATCGAATACAGGACCGGCCAAGGCAAAATTTGTTCAAGTGAATAAATCATCGTTTTGCCACCTGAAAATTTTTTTGCTTGTAGCTCAAATGTAACGGATGCATTAATTGATGATTAATGCAAAATCTATAACCTCTAGACATGACGTTTTGATCTAGACGGATTAATGAGCAGTAACTCCAGACGTTTTGATCTGGATGATTAATAATCAGTAAATGATATTAATTTGGTCATTAATTATTACATAAGTCTAAGCTCTATATAAAGCAGACAAGATCCTCTGTCCCAGTCTCCCAGAGGATCCCTGTCCCGCCTGTCCCACACTCGCCGGCGAGTCGTGCAATCGACGATCAGACACTATTGATAATTTTTTATTGTCGTTCCGAATCTAACGATATCCTGGGATAACAGTGAATCAGTCGTATTACAATCTCGTCGGATTCGATGGTGAATACGGCGAGATTGCAATTGCGACGATACCCGATGGGTTCACGTACCCCCAGGGTATAATTTTGTTCAGGGTGGCGACCGGAGGCCGCCGGTAATGTCCGATCGACGATCGGACAACTCGTCAGCCATCGTCAACGAGTGGGACGGAGGGGCAAGGATTCTCTGTGGGACCGAGGTTCCGACCTCTATATAAAGAGGTTGTGACCGAGAGCAAAAGAGAATAGAGAAGAAAAATTGTCTTCTACCTTCGTTTCCCTAATCTTCCGTGTGTTCCTGCTCGGTAGATTACCCGTGGTAGCAATCGGGTGCTCTCTCAGTTCGCCACGAGCAACCAGTGCTTGGTTGTGTCTGTGGTTTCGCTGTTGTATTCCGGGAAACAAACGTCTGTCTTAACCTCGAAGCACGGTTGGAAGAGGACAAATCTATTTTAACGAAAACGTTCATCTTAACCTCAAAGCACGGTCGAAAGAGGACAAATCTGTTTTAAGGAAACTGTATTACACAAGTCTTAACAACTTTTCATCTCAACTCTGGAGATTCTGCTCGGAAGCTCTAGCTTGGGAACTGCAGCTCGGGAGGTCTAGCTTGAGAGTCTGCAACCTGACTTTGTAACTCGGGAAGTCTCCAGCTCGGGAGATCCAGCTCAGGAGTTTCTAGCTCGGGAGGTTCAGCTCGGGAGTCTACACTTGGACTCTGCAACTCGGGAGTTTGCAGCTCAGCAGATCTAGCTCGAGAGTATGCATTGTACATACAAGGTAGCTCAGATTTTTCAGGCTACTCAACAGATAAGTTGAAATTAATTGTATATTTTCAATTTATTTTAATATCTCCAACAGTATCTCCTACAATATTTTACGGGGTGGATTTATATTAAGATCCAAGGGTCATTATCTAATTGGTTTAATAGTAATTTCTATTTTTAACACACAATTCAAATTCGAATACTAAATTTTATTTTATTTTTCTCCAATATATTTTTCATATTTCAACTAAATATACATTATAATAAATCTTTAAAGATTTAAAGAGATCATTATTAATAGTATGTTCTCCTCAAACTTAAAATTGTAAATCATCCCCTATATACTTATATTAGCCTGTAAGCCATGTTTGTAAAATTGTGATCTTGAATCATAGGTTCGTACAATCTCAGATCTATATTCACACGATCCTATGACCCAGAACACCGAATCGATCCTACATCATACATGATCATTTTTTTTTTTGCCTGTGGAATTAGAGTATGATCAATGAGATTGAAACAAAATTGGAGTAGGAATAGTAAAATTTTTTAGAGTTTATAACTTTTGATTTAGATTGAACTACGAAATCTATACGACAATTTACCAAAGGGCGTACGTAACAATACGAAATTACCAAAAGGCGTCCCATGGTTTCTATTTTACCAAAGGGCGCAGCCCTTTAAGTGAACTTCCTATTCTACCCTTGGCGCCACAATACACCTTTTCCATTACCATTTTCGAGACATCCGAACCACTTTTGCAGTAAAATAAAAATATGTGGTTCGGATGGCAAGGTCATTCTATCTCTCACCGCGAAAACGTAAATGGTATTGTTGAAGGAGGACATTGTGCGTGCCCTAGTTGTGCTTTAGTCGTTTGCTACTCCCTCGATTCCCTCCGCCCAACCAAAACCTAGGCTCCTATACAGGAAAGTGATAGTGTGTGATCCTGAGGCTGCTTGAAGTGTTAACGTTGAAGTTGATACTGCTCGGCACTATCAAAGTAGGATTTAGGGTTTCTGCAGGTTTGATTTGCATAATAATGGCAGGTAAAAGGTCTGTGGGTGGTTCCTCATCGTCTTCTTCATTGGCATTAATCACCAAGGTATGTGATATTGTTTATACTTAATTTTGCTGAATAAACACTACTTGTAATATTGTTTAAACTTATTTTTGCTGAATAAACACTGCTTGTGATATTGTTTATACTTATTTTTGCTGAATAAATTTGTAATGTATAAAAACTGTAGGGTTCAGATGAGTTTGGGAAAAAATTACATTGGTGCAGTGTTTTAGGCCATTTTAAACATTTTGTTGAAGCATTTGAAATTTTAAAAGATCAACACATTGCGAAGATCAAAGAGTCGCCCTTCAGTATTTTCTTGGACATTCAAGAATTGCAGCATATCCGGGGAATTTTGGTAAATATATTTGAAAGTTGGGATTCAACCTCGCAAGTTTTTAAATTCTCAGGTAATAGTTTTAATTATGAATTATAAACAGTATCTATAGTAAGATAAAACTTGGATATAGTTGACCTTAAATGATTGATATTTGATCAATTTAAATGAGTGAATTTAAGGTGAAATTCACTTCAGGTCGGTAGGCCTGAAATGAAATAATTTCAGGCCTACCGAGGGCCTGAAGTGAATTTACTTCAGGCCCTAGGTAGGCCTGAAAAATTCATTTCAGGCCCAACGTGGGTCTGAAATGAATTCATTTCAGGCCCAACGTGGGCATGAAATGAATTCATTTCAGGCCCAACGTGGGCCTGAATGATTCATTTCAGGCCCAACGTGGGCCTGAAGTAAATTCATTTCAGGCCCAACGTGGGCCTGAAATGATTTGGGCCTGAAATGAATTCATTTCAGGCCCAACGAGAAATAAATTGAATCCTATATTGTTGATGATAACTAAAGATTTTAATTGTTTCAGGTGTACCGGTTGCGTTCACCAGACGAGATGTTGCTTTGGTACTGGGTATAGTGGACCGTGGAGTTTCGATCCCTATTAATTCAACTGAAGCATCGGGTGACCTCTATCGTACTTACTTCTCAAAAGAAAAACAACCTACTAGAACAAGAATTGAGGACTTACTTAAACATTATTTTAAAAGTGTTGAATCAGAGGATGATGTGTTATTAGTTTGTAAATTTTATATTTTGTATATATTTGTTTGTGTTTTATTTTCGTCTAGTACATATAAGGTCCCTCTAGGGCTTGTAGATATAGTAGATGATTATGACAATCTTGGTAGATTCAACTGGGTGGAAGCTATCCATAAATTTTTGTCTCCCCAATTACCTAAGATTGGGGAATTATTTTCATCAAGTCAAGGAAACCAGAGGACCACAAACCTCCCTTATGTAAAGGGATTTGCTGGGCTTTTGGCAGTGAGTAGAATTTACCTAAATTATATTTTATAATATTTTGCTGTTATTAATGTAATTGGCTGGAAAACTTTGTGTAGGCATGGTTTTTGGAGCATGTACCCATTCAAAAACCATACAATGTTGAAGGACCCCGAATAAATAAGTGGAGGAATATTCCTTCGCATATTAGTAGGGTAAGGGACCTTGTCAACCAAATCAGCTCCGAAGAGGTAATTATTGTAAACTGTGATCTATGTTAGTTTATCTATGTTAGTTTGATATAGAAGCAGTAAAATTTGTGTACTTGGTAATTGACAGGTGATTGTTGAAATAATTCCTAACCTACATGAAAACACATTGTTTGAGAACCTTGAGATTGGGGATGACATTCCACAGCCAATAGCGACATCACAAGGACATGACACAGAAGATGTAAGGCCATGTGGTGAATGCATTCTTAAAGACACCCTAATCAAGGAGCTAACAGAGGAGAATATATGTTTGAATGAAAGGGTTAAGGAATTACTTTCAATTATTGAAAAAAAGGGCATGGAGGCTCAAGAAAGCTATCCTGTAGTCAGTCCTCTTTCTGATCCAGTATCTTGTAGAACAAGGAGAGGACGTGACCGAACTCGGTATGATTACAGGGATACTCCAATTGAGAGTCCAGTATGGCACCAACTATTACATAAGGGGAAGCGGAGAAAGGAACAAATATCAAATGTCATGGACAAGGGAAAAAGGAAACTTAGTGAGGAGGATATGGATGAAGCAAGAGAAACCATTACTGTAATGGAAGTCATGTCTGAAGAAGATATAGAGGAGGAGAAAAGAAGGACCTTCGAACTATACAAAATGAGGCTTCAAGGCATTGATGTATGTGACTTATTTTCATATTAATTACGTCAAATTTATTGAATTTGGTCATTAATTAGTTTGGTGTAAATTGTATCGATGTAGTTTGTGAAGAAGCATTTTATGAAGTCGAAGAAGAAAAATCAAGATAAAGAAGTGGCCTACGTGATAAATAAATTGGAGAACCTAAAGTAAGTTATGAAACATAGTTTAGTTAATATATTTGGGGCTTTAATATATAATCTTATCAATTAACTTGACAGGTTGGATAATGAATTTATCTGGGAGGATGCACCCTTTGCTTTGAAATTGCATTCATTCTTACAAATCCTCAATGGAGAGGTTTTTACAAAAGGCGAGGTCATTGATGCCTTTTGTAAAATGTTATTTAGGGGAGCATCCACATCTGGTAGGCCATACCACAAGTCAATATATTGTTCAACCTTCTTCACAGTAAGTGATGTAAATTAGTAAGAATAAATAGATTGTAGAAGACCTAGTATTATGATGTGGTTATTAATAATTTTGATTTTGCAACTATTTAGGCTTCAATAAGATCGTCAAGAAAGTTTTCCATGCAACAAGTGATGAAGACGGATATGATAGAACAAGGGTTTAGATATATTTTAATACCTTTGTGCAGTGATAATACACACTTTCACTTGTTGGCGGTGGATACAGAAGCAATGACTTTCATTCATTTAAATTCTCTTGCTAGTGGCCATAAATATAAGCATGATTTTGACTCAGCGGTGAGCTACCTACCTTTATTCATATATATGTTCATCATTTGATAAAAAATGTCATTGAAATTCATGATATATTTGACAGGTAAAAGAACTTAAACAATATACTCGCGAGGAACTTACGGCTATTCATCCATATCTACAAAGTCATCATCCCTTGGACAAATGGCCTTCCGTTAGACAAAAATGTCCCCAACAAGAACATAGGTCAGTAAGTGAGGAAGAGTTTGAAAATTTTAAAATGATCAAAGTATTTTATTACCCAACTTATTGAAATCTGAAATACTATTTGTTATTTTCAGCGTGGACTGTGCCTTCTTTGTTATGCAATACGTCCGATGTCTCCTATACGATGAGAAGATGGATTTCAAACAAGGAGATATGACGAAAATGAGATTTGATCTGACAGTAAATATTATGGGAGACATGTATTGTAAAACATGAGAGTGTCAATCTCTTGAAGTAATGTTGTAAAAAAACATCCTTTGCTGGTGATTCGGCTCCATTTGTATAGAAATTGTGTAATTTGTATGAATATAATTTATTGTCCAGAAAAACAAAACAATTGTGTGATGTTGATTCACATCGAGTTGCTGCAATGTAGTGTACCAACTGATACGGTAAGAAAACAACTCATAATGATTTGGACAAAGTTTGCACACCAGAAATAACATCTCTTTGGTTAACTCTAACTACTGACATATATCCAAGTACTGATCTAGGTCCATAAGTGGGTTTCTGATACATAATTTGAAAACATGACTTTATCGTCTCGAAGGAATTGAAAATTGGTATGCATTCTGTACTGAATTAGTAAGATGGATTATCTCTACCATAAATTTAAAATACTTGTTTCAAATTGTAAATTTTGATAATTAAATAAAATTAAAGGATTTGGTCACAACTTATAGATAAATATAGAATATTAATCTATAAATCATGATTTTATTTAATGGCCAAGGTGAGCATCAAATTTACTTTTCAGGAATACGGTGGGCCTGAAATAAAATGAATTCAGGCCCACGGTGGGCCTGAAATAAATCATTTCAGGCCCACCTTGGGCCTGAAATAAAAACACTTCAGGCCCAAGGAGGGCCTGAAATAAAACCTTTCAGGCCCAGGGTGGGCCTGAATAGATCCATTTCAGGCCCAGGGTGGGCCTGAAATAAATCAATTCAGGCCCACGGCGGGCCTGAAATAAAAACACTTCAGGCCCAAGGAGGGCCTGAAATAAAACCTTTCAGGCCGAAGTTGGGCCTGAATAGATCCATTTCAGGCCCAGGGTGGGCCTGAAATCAAGTCATTTCAGGGTCTCTGTTAAACATTAAATACTTCTGATTTAAGTTGGTGGATAATAAATTTGTAGTTGTATAGGTGTAAGACGTTTTTAGAAGATAACTGATAAATATTGGTACTTAGTGTGCACATAAAAATCCACTGATCTAGCCTTGGTGATACAGCAAGATCAGAGGATTGGGCACCCAAAATCTCATCTCCTATCTCAACCCTAACTACTGATCTAGGTTTTTCAGAATTCCAGATATAGGAGGTCCATCAGTGAGTTTTGCTCAAAACTCACTGATACACCTAAATCACTTATCTAGCCTTGGTGATACTGCAAGATCAGAGGGTTGGGCACCCAAAATCTCATCTCCTATCTCAACCCTAACTACTGATCTAGGTTTTTCAGAATTCCAGATATGGGAGGTCCATCAGTGAGTTTTGCTCAAAACTCACTGATAGACCTAAATCACTGATCTAGCCTTGGTGATACAGCAAGATCAGAGGGTTGGGCACCCAAAATCTCATCTCCTATCTCAACCCTAACTACTGATCTAGGTTTTTCAGAATTCCAGATATGGGAGGTCCATCAGTGAGTTTTGCTCAAAACTCACTGATAGACCTAAATCACTGATCTAGCCTTGGTGATACAGCAAGATCAGAGGGTTGGGCACCCAAAATCTCATCTCCTATCTCAACCCTAACTACTGATCTAGGTTTTTCAGGATTCCAGATATGGGAGGTCCATCAGTGAGTTTTGCTCAAAACTCACTGATACACCTAAATCACTGATCTAGCCTTGGTGATACAGCAAGATCAGAGGATTGGGCACCCAAAATCTCATCTCCTATCTCAACCCTAACTACTGATCTAGGTTTTTCAAAATTCCAGATATGGGAGGTCCATCAGTGAGTTTTGCTCAAAACTCACTGATACACCTAAATCACTGATCTAGCCTTGGTGATACAGCAAGATCAGAGGGTTGGGCACCCAAAATCTCATCTCCTATCTCAACCCTAACTACTGATCTAGGTTTTTCAGAATTCCAGATATGGGGGTCCATCAGTGAGTTTTGCTCAAAACTCACTGATAGACCTAAATCACTGATCTAGCCTTGGTGATACAGCAAGATCAGAGGGTTGGGCACCCAAAATCTCATCTCCTATCTCAACCCTAACTACTGATCTAGGTTTTTCAGAATTCCAGATATGGGAGGTCCATCAGTGAGTTTTGCTCAAAACTCACTGATAGACCTAAATCACTGATCTAGCCATGGTGATACAGCAAGATCAGAGGGTTGGGCACCCAAAATCTCATCTCCTATCTCAACCCTAACTACTGATCTAGGTTTTTCAGAATTCCAGATATGGGAGGTCCATCAGTGAGTTTTGCTCAAAACTCACTGATAGACCTAAATCACTGATCTAGCCTTGGTGATACAGCAAGATCAGAGAGTTGGACACCCAAAATCTCATCTCCTATCTCAACCCTAACTACTGATCTAGGTTTTTCAGGATTCCAGATATGGGAGGTCCATCAGTGAGTTTTGCTCAAAACTCACTGATAGACCTAAATCACTGATCTAGCCTTGGTGATACAGCAAGATCAGAGGGTTGGGCACCCAAAATCTCATCTCCTATCTCAACTCTAACTACTGATCTAGGTTTTTCAGAATTCCAGATATGGGAGGTCCATCAGTGAGTTTTGCTCAAAACTCACTGATACACCTAAATCACTGATCTAACCTTGGTGATACAGCAAGATCAGAGGGTTGGGCACCCAAAATCTCATCTCCTATCTCAACCCTAACTACTGATCTAGGTTTTTCAGGATTCCAGATATGGGAGGTCCATCAGTGAGTTTTGCTCAAAACTCACTGATAGATCTAAATCACTGATCTAGCCTTGGTGATACAGCAAGATCAGAGGGTTGGGCACCCAAAATCTCATCTCCTATCTCAACCCTAACTACTGATCTAGGTTTTTCAGGATTCCAGATATGGGAGGTCCATCAGTGAGTTTTGCTCAAAACTCACTGATAGACCTAAATCACTGATCTAGCCTTGGTGATACAGAAAGATCAGAGGGTTGGGCACCCAAAATCTCATCTCCTATCTCAACCCTAACTACTGATCTAGGTTTTTCAGAATTCCAGATATGGGAGGTCCATCAGTGTGTTTTGCTCAAAACTCACTGATAGACATAAATCACTGATCTAGCCTTGGTGATACAGCAAGATCAGAGGGTTGGGCACTGATAAGTGTCATTTTGTTGATCATTTTATATGTTTAAATCTGTGTTTGACCCATATTTTACTTGTGTAATTGTGGATTTGCCTAGGTTTTAGAATTTATACCCTTTTTGGACCTAAATGTAAATCTTGTTATATTTGGGTTGTTTTGTCACTAAATTTTTGATCTACTTTTGAAGGCTTCAAATGATCAGGGACCTAGGTAATGATGGGTCAAAGTTGAGTTAAAAGTGGATTAGATCCAAGGAATCGAGCGTCAACTAATTTGGACCGTCCGATGAGAGAACGGTTAGATCTAGACCATCTGAGAACTTTTGATCAATCCGAGCTGGGATTAAGGCTAATCAAGTGATCAGATCAAGATCTGAGAGTTTCAGCTAAATCAGAGACCATCTAGCCGTTGGATCATGATCGGAGTGTTCTAAACCATCCATACAAAGATCAAGGTGATCTGGATCATCCGTTGAAGATCTGGCAGATCCGAGCTACCACGAGGATGATCTTGACCTCTGATCAAGATCTGGAAAATTTGAATCAAATCGGACAACGATCCACCGTTGGATGAAGCGCAATCAATCTCAGCCGTCCGCTTCATTAACTACTTAAACCGAAGCCCTGTTCAGATCTGATGTCGCGACCTCACTTCTCTAGCTTAGTTCTTCAGCTCGTTCTCTTTGAATTTGGCATCGTTTTCCTTCAAATTTCTTCCATCAGAGGCGTGGCCGACTCGATCACAACCTTGGAGCGAGATCTGAATCCTTGGAAGAGCTTCCAATGGAGATTTAATCACTGATTTGCAGCTGTGCGCGATTCTGCGATCAGATCTGAAGTTGGAGCGATTTTCCATCGATTTGCGAGTTTAAGGGGTTCTTGGCTTGCCCTTGCATGACGAACAAGGTGGTTTTGAATCAAGGATTGGTCGAGGCTTAGTTTAAGTGCATTTCTTTTGTTTTCCTAGCTGTAAATTCTGTTTCAGCAAGCAGTTTCTGTTCTGTCTTCTTATCAGATGATTCGTTTTTGTTTCTGAATTGTTATAGCTGTAATTAGGCTTAAATTTTGCAAGTAATTAGCTAGTGAATTCGATCAGTGAACATTTGGATTTGAATTCAATTTATTTCCTACTGTTTTGCTTGCGTATCAATCTGTTGTAGTGCGTATCAGATTCCTTCCTGTTTCTGAAATTTCCAGCTTATTAAGTTTAGTTTTCGGATTGGTTCTGTTTCAATTAGTTTCAATGCTGTAATAGCATTAGATATAAGCCTGATAGTGAGCAATTCGATTGAGTTTCAGTTTGTTTCATATATCATTGCTTGAGTGCCAGATTGTTGCTGCATTCTATTTTTCTTCCTGCTGTATATCAATTTTATTCCCTGCTTCATTTCAGTTTCAATTCTGCATAAGTTCAGATTTAAGGCTGCATTGTTTCAGCTGTAGCTTCTTAATTTCGAGCCAAGTAAACCTTAGTTTCCTTATTTCTTGTCTGAACATTAAACGTTGCATTCAAATTTAAATTGCCTTGTGTTTAATTCCTGCAGTTGAAGTAATTCTGAATTTTGCAAACTGTTTCCATTTCCTGCAAGTAAGCTAGGTTTCTGAAAATTACAGCAATCATTTCTGCAGTTTCGTATCAAGGCATTTGTTTGTTCGAATCTTGCTTAAGTTGTAGTTATGCATCAGTTCAGTTAGTAGTTTGTTTTGTATTGGCTTGCAACTGAAATTCTGTATTTGGTTTCCAAGTCTTCATTGTCATTTCTGCAATAGATGAATTTCTGGGTAATCAGTTTGTTGACAACTTGGAAGTTTTTCATTCCACTTTGAATTTCACTTCACTGGTAGCTTGCTCTTTTCCAAGTTGAGTTTATTAGTTGTATTCCGGAATTTTTAGTCATTGCTTCAGCAAGTTGCAAGTTCAAGTTGGCACATTAGTTGTTTCAATCTCTTTTCTGCGTATCACAGATGTGGAATTCTGCGAGTAGTGTCAATGGTAGCTTAGGACTAAATTGGTATCAAGTTACATGTTGTTTCTAGTGTGCTAAGGTGCTTGAAATTAATTCGTAGCACGTTTGGATTGTTTTTGAGCTTTATCATCACTATATGCAATTGTTGCTCTTTAAGTTGGTAGCTAGCATGTGTTTCAAGTTAGTTGCTTCCGAAAGTTTTCATTACTGTTTCCATTCTTTAGCTTAGCATTGAGTTGCATTTTGAAGTAAGGTTTGCTTCATTAAGTCTCCATTGGTTAAGTCCTTAATTGCTATTACCTTGCCTAGTTCGCTTAGTTAATTTTGTCCTTCCTTTTCATTTCTTTCTCTTGCATTTTTCTTGTCTATTTGAAACCAAAATCCCATTTCTTATTTGAAACCCAAAAACATTACGACACATAAACGCGAGCTCGAATCAAACAAACTTGAACTAGCCCTTGGAAAAAATACGACCTGTGGCCCCTTTACTACGCTTTTCTTCTTTGATTGCAAAAAGGGTTTCCAGCTTTCATCTATAAATTCTAAATTTGATGAGCCCATACATTTCGTGACAAATTAATTAGTATATTTGGGCCTATCAAATTTTTGGCGCCGTTGCCGGGGAACATACTAGTTGAGTTGTTTGATTTTTGCTTGTATGCTTTTGGACATATCATTGGGTTCTATTTTATTTTGCTTTATCTCTTGTATACGGTTGCTGCCATTTTTTCTTGTTTGTTTTGTGACAGGGATGCAAAATCAAAATGTGGTCACCAGAGGACTGTAAAGAGATCACAAGTGCACTGTCAGAGTTAAAATTTTGGTTGAATCAACAAATAACCAACAGGCCTTCATCTACTTACCAGCCACCATTACAACAATTCGAGCAACCACAGCAATTCCAACAATTTCAGCCGGATTTTCAGCCAAGTCTATCAAATTTTCAGAATTTTCAGAATGGGCAGCCACTATTGCAAAATTTTCAGCCCAATCAACCAAATTTTCAGCAAGAGTTTCAGCCCCAGTTTCAGCAATTTCAGCCTTCTAATCCGAATTTCCAGCCTACATTTCAGCAATTTGAACCTCAATTCCAGCCATATCAACAGGGGCAGCAAGTGTGTCAAACATTTCAGCAAGATCCGCCTCAAAACCAGCCATTTTATCAGCCCACACAGCCCTTGAATCAAAATTTTCAGCCTTACAACCAAGGGTTTCAAAATCAGAATTTTCAGCCCTTGCCACAGAATTTTCCACACCAAAATCAGAACTTTCAAGGCTACAACTCCCAGCAAAGTTTCCAAGAATATCAGCCCTTTAATCAGCCTCAACAGCCATGTTTTCAACCAAATCAGCAAGCTCAAAATTTTCAGCCTACTTCATCCTTTCAAAATCAGTCAAGGAGCTATGCTAACCAAGGAGGCTTTGAGAGTCTTAATGAGAATGAGGCACAACAACAAAGAATAGAGGAGATTTATCAACAAGTTGTACAATATCATCAAAAGCAGCAAAGGCTTCAAGACATCGAAAGAGGCGTTGGACAAATTTCTAGTCAAATGAATCAAATGCCAGTTCAAGGTGACCCTAGTGCAGGGCCAAATCTTTCTTTAATGGATCTTGCAATTTTAGAAGAAGAAGAAGAAGAATACATTAAAGTCTGGGCACCTACAGCATGCATTCCTCCGGAGACTCCTATTCAAAATCCAATTCCCAATTTTTCAGCTCCAGAAGAAGAAACTGAATCTCCACAGGACCATTTTAGACTTTTATTTTCTGATGATAGTGTTGTTAGTGGTCCTAATTTTTCTAATGTTGTTGTTGCAGATATTGTAGAAGAAGCATGCAGAGGAGATGATTCCATATGTGTAGGGGATTGCACTAAGCCCCAGGGACCACCACAAGATTTAGAGAATGAACCAGAAAGTGTAGGGACTTGCATGGTGGAAGCAAGCACCCAAGGATCACCAGTTGATTGTCCACCAGAGCCTGAGGCTGAAGAGGAGCATGAACATGACCAGGAGGAGACCACAGATACACCTTCAGGTATTATCCAGCACGCTCAGGTAAGTATTTCTCCTTTTTGTTCAGAAAAATGCAGCAAGGTACCTAGTGCTAACTTTATTGATTCTGATGAATTTATTGATATACCTTGTGTAGAGATTGTTTGTGAAAATCCAATAGAGGTACCGAACATTGATTTCATTGATCGTACTGCATTACTTGATACATCTCTTGCTATGGATAGCGAAATAATTTTAGAGGCACCCATAATGGATGTAGTTTGTTATGATGATATTCTTGATACATATTATGTTGATAGTGAAAAAATTTTAGAAGAGCCTGAAATTGAAGTTGTTTATTATGAAGAATCTCTTGCTATTTCTTATGCTGAAATTGAGTGTGAAAAACTTTTGGAGGTACCTGAGATTGATTTTATTGACTGTGGAACTTTTCTTGATATACCTCATGTAGAATATGCTTGTGAAAATTTTTTAGAAAAACCTGAAATTGAAGTTGTTTATTGTGAAGAATCTCTTGTTATTTCTTATGCTGAAATTGAATGTGAAAAATTGTTAGAGGTACCTGAGATTGATTTTATTGACTGTGGAACTTTTCTTGATATACCTCATGTAGAATATGCTTGTGAAAAATTTATTGAGGTACCCAAAATTGATTTTATTGGATGCGATGCATTTTTAGATACATTTTATGTAAAGATTGATGATATTGCACTTCTTTCTTACCCTGCACGCTTGAGGGAGGTCTTACATGGTTTTGCAGGGTCCAGAAGACTACTGGAATGGGTACTCCACCTAAATAGTCTTCGACCTCCTGGAAGATTTTCTAAAAAGAATAAAGAGGGAGGAGATGATCTTGCTTTAACTTATAGCACTCCACCTCTGAAGTGGCTATTGCACTTAAATCACCTTCGGCCACCTGGACAGTTTACTGCGAAAAATAAGTGTGGGGGAGTAATGCAAAATAAAATTGAGCAAATGAAAGAAATTTTTTCAGCTACTCCTACTCCTCCACTACCAAGATGGAGATTATTCCTTGATAGACTCCGACCGCCAGAAATAAAAGGGAGTTTACTTTTTCTTGCATTTTCTTTCATTGCCTTTTTCATCTTTATGCTTGTTAGAAGTAGAATTTTCTTTTGAAATGAATTCTTGCTAATAAATGCATGAGTAGAGTAGAATTAATAAATAGACATTGTAAATATCATTTTATATCTTTTGGCATTTTTTCTTCATGAGTAGGAATAAATGTATTCCTCTAGGTTGTCTTCATAGCATTTTAGAGTCTTTTGAAAACAAATTAAATTTGGTTGTTAAAACTTAGGGTTTGAGCTCATGGATGAAATCTTGGATGCTTGAGTACTACTTGGCCATGGATTCTTGATTGAGGAATTGAGATGAATTATTTTCACCTAGTGAGGTTAACCTTATTTTTGTGACACATACATGTGATTGTACTCTAGAACTTGCTTAGGTTCTTTCAAAATCATATTTCAATGATTTGATCACATTTATAGAGGAGTATCATTTTGTTCCTTATCTCATATCAAATTTCATGAATTTCCCTTATATCACTTCATATATCTCATTTTCCCTACCTACTTTTCATATTGCTTCTAAATTCATTTTCTAGGGACTTGTTTGTTTGGAGATGTTCTTTGATGTTATTTTGCCCGAGACGGACAAAAGATTAAGTGTGGGGGAGTGGCTAGTGTGATGGAAACATATAAAAAAAAAGTGCATTTCATTTTTGAGTGGAAGCCAAAAGATACCCAATTGAGTGGAACTTGGTATCAAGATAAATGGGGATTCAGTTGTGAATTGGAGGTGAATTGGACCTAAGGAATCTCAATTAGAAAGAAATGGCACACGGAAAAAAAAACAGAAAAAAAAAACAGGAAAAAAAAAACAGAAAAATTGTGCCATGGAAGAGTTTGAAAGCAATGGAGTTTGTAGCACTTGGGAAGTAGGAATTATGGAAGTTTTAAATTGGCAACACTTTGCTGAGGTTTGGAATGAGTTGTAAAGTTTGACTTGAGGCAGGAAATGGTGTGCAGAAATCCGAACAAGGTGGAAACAAGTGAAGAGAAAAAAAAATCTATGTAAGGAAAAATCAAGGATTTTGTGCCAAAATGGAAGAAATGCTATGAATTGTGTCGGCCACTCTTCTAGTAGCTGAATTGCAGCTATATATATTTCTGAAATCAGTGCAAGGGTTGCTAGAATCTGAAAAAAAAAAGAAACAAAACAGTTGGTATCAATTTGAAAGTGAGTGTGCCATGGATGGGATTTGAAATTGTTAAGCTTTGATTCTCAAGTGAAGCATGTGGATTTTCCATTGTAATTCGAGGTTAATTGCTGCGAAACATCAGTGAATTGTAAGGTTTACAAGTTAAGTGTGGAGTTGTCCAAATAAACAAGTGCAGCTGCCAACAAAAAAAAAATCAGAAAAGGGAAAAACAGAAAAAAAAACAGTGAAGTTGGAACTCAAATTGGCACACTGAATTCAAGCTATTCGGCTGTGATACAACTGATACTAATCAGTTTGTTTGAAGTTTATTTGGTATCAGATTCTGGAGCTGCAGAATTGTAAGGAGTTGGGGGAATTGATTGAATACAAAAATGAATTGAAAGTAGAGTTAAACTCACGAGTAGCAATATAGTTGAAGCTCATGGTAGCATTGGATTGAAACTGATTTCGATCAGGATTTGGAGGAGCTGATCACATCATAAAGGAATTAAGAAAGGTTGCAGAAAAATCAGTAAATAAGCAGTTAAAAAAAAAAGGAAACAGTTCGAAAAAAAAACAGAAAAAAACCAGTTTGAGGAAAATCAAGGAAGCAAGTTGGTGTCCAATTGAATTTTCGGCATCATGAAATCAGTGGAGATGTTCTTATCCGAATCAGAGCTTTGATCTATTACATTCTGATGTCAGTAGAGAGAAAGAAAAAGAAAAGAAAAATCAAAAAGAAGAAGAGAAGAGCAAAATTGGCACACAAGATGGAAATTTGGCACAAAGGATTTATTGAATTCTTTTCATAAGATTTTTGAAGGGCATTGCAAAGACTCATTCCATTCCACTTTGGACTACATAGGACTGAAAAGAGGGCGAAAATGCATCAAGAATATCCTTGAACATCCAAGTCTTCCATTCCATCAAATTTGCTATTTTCATGTCTTCTATTTCAATTTTTACCATCTTCTATATCTTTCACTTGTTTGAATAAACTTTTATAGATGATTGATTCTAATCTTGAATAATGGTAGAGAGTAGATAATAAGCAAGCTTATGGTAGTGCAAGAAGCATGTGTGTATGAATGAGCTCCATTTTCATCATGAACTTAGCACTTAGGAGGAGAGCCACCAAAAATTACCTTGAAAGGTCCAGAGAGTGAAATTCATCTCAATGACTCATGAAGGTTGAATTTGTTAAGTTGTTGATTTAAGGACAAGGTACTAATCTATAGAGCTTAGATTTTTGAGAATTAACTACCCTAGGTAATTTCTTTTCAATTGCTTCTACTCATGTTTGGGAATAACCTAGGGGATACATATTTAGTACTTTTCACGAGACGCTCAAGCCTAAGTGTGGGGGAGTTGATAAGTGTCATTTTGTTGATCATTTTATATGTTTAAATCTGTGTTTGACCCATATTTTACTTGTGTAATTGTGGATTTGCCTAGGTTTTAGAATTTATACTCTTTTTGGACCTAAATGTAAATCTTGTTATATTTGGGTTGTTTTGTCACTAAATTTTTGATCTACTTTTGAAGGCTTCAAATGATCAGGGACCTAGGTAATGATGGGTCAAAGTTGAGTTAAAAGTGGATTAGATCCAAGGAATCGAGCGTCAACTAATTTGGACCGTCCGATGAGAGAACGGTTAGATCTAGACCATCTGAGAACTTTTGATCAATCCGAGCTGGGATTAAGGCTAATCAAGTGATCAGATCAAGATCTGAGAGTTTCAGCTAAATCAGAGACCATCTAGCCGTTGGATCATGATCGGAGTGTTCTAAACCATCCATACAAAGATCAAGGTGATCTGGATCATCCGTTGAAGATCTGGCAGATCCGAGCTACCACGAGGATGATCTTGACCTCTGATCAAGATCTGGAAATTTGAATCAAATCGGACAACGATCCACCGTTGGATGAAGCGCAATCAATCTCAGCCGTCCGCTTCATTAACTACTTAAACCGAAGCCCTGTTCAGATCTGATGTCGCGACCTCACTTCTCTAGCTTAGTTCTTCAGCTCGTTCTCTTTGAATTTGGCATCGTTTTCCTTCAAATTTCTTCCATCAGAGGCGTGGCCGACTCGATCACAACCTTGGAGCGAGATCTGAATCCTTGGAAGAGCTTCCAATGGAGATTTAATCACTGATTTGCAGCTGTGCGCGATTCTGCGATCAGATCTGAAGTTGGAGCGATTTCCATCGATTTGCGAGTTTAAGGGGTTCTTGGCTTGCCCTTGCATGACGAACAAGGTGGTTTTGAATCAAGGATTGGTCGAGGCTTAGTTTAAGTGCATTTCTTTTGTTTTCCTAGCTGTAAATTCTGTTTCAGCAAGCAGTTTCTGTTCTGTCTTCTTATCAGATGATTCGTTTTTGTTTCTGAATTGTTATAGCTGTAATTAGGCTTAAATTTTGCAAGTAATTAGCTAGTGAATTCGATCAGTGAACATTTGGATTTGAATTCAATTTATTTCCTACTGTTTTGCTTGCGTATCAATCTGTTGTAGTGCGTATCAGATTCCTTCCTGTTTCTGAAATTTCCAGCTTATTAAGTTTAGTTTTCGGATTGGTTCTGTTTCAATTAGTTTCAATGCTGTAATAGCATTAGATATAAGCCTGATAGTGAGCAATTCGATTGAGTTTCAGTTTGTTTCATATATCATTGCTTGAGTGCCAGATTGTTGCTGCATTCTATTTTTCTTCCTGCTGTATATCAATTTTATTCCCTGCTTCATTTCAGTTTCAATTCTGCATAAGTTCAGATTTAAGGCTGCATTGTTTCAGCTGTAGCTTCTTAATTTCGAGCCAAGTAAACCTTAGTTTCCTTATTTCTTGTCTGAACATTAAACGTTGCATTCAAATTTAAATTGCCTTGTGTTTAATTCCTGCAGTTGAAGTAATTCTGAATTTTGCAAACTGTTTCCATTTCCTGCAAGTAAGCTAGGTTTCTGAAAATTACAGCAATCATTTCTGCAGTTTCGTATCAAGGCATTTGTTTGTTCGAATCTTGCTTAAGTTGTAGTTATGCATCAGTTCAGTTAGTAGTTTGTTTTGTATTGGCTTGCAACTGAAATTCTGTATTTGGTTTCCAAGTCTTCATTGTCATTTCTGCAATAGATGAATTTCTGGGTAATCAGTTTGTTGACAACTTGGAAGTTTTTCATTCCACTTTGAATTTCACTTCACTGGTAGCTTGCTCTTTTCCAAGTTGAGTTTATTAGTTGTATTCCGGAATTTTTAGTCATTGCTTCAGCAAGTTGCAAGTTCAAGTTGGCACATTAGTTGTTTCAATCTCTTTTCTGCGTATCACAGATGTGGAATTCTGCGAGTAGTGTCAATGGTAGCTTAGGACTAAATTGGTATCAAGTTACATGTTGTTTCTAGTGTGCTAAGGTGCTTGAAATTAATTCGTAGCACGTTTGGATTGTTTTGAGCTTTATCATCACTATATGCAATTGTTGCTCTTTAAGTTGGTAGCTAGCATGTGTTTCAAGTTAGTTGCTTCCGAAAGTTTTCATTACTGTTTCCATTCTTTAGCTTAGCATTGAGTTGCATTTTGAAGTAAGGTTTGCTTCATTAAGTCTCCATTGGTTAAGTCCTTAATTGCTATTACCTTGCCTAGTTCGCTTAGTTAATTTTGTCCTTCCTTTTCATTTCTTTCTCTTGCATTTTTCTTGTCTATTTGAAACCAAAATCCCATTTCTTATTTGAAACCCAAAAACATTACGACACATAAACGCGAGCTCGAATCAAACAACTTGAACTAGCCCTTGGAAAAAATACGACCTGTGGCCCCTTTACTATGCTTTTTCTTCTTTGATTGCAA
>JAGFNQ010003588.1:221684-264128 GCA_024364735.1 Boesenbergia rotunda
CGACTCATTTGGACCGTCCGATGCAAGAATGGTTAGATCTAGACCATCTGAGAACTTCTGATCAATCCGAGCTAGGATTAAGTCTAATCAAGCGATCAGATCACGATCTGAGAGTTTCAGCTCAATCGGAGATCATCTGGCCGTTGGATCACGATCAGAGAGATTTAGACCATCCATTCAAATATCAGCTTGATCTGAGCCATCCGCTACAGATCTGGCAGATCCGAGCTACCACGAGGATGATCCTGACCTCTGATCAAGATCTGGAAATTTTGAATCAAATCGAACGAAGATCCACCGTTGGATGAAGCGCAATCGATCTGGGCCGTCCACTGCTTTAACTACTTAAACCACTTCCCTGTTTCAGATCTGGTGTCGCGACCTCACTTCTCTAGCTTAGTTCTTCAGCTCGTTCTCTTTGAATTTGGCATCGTTTTCCTTCAAATTTCTTCCATCAGAGGCGTGGCCAACTCGATCACAACCTTGGAGCGAGATCTGAATCCTTGGAAGAGCTTCCAATGGAGATTTAATCACTGATTTGCAGCTGTGCGCGATTCTGTGATCAGATCTGAAGTTGGAGCAATTTTCCATCGATTTGCGAGTTTAAGGGGTTCTTGGCTTGCCCTTGCGTGACGAACAAGGTGGTTTTGAATCAAGGATTGGTCGAGGCTTAGTTTAAGTGCATTTCTTTTGTTTTCCTAGCTGTAAATTCTATTTCAGCAAGCAGTTTCTGTTCTGTCTTCTTATCAGATGATTCGTTTTCGTTTCTGAATTGTTATAGCTGTAATTAGGCTTAAATTTTGCAAGTAATTAGCTAGTGAATTCGATCAGTGAACATTTGGATTTGAATTCAATTTATTTCCTACTGTTTTGCTTGCGTATCAATCTGTTGTAGTGCGTATCAGATTCCTTCCTGTTTCTGAAATTTCCAGCTTATTAAGTTTAGTTTTTGGATTGGTTCTGTTTCAATTAGTTTCAATGTTGTAATAGCATTAGATATAAGCCTGATAGTGAGCAATTCGATTGAGTTTCAGTTTGTTTCATATTTCATTGCTTGTGTGCCAGATTGTTGCTGCATTCTATTTTTCTTCCTGCTGTATATCAATTTTATTCCCTGCTTCATTTCAGTTTCAATTCTGCATAAGTTCAGATTTAAGGCTGCATTGTTTCAGCTGTAGCTTCTTAATTTTGAGCCAAGTAAACCTTAGTTTCCTTATTTCTTGTCTGAACATTAAACATTGCATTCAAATTTAAATTGCCTTGTGTTTAATTCCTGCAGTTGAAGTAATTCTGAATTTTGCAAACTGTTTCCATTTCCTGCAAGTAAGCTAGGTTTCTGAAAATTACAGCAATCATTTCTGCAGTTTCGTATCAAGGCATTTGTTTGTTCGAATCTTGCTTAAGTTGTAGTTATGCATCAGTTCAGTTAGTAGTTTGTTTTGTATTGGCTTGCAACTGAAATTCCGTATTTGGTTTCCAAGTTTTCATTGTCATTTCTGCAATGGATGAATTTCTGGGTAATCAGTTTGTTGACAACTTGGAAGTTTTTCATTCCACTTTGAATTTCACTTCACTGGTAGCTTGCTCTTTTCCAAGTTGAGTTTATTAGTTGTATTCCGGAATTTTTAGTCATTGCTTCAGCAAGTTGCAAGTTCAAGTTGGCACATTAGTTGTTTCAATCTCTTTTCTGCGTATCACAGATGTGGAATTCTGCGAGTAGTGTCAATGGTAGCTTAGGACTAAATTGGTATCAAGTTACATGTTGTTTCTAGTGTGCTAAGGTGCTTGAAATTAATTCGTAGCACATTTGGATTGTTTTTGAGCTTTATCATCACTATATGCAATTGTTGCTCTTTAAGTTGGTAGCTAGCATGTGTTTCAAGTTAGTTGCTTCCGAAAGTTTTCATTACTGTTTCCATTCTTTAGCTTAGCATTGAGTTGCATTTTGAAGTAAGGTTTGCTTCATTAAGTCTCCATTGGTTAAGTCCTTAATTGCTATTACCTTGCCTAGTTCGCTTAGTTAATTTTGTCCTTCCTTTTCATTTCTTTCTCTTGCATTTTTCTTGTCTATTTGAAACCAAAATCCCATTTCTTATTTGAAACCCAAAAACATTATGACACATAAACGCGAGCTCGAATCAAACAAACTTGAACTAGCCCTTGGAAAAAATACGACCTGTGGCCCCTTTACTACGCTTTTCTTCTTTGATTGCAAAAAGGGTTTCCAGCTTTCATTTATAAATTTCTAAATTTGAGACCCACATTCGTGACAGTCATTTTGGGTCCATCAGAGGGCTAGGTGAAAAGTCCTAGCTTGGAGGGCTAGGTGAAAAGTCCTAACATGGAGGGTTAGGTGCAAATTCCCAACATGGAGAGTTAGATGGAAAAATCCTTAGCTTGGAGGGCTAAGGTGGATGAATTCCTAGCTTGGAGGGCTAGGGTTGAGTCACTAGATCGGTCTGGTGACCGATCAGGGACATTGGCACGCTGCTCCTTAGTGGATCGGTCTGGTGACCGATCCAGCTATGTCTGATCGGACTGGTGACCGATCAGGGAGCACACAGTGAGATTGGGAAACTACTGTGTGGCTCCTGATCGGACCGGTGACCGATCAGGGAGCAGGCTGCTTCCTTGCTGTCTTGCTCCTGATCGGTCTGGTGACCAATCAGGGAGCAAACAGTGAGTGAGTTCCCTTGCTGATCAGAGCCTTGGATTGGTCCGGTGACCGATCAGGAATCTTGGGTTTGATTAAAAAGTAACTGTTCATCTGCTTTGATCGGTCTGGGTGACCGATCAGGATCCAATCTGATCGGTCTGGTGACCGATCAGGATCCAATCTGATCGGTCTGGTGATCGATCAGGATCCACCCTGATCGGTCTGGTGACCGATCAGGCGTGTATAGATGCGAGAGCTGGGAATCCCAGCAAAGTAGTGGATCGATCTGGTGATCGATCCACACACCCTGGATCGGTCCGGTGACCGATCACTTTAATTCAAATTTCTCTGTCAGACGCGGTCAGAGTGTCTGATCGTATCGGATTTGCTGATGTATGTTTTCTGATATGTGATATGCTGCGTGATCTTCTTCTCTAATGCTCTGATTGAGTTTCAGGTGACAGGGGAGGATTCAAACACTCTAGGAGAAGTCAAAGCGCGCTTTCCTCAGAGCAGGTTTGTCCCTTTTCCCATCTCAGGTTGCAACGGCGAGCTGCAGACTGGAGCTAAGACTGGAGCTCGACTGAGGAGCTCAGTGAGTCCAGAGATAGCTCAGTAGAGGCCGGCGTTGGCAGTTGAGTAGCTGGGAGCTACAGAGATGGTGTCACCTGTCGCTTGGCGGAGAAACAAAAAGGAACGCGAGAGTTGAGTTCAGTATGACTTGCAGTTCTTGAAGTTGCTTTGTGTTCTTGCGTTCTGCTGAGAGAAGCTTGCTGTTCTTGAGTTCTTCAACCATTCTAAGCAAGCTATTGAGAAGCAATCATCATACTTGAGCGCTTGAAGGAGAAAACAAGAAGCTTGGAGTCCGACAGTGGGAAGACACGAAGCAGACAAGGGTCTGCGTGAGATCGCCACTGGGTGGAGCTCAGGGAAGCTTGCTGTGTTTTATCCTCTCTAAGTGTTTGAGTAAGACCTTCTTGTTGTTGTTTCATTGTGCTCATTATATATCATTGTTTGAAACACGCTGTGGAGAGGTTTCTCCACCGAGAAGGAGGTTGCTTCATATCCGGTGTTAACCGGGGCTTGATCTGCAACGATCAAGGGATCGCCGACCTCAAGGGCACGCCAAGGAGTAGGGGCAAGTTATCCCCGAACCTTGTAAACCCTCCGTGTTAGCGATCTTGCTAGCTGTGTGTGTTTTGCGTTCATTTGGTTTTTCTGCATACTCTGTTTTCCATTCTTTCCGCTGTGCTACTGATATTTGAGTTGCAGAAATCGTGATAAGTTTTCAACGGGCAAGCGATTGTCTATATTCACCCCCCCCCCTCTATAGCCATCTCGTTCCCAACAAAAACATGGATTTGAGAGCCTAAATTTATCAGCAAAATGGTAATTATCAACTCCCCCACACTTACTCTTGGGCGTCTCGCACAAGCCAACTAGTTAACCTAAGATGTATCCCCCTAGATTATTCTCAATCATAGTTAGAAGCAATTGAAAGGAAATTACCTAGGGTTTTCAATTCTCAAAAATCTAAACTCAATGGACTAGAAACTTGTCCTTAAATCAATAACTTAGTATACTTCATCCTTCATGACTCATTGAGATGAATTAAACTCACAAAGCCTCTCAAGGAAATATTTAGTGGCTCTCTTCCTAAATTCTACATTTGTGGTGAAGTGGAGCCCACTCAAACACAACATGTTTCTTGCACTACCATAAGCTTGCTTATTATCTACTCTCCACCATCATTCCTGATTTGGATCCACACCTACAAAAGCTTATTCAAACAAGGTAAAGAAATATGAAATGATAAGAATGAATTAGAGGTTTAGAAAATAGAAAAGTTAAGGGAATAGAAGACTTGGATACTCGAGAATGTTTCTAATGAACTTTGCCCTTTTTTTTTTATTGTCTTGATAAGTGTTATTTTACTAATCATTTCAGATTCTTAAATCTATGTTTGACTCATATTTCACTTGTTTAATATTGAATTTAGCCTAGGTTTCATGAATCTATTCTATTTTGGGCTTTATTGTAAATCTTGATACATTTGCATTATTTTGCCACTAAATTGTTATTCTACTTTTTTAGGCTTGGAAGGATCATGGACCTAGGCCATGCTGGGTCAGACTTGAGTCGAAGTGGACCTGGATCGAGTGATCAAGCATCGACTAATATGGGCCGTCCGATTCAAAAATGGTAGATCTGAGCCATCGGTCAACTTCTGGTTAATCCGAGTTCAAGATAGAGTCAATCATGACCATAGATCAAGATCTGAAAATTTCAGCCAAATCAGAAGTAATCTGACAGTTGGATCAAGCTCAAGATGTTCTAGACCATCCATTCAAGAAAAGGAATGATTTGGACCATCCGCCACTGATCTGGTGAATCTGAGCTAGGGTTAAGGTTAATCAAGTACTTGGATCATGATCTGAAGGTTTCATCCAAATCAGAGATCATTCAACCGTTGGATCAAGATCTGAGGGATCTAGATCATCCATTCACAGATCAGGTTGATCTGAGCCATCCATTGCAAATCTGGAAGGTCCAAGCTACTGGGAGGCAAATCCTGACCCTTGATCAATATCTGGAAGTTTTGGTTCAGATCTGAAGAGATCCAGCTGTTGGATGGAGTTAATGAAATCTGGGTCGTCCATTGCTAAGTATTTAAACTAATTTCTCCACAGGTTGCAGCTTGTCGCGTCTTCTTCGCCGCAGCTCAGTTCTTGCATTTTTCTTCACCGTTTTTCTTCAAATTTTCTTCATCTGAGGGCATGACCACATCAATTTCAACCTTAGATGAAGTTCTAGATCATTGGGAAGATCTCTCCGTGAAGATTCCAGCTCCATTTTGCCCAAGAACAGAGCTGATTGAGGTTTCATCAGTTCTGCCGTTTGATTGCCTTGGTCTCGTTTGTGTGCCATTTTCATCCATCTGAGCTATCTGGAGGGTCCTCTGGAGTGCTCTGATCATCCCCAAGCCATCGTTGCAATCAACCACAGCGAGAGTGAAGAGATCGAATGGGTTTTTCAGATTTGAGCAGAGTGTGAGTTTGATTTGCTTACTGAGACAGTTTTCCCAGCGATTTGTTGAGCTTACGGGTTCGAGGCTCACTCTTGTGTGACGGCAAGAAGATCTTGAGCTAAGGGAAGGGATTGATGATAGTTTTCTTAATGCATTTCTGTTATTAACTGTAATTTCGATTTTTGCAAGTTATTTCAGTTCTAAATTTTTGTATCAGAATGTTTAGTCTTCTTTTCTGAATTGTTTCTGCCATAATTAGGGCTCAGTCCTGCAAGTTAAGTAGCTAGGGAGCTTGTTTAGTGAACAATTGTTCTCAATTTTAGTTTAGTTCATGATTCAATGCTTGCGTTCCAGTTTTATTGCTGCGTATCAGCCTTTTCATTCTGCGTATCAGTCCTTTAGTTCCTGAATTTTATATCAGTGAGTCTAGTTTATTTCTGAATCATTTTTGAATACTAGTTTGGTACAATCGATCTTAGTTGCAAGTTTGTTTTTGAAATCGTATCATTTCTGAATTTTTGCATTCCTGCGCATCATTTCTGCATCAAGCTTGTGTCTGAATTGATTAACTTTCGAGTTCTGAATTTCCTTACTCATCCCTGCATATCACTTCATTTATAGTTGTGCTGTCCAATGCTACATCGATCAGTTTTGATTCTTAGTTGTTAGATGTTAGTTCTGCATTAGTATCAATTTGGCACATCAGCTTTCCTTGTTTGCATGCCAAGTTTGCTGAATTTCTGCATTGGTTCATTAAGTTTCCATTGATTGAGTTCCTTCGTTGATTCTACCTCGTTTAATTTCGTTCAGCTAAGTTTCTTTACTTTTCATTGTGTTTTAATTTCTAATTGAAACCAAACCCAAATCTTATCTGAAACCCAAAAATATCTGACGACACATAAACTCGAGCTCGAATCAACGAACCTTAACTAGCCCTAGGAAAAATACGACCTGTGGCCCGTTTACTACCTTTTTATCGTTGCTAGCAAAAAAGGGTTTCCAGCTATACGAATATCTAATTTGAGACCCACGTTCGTGACAGCCTCTTTTGGGTTCATCACTCTTCAAGCCATGTGGGACGAATCCACCTCCGAAGAAGAAGAAGAGGCCCCACAGTCAAATCTCCTCACCTTAACCGCTACGGAAGACATCAACACCGGATCGGAGTCGGAGCCAGACGACAGAAGGCTCACAATATCGGAAAATGACCAAATAACGGTATGAGGTTATTTCGAATTCGAATTATCAAAATTAATAGCTTATTTATCTCGTAACTTGGCGAAAGCCAAAATCCGGGTCGAATCCCTCCGACAGGAAGTAAAACTCCTGAAAGAGGAAGTCGACTCTAGATCCTTGACCGAGAAGGTTCAAGAATGAACATCTACTCAAGTTGAAAAGCTTGAGAAAGAGAACTTCTCCTTGAAAACTAAAGTCATGGAGCTCAGAGTGGCTTTAGAATGATTTACTTCGGGTTCCATGGGTCTTGACATGATCCTTGGAAAACAGAAGTCTGTTCTTAATCGATCTGGGTTAGGGTATCGAACCAAGTCGAGACAACGGTCATATTGTGCTATATTGAACCAACCTAGAGACAAAGTTCAAGCATGGGTACCCAAACTTTGCTTGAACAACCAAGCTGGATCAAACCAGTATTGGATCCCCAAGGACAAGATTCACATCTAGCCTAATCATTATCGTGGCTTTAGTCTAGGGGGAGCCAATTTAAAAATAATTTTCATAATTAGATAAAAAAAATTTTAATTCCTTAATTTTAATTGCATGCTTGATTGTTTATTTATTTCTGCAAATTATTATGTTTAGACCTAGGACTGGTTAGACTAAGGACTGAAACGACTTAATTGAAATTTGAATAACATAGTATTGGGTGGAGGTGAGATGATAGTACGTTAGGGAAGCCATTTTGGCAGAACTAGCCGAAGCTACCGATCCAAGACCCAAACTAGTTAGATCAAAATCTTTCAAGGAGTAACTTGAAGATGAATTTTCAATAAAAGGCTTTGTCAAGGAAAGGGTTGATGATCCAATAAGGTTACGGCCAAAGAAGGCCTAGTGCCTCGTCAAGACCTGGAAGTCGATTATTGAAAATCAAATTCACTTTACTATTGTCAGATTTGAATCTAACACAAATTTCAATTAATCTTAGATTCAACCACTTTTCAAAATAAACTTAAAACTAAATTGTTTTTAAAATTAATTTAACCTTTCAAAATTTAATCATGCTTTTCAAATTAAAATCTTCATTTCTATTAAAAACTGTCTCACAAACCCCATAAGGTTAACATGATTGATAACTGTAGACTGGGTGAGATGGTTAGGACCTAACTTAACTCAAATTCGTCTAGTTTTTGTACTTTTGTCAAGTAAAAACATGGAATCATTGTTGGTTGGTCAAAAGGATCAAACTGGTCAATAGTCAAACCCTGGTCAACTCGGGCGCCCGGGACCTATCGGGCGCCCCCGACTTTATCTTCGAACAAGACAGCTAAAGCTGTCAAACCCGACACTCTTGACCCAGGTGCCCGTGACCTATCGGGTGCCTAGGTCTTTGTCTTCATCCAAGGCAGTCAAGTTTGCCAAAAGCTGCCTGCTGACTCGGGCGCTTGTGACCTTACGGGTGCCCCAATGAAGTCGGGCGCCCGACCCTTCACGGGCGCCCATATGACACTATATAAGGAGCATGGCTCCCTCTTCTTTCGCCACACCAAAACCAAAATCCTCTTCACTTCTCTTCTTCCCAAGATGCCCGGACACTCCTCCCTAGTCTTCAAACGTCTACTTCGAAAATGTCGCCCCGGTATCAATTTTATTATGCATTTTCAAGTAATTTCTTTTTATTAATTCGCTTATTAAATGCACAATTTTGTTTACATATTTAGAAAACGTCGCGTCTCTCAACCTAACCCCGTGGCCGAACCTAGACCCGACCCAAGGTTTCCCAACTTGGAATTGTTTAACAAGTTTGCCCAAACAACCTATAAGCCTATAAAGACTAGCTTCCTAAATAGGCAATTCTTTATCCAATCCTGCCCCTTAGCTATGGATGCAATCAACTTCTATCAACTAGATCATCTAGTCTTCTACACACATCCTATGAACTCAACCCTGTGTGCAGAATTTTACAATAACCTAGTCAAAATTGATGACCTACTCTACTCTACCACCGTACAAGGCAATCCCCTAACCATTTCTCTAACCTTGTTTAATCGGTTTCTTGGACTACGACAATCGCAGTCTACCCTTTCTTGTTATCCTCCGGCTGACCCTCCCTTCGCACCCCCCTATTCGCACATTACTCTAGATACTCTGTACTCGTATTTATTTGGAGATGTGCGAAACCCGTTAGCACGGCGATTTCAGTCCGTTGACCTCCGAGTCCAGGATTATGCCCTCTACCGAGTTATAGTTCGTTGTGTACTCCCACTTACCACCCGAGATGTCGCGACCATGCGACCATTTCACACCTTTTTACTCTTCGCCATGATTCATCAGTTAGACATAGACATAGGCCTCCACATATTCCACACCATTATTTACGCATCAAGCGTATCTACTCACAATCGAGTACGTACGCCCTACTGCCATATTATCACCGTCCTTCTTCACCATCATGGTCGTGATATTACTGCAGGAGAGATTATCTCGATGACTGAGTTTGACGAAATAGGATTTAGAAACTTTTCCTTAGCGGGGATAGATGTTTCGGCGACGGGGGTCCTATCATGGAGACGAGAGAGAGCTAGACGGTAGGATGACTCTGACGAGGAGGTGGAGGTAGACGTAGCCAATCTCGCAGCCGAGATCAACGCGCACTTACAGGAGCCTCCTCCACTGACCACCGATCAGTGCATTACACAACTGCAGACGGAGATGCACAGCCTCAGGGAGGAGATGGAGGCTCGCCACGTAGAGTATCTGGAGGCCCTATAGAATGAACACAATGTGAACGAGGGCTATCACACTCAATACATGGATATTCTTCACACCGAACATCAGGCAAACGAGGCCCGTCACATTGAGCACATGGACACCCTCCGAGCCGATCGAGAGACAAACGACGCATGATACAATGAAATGATGTCGTTATTTCGATCTTGGCAGCCTGGCCCATTTGACCCTCCTGGCCCATCTTCTTAGATCAGAGTGATATTTTCAGCTATCTCATTGTACTGTTAACTAATTGACTACCCCTACTGAGTAGGGTTGACTTGTGTCTGACTATGGTTTGACTATGATGGTCCTACTATTGACCAGATAACTCTTATGAATTTATCAGAGTTACTTGTTGATTACTTGCCATTTCAATTAGTATGCTAAGTTAGACAGTTCATAATTATAGGGTTATGCTTAGTAGAGTAGGACTGCTCTACATGTGTTTTTTTTTCAAAAACTGTTTTATTACTTATCTGTTATTTAATATGTTTGAAAAATCATTTTTGACTTGAAATTTGAAACGATTTTCCGACTTAGTTTTTTTAAAAAACTTACCCCCTTTAAAACTAGGGTTTTTTCGTAAATGGACTTAGCTTAGGCCCTAACCCTAGAACTGCATGCACTTATAGATCTAGAAGCCAGCATCTCACAAGCACCGTAGGGTACTTTTGATTGACAACATAGACTGGGTTGAGATGCTTAGGTCTATGCCTTAATTCAAGATACTTTAAGTCAGTGCATCTGCAGTAATTGGGCCAATAAATACCAATTGAACAGTAATCAGGTTAAGTATCAAGCTTAGAAAATCTAACTTGATCAGATCACTTAACTTGACTAACCCTAGCGAAAGCTACTATTTATGATAGTTAGTAAGTAGCTAACTGGGTTAGACAGGACCCGAAAGAGAAAATCTAAATTTATTTGGTCCAGTTTATGCTTAGAATTGGTTCAATACAAAACTTTACTTTCTTTACTCTATTTTTTGCTATACAGAACTTTACTTTCTTTACTCTATTTTTTTGCTATAATATTTTTTTTTGATATATGGCAAAGGGGGAGAGATAGGAAAGGAGATAAAAGAAGTCTTTTTTAGAATTTTAATTTTTTTAAAAATTAAAAATCAAAAACTTTTATCTCCTTTTTCAAAAAGTAAAGTAACGAAAATACTTGTTTTCAAATCTGAAGCAGTTCAAAAAGGAAAATTTTCTATGTACTTAATTTAAAAATCTTTTGAAAAATTTTCTAAGTACTTAATTTAAAAATCTTTTGGAAAATTTTCTAAGTACTTAATTTAAAATCCTTTTGAAAAATTTTCTAAGTACTTAATTTAAATTTTTTTTGGAAAATTTTCTAAGTACTTAATTTAAATTTTTTTTGGAAAATTTTCTAAGTACTTAATTTAAATTTTTTTTGGAAAATTTTCTAACTGTTTAAAACTTAAAATTCTTTTGGAAAATTTTCTAAGTGTTTAAAACTTAAAATTCTTTTAGAAAATTCTTGAAGTATTTAAAATTAAAATTTTCTAAGTGTTGAAAATCTGAAATTTTTTTTGAAAATATTTTTTTGGACATAGAAATGTTTTCAAAAGCCCCACGTATTTTTGAAAAACTCAGGGGGAGAATCTTTTCAGGGGGAGGAAAGTACATATCTTTTACATATCTTGTTTCTTTAACTTAACTTTTGGAACTGTGTTGCCATAAATAAAAAAGGGAGAGATTGTTGGTGCAGGCAGCATAAGTCAAACATGGGTTTTGATAATGGCAAAGGGCTCAGAAGTTAAGGTGTTATTGCGATCTAACATGTTTACTGAGTGTGCAGGAAAAGTCCTAGGTACACTAGGTAAGAAGTCCTGGCAAAGGGCTGGGCAAAGAAGTCCTGGTCAAGGACTGGGCAAGAAGACCTGACTAGAAGTTGGGCAAAGAAGTCCTGGTCGAGGGCTGGGCAAGAAGTCCTGGCAAGGGGCTGAGCACCAAAGACCAGACTGGAAGTTGGGCAAGAAGACCTGACCGGAAGTAGGGAACGAAGACCTGGTCGGGTGGATTGGGCAAACGTCCAACCGGAGGAGCCGGTTGGCAAAAGGTAAACTCTCCTGAGAGGAGTAGGTGAGGGCGCGTTCCCCGTCGAGGGAACAGTAGACGTCGGTTCGACCTAGGGTTCCATTTGGGAGACCCGAAGTCAGAACTAAGACAGCTACGGCTGTAACTAATGGTTAACACATGTGTTTGTTATGTTTTGGAACTAACCTGAGTTGTAGGATCGAAGGACTGGTCATCTGCAAGTGAGGTGCCTCACTGGGCCTAGGTACCCGGATGGACTCAGGCTCCCGGATGGGCTCAGGTGCCCGTATGGATACGGGCGCCCCAGTGTGAAGGCAAATTCCAGAACACAGCTGCGAAGCCTCTTGACCAAGGCAGGTCAGGCGCCCGTGAGGTCACGGGTGCCCCCATCAGCTCAGGCGCCCAAGTGGTGATGGATAAGCACTGACTGAGCCTGCGGATAAGGGTTCGCGCAAGGAAGGCCACGTGTTAGCCGCCCCCATCGTCATAGGCACCCGTATCAGTACTATAAAAGGGGGTGCACCCCCAAGGCTTCGACATCCATTGCTCTCAACTCTCCAGACACTTTCGCTCAAGCGCTGCACCCTGGCAAAGTTCAATTTCGAGATTCCAGCGCCGACGACGACCCTCTGCTCCGGAATTCATTCCACCTAGGGCGTCGGTAAAATTCTAATTTACGAAAGTGTTGTGATTTAAATTTTCAATTCTATATCTGTACTATCATCTTGTAAAAACTTTATCGAATATAGAATTGCCCAAAGTAAATGGTCAAGGACCGTGGGTCTTGGAGTAGGAGCCGACCGCGACTCCGAACCAAGTAAAAAACGATTGGTGTTCTTTTGTATTTTGTCATTTTCCATTGCGCATTTACTCTTCTACTCCGAAAAATTTTATAACAATATTCTCCGATCCAACAAATCTCTCCGTGTTTAAGATCTCACATTCCCATTAATTAATTAAATTACTGACAATTTAATTAATTAATATCTAACTCTATGAGTAGTACCACTCAACCTTATAATCATGTCGGACCAAGTCCACCTATAGAATTTACATGATGAACTTTATGAGCTTCTCAAGGGGACATCATCATCCTAACGCATTAGGACATGGTTTCCTTCTATAATCAATGACACACCATGTAAATAATATAATTTCCCAATTTATCTGGCCTATTGATTTAACAAATAAATCTCGTCCATTGGTAAATCAAAGAAATAGATATTAAGTACATGTGCTCGTTATTATATCGAGATTAAGACATGTACACCATAATATCTGAGGTCTGATTCAATTATATAGTCAGTATAAATCGAATCACCTCTATATCGGTCCTGCTCAATACACACAAAGTGTACTAGTGTAATTCTATGTTCAAGATAGTCCAATATCAAATTACACTACAACCATGCCAATGGTTTGTCCAAAACAATCTCGGTTGTGAGTCACTACTTATACTCTACAAGGGACTGATAACATGATCTTCTGTGTGACACCACACACTATGTTATCTACAATGTAAAGTATTAGACAATATGCACACATATAATAAATATAAAATGCAAATAATGATCATGTGATTCTCATTCCAAAATATAGATGTTCATACAAAAGCTAGGCTTTTAGTATGCATCCTAATAATCTTCCACTTATACTAAAAGACTATGCTGCCATTAAACTGTCATACATCTGACTCTCATTCCCTCCACATGCCTATCAAAAGCTCTCGCTGGAAGGGCCTTAGTGAAAGGATCTGTCAGGTTATCCTCTAATACAATCTTGGCGACAACAACTTCTCCTCGCTTTACGATCTCTCGTATCAAGTGGTACTTGTGCTCTATGTGTTTACTTGCCTTATGGGCTCGTGGTTCCTTCGAGTTTGCAACTGCACCACTGTCATCACAATAAATTGTGATAGCTCTGGGCAAACCCGGAATCACATCCAAGTCCATCAAGAAGTTTCTGAGTCATACAGCTTCCTTGGCTGCCTCATAGGTTGCCACATACTCAGCTTCCATGGTGGAGTCTGCAACGCATTTTTGCTTGATACTCCTCCATACTATGGCTCCACCTCCTAAAGTAAGCACATACCCACAGGTAGACTTACTATTATCCCTATCTGATTGGAAGTCAGAATCCGTGTAACCCATAGGGAGTAATTGATCTACCTGGTAAACTAGCATATAATCCCTAGTCCTTCTCAAGTACTTCAATATATACTTTACCATAGTCCAATGTCCCTATCCTGGATTACCCTGATATCTGGTAACCATGCCCATGGCAAAGCAGATATCCGGTCTCGTACATAACATAGCATACATGAGGCTTCCTACAGCTGAAGCATAAGTAACCACCTTCATCTCCTCTATCTCCATTGATGTTTTAGGAAACATCTCCTTAGATAAAGGTATTCCATGCCTACAAGGTAGAAAACCATTCTTAGAGTTTTACATGCGAAAACGAGCTAGGATAGTTTCAATGTATGAAGCTTGAGATAAGCACAACATCCTTTTCTTGTGATCCATTATAACTTTGATCCCAAGGATGTGTCCTGCTTCTCCCAAGTCCTTTATATCAAACTGTTTGGATAACCATACCCTTACGTCTGATAAGACTTTGACATTGTTGCCAATGAGCAAAATGTGATCTACGTATAGTACAAGAAATACCACTACGTTTCTATTACATCTCTTATATACACAAGACTCATCTAGACTTTGAATAAATTCATAAGACTGGATTACCTCATCAACCCGGATGTTCCAAGATCTTGAAGCTTGCTTCAATCCATAAATGGACCAATTAAGCTTACACACAAGATGCTCTTTGCCCTTTGCAATGAATCCCTCTGGTTGCTTCATATAGATATTTTCCTCAAGACTTCCGTTAAGAAAAGCTGTCTTGACATCCATCTGCCAAACCTTATAATCCATATAAGCGGCAATAGACAAGAGAATCCGAATCGACTTAAGCATGGCTACCGGCAAAAAGGTCCCTCATAATCGATACCCTCTTTCTGAGTATACCCTTTCGCAACAAGCCTTGCTTTGAAGGTCTCTATCTTTCCATTTGATCCTCTCTTTCTCTTGTAGATCCACTTGCATCCAATGGCTTTTATACCATCGGGTGGTTCTACTAGCTCCCAAACCTGATTAGAATCTATAGATTTTATCTCAGAATTCATTGTTTTTTTCCAAGATACCGCATCTTATCTTGGAGTGCCTCGTTATAGGTCTAGGGATTAGGTTCATGTTCTCTAGGGACCAAGTCCGATGACTCTCCCAAGAACATGAATCTATTAGGTTATCTAACAATCCTCCCTCTACGACGAGGTACTATCTGTTTATCCTCTGTGACACGCGGTACAGTCACTTGTGGTATGTCCTCTTGTACCGTTGGTACTGAAGTTGGAACTTCCCCTCTCATTTCCTCTAGAACAATCTTACTCATGGGCTTGTGATTCATCACATAGTCTTCCTCTAAAAATCAGGCATTCGTGCTAACGATCACCCACTTGTTGGATCGATTCCGTACGCTTGAGGGGGTGAATAGCGATTTTTGAATCTTCTTGTACCTACGTTGTTAGTTGCGCAACGGAAATACAAACAAAATAAAACTAACAATAGGAAACAATGCTAACAAACCGATTTTACTTGGTATCCACCCCGGACGGGTGACTAATCCAAGAATCCGTCAGAGGATCACTCCCCGGATAACCGTCGGCTAGCTCTTGTCACTCCTTGTGGGTGGAGAAACCTCGCCACAATCCCAAGCAAACCTCTAAGCACAAAGACTACTATCTTGCCTTTAATCAAGACAAGATTCGTCAAGAGTCTCAGCCAAAACGAAACCCCCTTTAAATAGGACTTAGGCTGACAACTCGCCACCAGTCGACTGCCCCCAAGGGCAGCCGACGCCTACTGTTCCCTCGACGGGGAACGTGTCCTCACCTAATCCTCTCAGGAGAGTTTACCTTTTGCAAACCGGCTCCTCCGGTTGGACTTTTGCCCGATACACCTGACCAGGTCTTCGTGCCCACCTTCCGAGCAGGTCTTCGTGCCCACCTTCTGAGCAGGTCTTCGGTGCCCAGCTCCTTTCCAGGGCTTCGTGCCCAGTCCTCGACCAGGACTTCGTGCCCACCTTCCGAGCAGGTCTTCAGTGCCCAGCTCTTTGCCAGGGCTTCGTGCCCAGTCCTCGACCAGGACTTCGTGCCCAGTGTACCTAGGACTTCTTTTCCTGTAAACTTAGTGAACATGTTAGAAAAACATAATATCTTAACTTTTTTGAACCCTTTTGCCATTATCAAAACACAGGTTCGATTTGGGTGATGTCTGCACTAACAATCTCCCCCTTTTTGATTTATGGCAACCCGGTTAAAAAGTTAAGTTAATCAGAACAGTTAAAAATTTGTATCCTCCCCCTAGAAGGAATCTCCCTCTAGATTTTTCAAAGAGTTCGTGGGATTTAAAAAATTCTAAGTCTAAAGATGGAATTAATTTTTCAAACACTTTAGAACAGTTTTCAAAAGAAACATATTTTCCAAAATATGGTCGTGTAATTTTTGGAAAATTTATACTTAGAAACATTTTGAGAGCTTTAAGTTTTGAGTACTTAAAACAATTTTTGAAAGCTTAAGTTTTAAGTACTTAAGTTTCAAGTACTTAGGAAAATTTTTGAAAACTTAAGTTTCAGGTACTTAGGAAAATTTTTGAAAACTTAAGTTTCAAGTACTTAGAAAAAATTTTTGAAAACTTAAGTTTCAAAATAAATAGATTAATTACTTTTTGAATAAAGGATAAAATTTTGAATTTAACAAATTTTTAAAGTTTCAAAAATTTAAAGTTTCTCTCTCCTTTCCTATCTCTCCCCCTTTGCCATATATCAAAAAAATAAAGTAATATTGAAAAGATAAATTGTATAATTGCAGAAAGAAAATTGCTAAATTGCATAATTTGCTGTACTGAACCAATACAGGATATGAACTAAATCAAACCAATTTCAATTTTCTCTTTTAGGGTCCTGTCTAACCCAATTAGCTACTTACTAACTGTTATAAACAGTAGTTTTCGCTAGGGTTAGTCAAGTTAAGTGTTCTGTTCAAGTTAGATTTTCTAAACTTGACACTCAACTTGATTACTGTATAAGTTGTATTTAGTGCCCCAATTACTGCAGATACACTGATTTAAAGCATCTTGAATTAAGGCAAAGACCTAAGCATCTCAACCCATTCTATGTTATCAATCAAAAGTACCCTAAGGTGCTTGTGAGATGCTGGTTTCTAAATCTATAGGTGCATGCAGTTCTAGGGTTAGGGCCTATGCTAAGTCCATTTGCGAAAAAGCCCTAGTTTTGAAGGGGTAGTTTTTGAAAATAAAACTAAGTCGAAGAAAAATTTATTTTTAAACACTTTTCAAAACTAAGTAAAAGTTGATTTTAAAAACAATTTTAGAAACTGATTTAAAATAAGTAAAGCAGTTACAAAAAAAGACCAAAAGTAGAGTAACCCTATTCTACCAAGCATAATCCTAACTGCCTTCTTAGTGAGCTGAATTCAGACTCAGGTAGGGGTTTAGTGAATGTGTCAGCTAAGTTTGATTTAGAGTCTACATGCTTAAGGACTATTTCACCCCTGGCTACATGGTCTCTTACAAAGTGGTGTTTAATTTCTATGTGTTTAGTTCTGGAATGTTGGATTGAGTTCTTAGTTAGATTAATCGAGCTTATGTTGTCAATGAAAACCTGAGTTTGGGTGTAGTTGAGCTGGAAGTCCTTAAGAGTGTGCATCATCCATAAAAGTTGTGCTACACACTCTCCTAAGGCAACATACTCAGCTTCAGTTGTGGATAGAGCTACACAGTGTCGTTTTCTGCTGCACCAACTTACTAGACTATTTCCTAACAGTTGGCAGCTTCCACTTGTGCTCTTTCTATCTAATTTACAACCAGCATAATCAGAATCCGTGTATCCTGACAAGTCAAAGGTTGAGGTCCTAGGATACCAAATCCCTACATTTAGGGTGCCCTTAACATATCTTAGTATTCTTTTCAGGGCTGCTAAGTGCGTTTCCTTAGCACAGGTTTGGTATCTAGCACACATTCCTACAGCAAAAAGGATATCAGGTCTGCTTGCTGTAAGGTACAGTAGGCTTCCTATCATACTTCTATAGAGTTTAAGGTCTACTGGTTTACCATCAGGGTCACTATCTATTTTTACATTTGTGGCCATGGGGGTACTTATGCTTTTAGAGTTATCCATTTTAAATTTCTTTATTAACTCTTTAGCGTATTTGGATTGATGAACATAGTTTCCATCCCTAATTTGTTTAATTTGTAATCCTAGGAAGAAGTTGAGCTCCCCAACTAAGCTCATTTCAAACTCATTTTCCATTATTTTTACGAATTCTTTTAGAAAATTAGAGTTGGTAGTGTTAGTGATATGAGAGAGGTGTCCTAAGGCAATCGCCTTATGATGTAAACATTTATATTAATAAATGATAATTCACTGTTTGAGTATACATGTTTTGTGTATTTGATTGGGATCTTAAACTCATCTACAGAATGTCCGCAATACAACTAGCAGCATAAGAGAATTTGTGATGGGATCACAACTAGTGATTATCTCTAAATGTGCAATTGTGAAGTATTGAAATTATCCCTAGTCGATGAATTGATAAAAACGGACACTATCAATTCTGTTGAGACTAGCATGGGTTATTCTCTAATCAGCTGATTCTCACTGGCTGGTGACATTGGGATGTCCGGAGATAAACATGGATGCTAGTTAAGGGAACTAGTTCATTGGAGTGACTAGCTGTAAGACTTCATATGGGAATCTACATGTAGATATGTCAATGAAGTTCTTACTGCAGCTTAAGTGCGATGTTCCTTTGACTTGCGGTGTTCAAGTCATCTTGGTCATGGAGACTTATACTTTAACATCTTAAGCAAGCATCTCCAAGGAGGTGTGGACCCAGGATGATTGGGTATAAGCCGAAGTGCTCGAAGATGTTTGAACAGCCTACAAAGGATTCACCACTCCTTGCGAGGAGATGTATACCCAGGCCTATCGTCGGATTGTTACTCAAAACCTCTGGCCAGAGTAGATCATGTTTAGAGTGCGAGTCTCTTAAATACATGAGAGTAATTAGAAATCCAAAGGACGAGAAAGACACTACTTGGGCTAGGTGTGACATAGTCAGCCTAGTGGGGACTGACACAAATGGACCGTGTCCTGAACCAAGTGGGTATAAGATGGTGAAGGGAATGGGCCAGGCACGATTCATTAGAGCTGCTGAAGGGTTTCAGAATAATTTCTTCTGAGGTCAAACCATTGATCTTTCAATTAATTGGGGGTCATGATGTACTACTAGGTGCCACTCATGATCGTTCTATAATTTGTTGATTATAGACGGCCAACATAAATCGAAAGCCTATTTAGTCACACGCACTACGAGTAATCCGAGGGATTTAAAACGAGTTGAAAATTGGATTTTCCGATCAAGAGAAATAAGTCGAATCTGAATTTGTCAGAGGCGCAATGGAAGCTAAAAATGGCTAAGTCTTTTGAAGGCTTATTGGGCGAATTAAATGAGTTTAATTCGCAATCGGTTCGGGTTGGTTTGGCCGGCCAAAGAGGGTGCCAAACCTCTTTGTTGTGGCCGGCCATTAAAAGGGAAGAAAACCAATTTAATTGGTTTAATTAATAAAATAAATCTAGCGCGATTTGTTTTATAAATTATGGATAAATAAATTGATATATAAAGAAATTTATATAAAGAGATTTATAAAGAAATTTGTAGTAAATTTATTCTTTTTATGGAAATTAAAATAAACCATGAATTGGTTTAATTTTAATTTATAAAATCAATTATGAATTGATTTATCCATGATGAGAAAATTTTATACAAATTTTATTCCATAATTAAAAGAGAGAAAGTATTTGTTTTATTATAAAGTTAGTTATAATAAAACTTGGCTTAAACGGAATAATTAATAAGAGAATTTATAGGATAAATTTCTTATGTAAAATTCCGTTAAAGAGGAGACTTGGCAAGGGAGATGATACTATATAAAGGAACCAAAGGCAAGCCCTTAATTCCAATCAATTGAGTTGTCAATTGGTATAGAGCTAATCTCTCCCTCTCTCTCTTTTATTCTCTTCCTCTCCCTCTCTCATTCCCTTAGGGCCGGCGCCCCTTCACCAAGCCTAGGGCCGGCGCAACTTCATCCCTAAGAGGTGCCGTGAGCCAACAACACCAAGGAGAAGCCAACCAAGAAGAAGAAGAAGCGGATCACCTCTCCTTCCTTCCCGGAATTTGGATTCCGATTCTTGGCGGTTAGTTTCCTTTCTTCTCTCTTGTTCTTCTAGTTGTGTCTTCGGAGAATCTAGTAGTTCTCGTCGACACAAAACTCGTGGCTTTGCGAAGTCATCCCGAAGAGAACTCGACGTGGACGCGAATACAGGCGGAGCTTTCAAGGGACGCTACGGTTGGATCTCGTCCCTTACTTCGAGTTACGAGAGGTACTCAGTAAATTAGTTTACTTTTCCGCAAAGTTTTAATTTATGATTATGTCAACACATCATAAGGTTGCATGCTAGATACGTGGTTAAAATAATTTAGAAAATTATTTTATGCTAATTCTTCCGCTGCACGTAAAAATTTAAAATTTTACGAACCCGTATCCTTGTCGACATGCACCCGGTCCCAACAGGTAGACCCAAAGATTATATCATCAACGTAGATTTGGGCAATAAAGATTTCTTTTCCTAGGGTTTTAATAAATAAGGTTGAGTCAATTTGTCCTTGTTTAAATTCTTTAGAAATTAAGTAAGTTGATAATCGTTCATACCAGGCCCTAGGTGCTTGTTTTAGTCCATATAGTGCTTTAGTAAGTTTGTAATCGTGGTCAGGTCTTTCTAAGTCCTCAAACCCAGGGGGTTGTCCTACATGGACTTCTTCTTTAATGAATCCATTTAGAAAGGCTGACATTACATCCATTTGGTATAGTTTGAATCCTTTGTGGGATGCAAAGGCTAATAACATCCTAATGGACTCAAGTCTAGCTACTGGGGCATATGTTTCGTCATAATCTAACACTTCTACTTGGCTGAATATTTTTGCTACTAAGCAGGTTTTATTTCTGACTATTTCTCCTTGATCATTTAGCTTATTCCTAAAAACCCACTTAGTGTCAATGATGGATTTGCCTTCAGGTTTAGGTACTAGTTCACAGACTTGGTTTCTCTCAAATTGGGCTAACTCTTCTTGCATAGCTATGATCCAATCAGGATCAGGTAGGACTTCTTCTATAGTCTTAGGTTCTATTTTTGAAATCATTGCTATTTGACTAAGGTTTCTATAGGAAGATCTAGTTCTGACTCCTAGAGTTGGATCACCCACAATTTCATCGGTTGGGTGACTGAGTCTGGGTTTCTTGGTTTTTCTAGAACTTGGTTCAGTCTCAGGTCCGGCTGGTCGGTTTGGTTCACTATTTGATTCAACTCTTTGAGATGGTTCAATTATTGGTTCAATAGTTGGTTGATTTGACTCAGTCGTTGGTTCAATAGTTAGTTCGTTTATGGGTTCAATTAAGGATTCAACAACTTGTTGATTATCTTCTTGATCAGTATTTGATGAAGCCAGATTTGGATTGTCAGATTTTGAGTTAATTTCTTCATCAAATATTAGATTAGTTCTTTCTTCAATTTTCTTAGTTTGTTTGTTGTAAACCCTATAGGCTCTACTTGTTGTTGAGTATCCTAAGAAGATGTCTGGGGTTGACTTAGACTGGAATTTACCTAGATAGTCCTTGGTGTTTAGGATATGGACTTTGCACCCAAAGACCCTTAGGTAGTGTAGATTTGGAAGTCTATGATAGTATAATTCATAGGGTGTTTTGTTATGTCGCTTGTTAATCAGGATCCTATTTTGGATGTAGCAAGCCGTACTAACTGCTTCTGCCCAATATTGGTTGACTAGGTTGAATTCGTTGAGCATAGCCCTAGCGGCTTCCTGTAGGGTTCTATTTCTTCTTTCGACTATCCCATTTTGCTGGGGGGTTCTAGGACATGAAAATTCATGTATGTACCCATTTACCTTACAGAATTCATCGAACCGTGGATTTTCAAACTCTCCCCCGTGGTCACTCCTAAGTCTTTTAATTTTAGTATCGTTTTGATTTTCAATTAACTTACAAAATTCATTGAATAGGTTTAGGGTTTCATCTTTTGTTTTTAGAAACCTAACCTAGGTAAACCTGGAGTAATCATCAACTATTACTAAGCAGTACCGGTTTCCACTTAGTGACATGGCTACATGTGAATCAAATAGGTCAAAGTGCAGGAGCTCAAGTGTGGTTTGAGTTTGATCAGATTGAATTAGTTTGTGACTAGACATGGTTTGTTTACCTTGATTACATGATTCACATATTAAGTTTTCATGATTTTTAATTTTAGGAATACCTTTAATTAGGCCGAGTTGGGTGATTTTTTAAATAATTTTTAGGTTAGTGTGACCTAGTCTCCTATGCCAGAGGTTTGATTGTTCTAACTGAGTTAACATGCATTTAGGTACTAGGGGTAGGTTTATAGTGTAAACATTATTTTTCCTAGTGTCTTAAGCATGATTTCTGAGTCTTGCAGGTTTCTAATCAGGCAGTTAGAATTGTTGAAGGTAACTACATAACCAGAATCACATAACTGACTTATGCTAAGCAAATTAAATTTGAAGTTTTCAACTAAGAGAACTTTCTTAATAACAAAGTCAGTTTTAAGTTCAATATTACCTAACTCAATTACCTTTAGTGTAGTATTGTTGCCAAATGCCACTGAGCCTAGGTTCTTGAACTTGAGTTTGGTGAATTTCAATTTATCTCCAGTCATGTGTCTGGAGCAACCGCTATCCAACATCCATTGGTCCAAATCTTTATGTTCCTACACATAAAGAGTTTTGTTGATTTGGATCCAATTAGAATCAGGAATAGCTTAAATTGATTTTCACAACCTAGTCTGTCTCACCCAATCTAGGGTTAGCAATCACGTTAGCCTTACAAGTTTTGTGAGACAGGTTTTGATAAATAGAAATATTTTGAAAAATTATGATTTATTTTGAAAAAGTCTAATTAATTTTTGAAAGCAATTGATTATTTTAAAAATAATGTTTGAATCTATAATTAACTGAAAATTTGTGTTAGATTCGAATTTGACAAAGAATAATTTGAAATTGAATTTCAAAAATTGGCTTCCAGGTCTTGGCGAGGCACTAGGCCTTCTTTGGTCGTAGCCTTATTGGATTATCAACCCTTTTCTTGACAAAGCCTTTTAATGAAACCTCATTTTCAAAACTATTTCTTGAAAGATTCTGGTCTAACTAGTTTGGGTCTTGGATCGGTAGCTTCGGCTAGTTTCACCAGTCTAAAGAGATCAAGTAGAGTATACTCGACCTTATTAGAATTGGCTTCCCTAACGTACTATCATCTCACCGCCACCCAATACTATGTTATTCAAATTTTAGTTAAGTTGGTTCAGTCATTAAACTAACCATTCCTAAGTCTAAGCATGGCAAATTGCAGAAATTAAATAAACACTTAATCATGCAGATTGCAAACAAGAATTGAATTTTATCTAACAATAAATATTGTTTTTAATTTGGCTCTCCCTGGACTAAAGCCACGATAATGGTTTGGCAAGATGTGAATCTTGTCCTTGGGGATCCAATACTGATTTGATCCAGTTTGTTTGTTCAGGTACAGTTTAGGTACCCATGCCTGAACTTTAGGTCTGGACTGGTTCAGTACAGCATAGTAGGATCTTTGTCTTGATTTGGTTCTATAGCCTAGTCCGGATCGATTTAGAACCGATTTCTATTTTCCAAGAATCATGTCAAGACCCTTGGAACCAGAAGTGAATCGTTCTAAAGCTGATCTAAGATCCTTAACTTGAGTTTTCAGGGAGGAGTTCTCTTTCTCAAGTTTTTCAACTTGAGTAGAGGCTCCTTCTTGAACATTCTCAGTTAAAGATCTATAGTCAGCTCCCTCTTTCAGGAGTTTTACTTCCTGTCGAAGGGATTCGACTCGGAGTTTAGCTTTCACCAAATCTCGAGAAAGATAAGAAATTAACTCATTTAACTGACTTCTAGAAAAACCACTTACCTTGATTTCGCCGTCGTCTGAAAATGTTAGTCTGTCGTCGTCCTGTTCCGATTCTGACTCGGTCTCGATTTCTTCTGAGGCAGTTAGCGCTAGCAAGTTCGACTGTGGGACCTCTTCTTCTTCTTCGGAGGAGGACTCGTCCCACGTTGCCTGAAGTGCCTTCTTTCTTCTTGCTTTCTTGGCTTCTTTTAGGTTAGGACATTCGGATTTGAAATGTCCCTTTTTGTTGCACTTGAAGCACGTCACACTTGATTTGTTCTTAGTTGATTCAGCTTGATCTTCCTTCTTTCGGCTGGTTTTTCTTCTGTTGGATTGATTCTTCAATTCCTTATAGTAGTTCCGGGCCAGTCGGACCAGCTTAGGTCGGTCTCCTTCGTCGTCTTCTGAGTCTGAGTCTGAATCAGACTCGAGTGCAGGTTGAGGTTTCTTTTGGGATACCTTTCCAGCTTTACCTGCAATAAAGGCAATGCCTTTCTCGGCCAGGGTGCAGTTAGTCTGCTCATGCAATTCAAGTTCTGAAAACAATTCATCTAGTTTAATTTTTGAAAGGTCCCTTGAAACCTTGTATGCATCTACTATAGATGCCCACAAGGTGTTTCTCGGGAAAGCATTAAGAGCGTACCTTATCAGGTCACGGTTTTCTATCTTGTGACCGATTGTGTGTAGTCCGTTCATTAGCTCCTGAATTCGGGCGTGGAGCTGAGCTGCTATTTCGTTGTCGGTCATCTTGATCATGTACAGCTTGTTTAGGAGGAGATCTCTCTTGCTGATTCGAGTATCTGAAGTTCCTTCGTGCAGTTCGATCTGTTTCCCCCACAGCTCTTTAGCACTGTTGAATGGACTCACTCGATTCAGCTCCTCTTTTGTTAAGCCGCATTGGAGGGTCTGGGTCGCCTTTGCATCTGCTTCAATCTTTTGTTTCAGAGCGGTATCCCACTCTGTGTAGGTCTGTGGTACTCCTTCAGCATTCATTAGAATCTCCAGTCCGGGCTGGATGATTATCCACATGTCCACCTGAGTTTTCAAGTGGACCTCCATTCTGCTCTTCTAGTAGGAGAAGTCCTCCCCACTGAAGAGAGGCGGTCTTGCGGTGCTGAAGCCTTCTTGCATGGCCATTTTATCTGAAAAGTAAACTTAAAGGAAAGAAAATATCCCAAGACTTGGTCTTCGATTAGTAGTGCGGGATAAAGAGAAATAATTATCGAGGGTTTTGCACCAACCTCGATTAATGAGAAAACTTCGAAAAAGTAAAAGAAAAGAAAAAAAATCCGAAAATTTCTCAAACTGGTGGTTGCACCAAATTTGAGCTTCCCCGCTCTGATACCAATTGTTGGATCGAGAAGAACGATAGAGGGGGGGGTGAATATTGTTAAACGTTCGGATTCGAAAAAGAGAATTAGCAGCGGAAATAGATAAAGTAAAACACACGCGAACACCACGATTTTACTTGGTTCGGAGTCGCGGACGGCTCCTACTCCAAGGCCCACGGTCGTTGACCGTTTACTGTGGGCAATTCTATATGTGCGCAAAAATAGTTTTCAAAATGTATTACAAGAATAGTACAGTAAACTTAAAAGCAGCTCTTCGTTACCGACGTTCGGTGTAGATTGTATTTTCGGAGCAGAGGGACGTCGTCGACGCTTGTATCTTGAGTCGGGAGGTTTCCGGAGCAGAGCGCGGGAGTAGAAGAGCGTGAATGTGTTGGAAGAATTGTTTCTTCAAGCCTTGGGGTCGAGGGGCCTTTTTATAGCCTCTGGGGGCGCCCGGAACGTCGGGGGCGCCCCCTCCCCCCCCCACGTGTCAACTGATCCGAGCACCTCTCGGTCAGCCGTTATCCCTTCGGGATCGGGCTGAGGTTTGACTGGGGGCACCCGGGTTGACTCTATCCGCTGGTTTCTCGCTGGCTTGACTTTTATCCACTTCGTTGGCTTGAGCTCGGGGCGCCCGGACCATCCGGGGCGCCCGGGAGCATGGGGGCGCCCGGGAGCACGGGGGCGCCCCGCCCAGTTAGCTTCCGAAGCGTACATTTGCTCCATTTCTTTTGTATTCACCTTGGGGGCGCCCGGGACACTCCGGGCGCCCTACTCAGCTTCTGCCTCACTCCTTTGAGGCTCTCTGAGCTGCAGACATTCGTTCCTTCGGTACTGCATCCAGGGTTAGTCCAAAATAATACAGAGCAATAATATGTTAGTTTTATACAGCCTCAGCTGTCTTGGTTCTGACTTTGGGTCTCCGAAATGGAGCCCTAGGTCGAGCCGACGCCTACTGTTCCCTCGACGGGGAATGCGTCCTCACCTACTCCTCTCAGGAGAGTTTACCTTTTGCAAACCGGCTCCTCCGGTTGGACTTTTGCCCGATACACCTGACCAGGTCTTCGTGCCCACCTTCCGAGCAGGTCTTCGTGCCCACCTTCCGAGCAGGTCTTCGATGCCCAGCTCCTTGCCAGGGCTTCGTGCCTAGTCCTCGACCAGGACTTCGTGCCCACCTTCCGAGCAGGTCTTCGGTGCCCAGCTCCTTGCCAGGGCTTCGTGCCCAGTCCTCGACCAGGACTTCGTGCCCAGTATACCTAGGACTTCTTTTCCTGTAAACTTAGTGAACATGTTAGAAAAACATAATATCTTAACTTTTTTGAACCCTTTTGCGATTATCAAAACACAGGTTCGACTTGGGTGCTGTCTGCACCAACAGACTGCTCCCAGGGCAGGCGACTGGTCCAGGGGTCAGACCCTTTCTGTGAGTTTTATCAGTCGATTGCCCCACTCACACTCCGCACTCAAACCCTAGGACTTTCTCGAGTACAATCACACAGTACTCGTACCCTCACGACTCGACTGACTCCTTATCCGCAGCCTCGACTATCGCCTTCGCGCCCTCTTCATCTTCGGCTCCGGTCCCTCAGATGCACGCAAGCCTCCAGCTAGCCTCCATGTCATCCTTCACGCATGCCTCGAAGTCCACGCCCCTCAGCTCATCGTCCTTGCTCTCCAAGGTCCCTCGGGTGCACACAAGCCTCCAGCTTATCTCCATGCCACCCTTCACCGTACCGAGGTCGTCCAGCCAAGTTCATATGTGTAACATGTACAACCTGCACACTCAACATACACATATAAGAACACAAGGGTAAACCTAACTTAAACCCTTTGCCCAAACATCAAAATACTTGGTCACTCCGGACCACAGATTGCCTCAACACCTCTGATCTTTAGGACTATAAAATAATCCACCTTTCGTTCCTCTAGTATAGCCTACGAATAAGTCTACTTCTGTACGAGATTCCAACTTATCAGCATCTCCCTTCAGCACATGTGCTGGGCTATCCCAAATCCGAATATGTCTCAGACTAGGCTTAAGCCCAGTCCACAATTCTGTGGGAGTAGAGAGTACTGATTTAGATTGTACCAAGTTTAGAATATACACTGTCGTTTCCAGAGCATATCCCCAAAACGAATCTGGTAACTCAGAAAAACTCATCATCAATCTAACCATCTCCATAAGAGTCCTATTCCTTCGCTCTGCCACACCGTTCTATTGGGGCGTACCAGGTGCAGACAATTGGGATTGAATCCTAACCTCTGATAAGTAACTCCTAAACTCTCTCAAGAAGTACTCACCACCACGATCAGATCGTAGTGTCTTGATACTTTTACCTTGACATTTCTCCACATCAGCCTTAAATTCTTTGAACCTATCAAAGCATTCAGACTTGCGGCGCATCAAGTAAATGTATCCATACCTTGAATAATCATCTATAAAAAAGATGAAATATTCAAAGTCACCTCTAGCCTAGATAGACATAGGACCACACAAATCAGAATGAATCAACTCCAACACATCTTTGGCTCTATATCCCTTGGCCTTAAAAGGCCTCTTGGTCATCTTACCTTCCAAGCAAGATTCACAGGTTGGAAAATCTTCCACCACCAATGAACCCAAAGGTCCATCGGCTATCAACCTTTGAATCCTACTCAAGTTATATGACCCAACCTTAGATGCCAAAGATACGTTTGGTTCATTATCGAAGGTTCTTTTCTCTTATTATGATTAGATGATGAGTTATTAATTTCTATTTGTATTTTAGGAGTTTTTGGTTCAAGAGTGTACAAATTGCCAACTAACGCACTAGAACAGATAATTTCTCTATTCCTTTTTATAACAACTCTGTCATTAAAAGAAATAGAATACTCATCCATAAATAATTTGGAAAATGAAATAAGATTCATTCTAAATGAAGGTACATAAAGGCAATTTCTTAAAATCAAAGTTTTATTTCTATCAAACAATAAATAAACGTCTCCCACTGCAATAGTCGCCACCTCCATAGCATTGCCCATGTAGACGGTAATCTCTCCCTCAGCTAGTCATCCGGTTTCCTGGAACCCCTACAAAGAATTGCAGACATGATCAGTGGCTCCCGTATCTACACACCAGGTACCTGTAGATAACACCGCTAAACATGTTTCAAGAACTAAACAAAAAGATATACCTTGATTTTTCTCCTTTCGACGGGGACAGCCTGCCTTCCAATGTCCAGTTTTCTTGCATGTGAAGCACTTGCCTTTCGGCTTCTTCAATCCATCTTGAGGTCCTTGAAATCCAGCTGCCTTCTTTGCTAAGCCTTGTTTCTTTTTCTTCTTGCCTTTCGGCTTAGAAGTAGAAACCTTTTTAGCAACAAAAGCTTTAGCACTCTCACGAAATATCCCCTCTGCCATCTGGAGTTCTGTCAGAAGTTCCGCCAACAAATATATCCTTTTTTCATATTATAGTTCAGGCGAAACTGCTTAAAACTCCTAGGTAGTGACTGGAGAATGATATCGACCTAGGTTTCCCCATCGATCTCGGCTCCAAGGACTTCCATCTCATTCAAATGAGCCATCATTTTGAGAACATGATCCCTTACAGGTGTTCCCTCAATCATGGTGGTCGTCATCAAGTTCCTCATTGCCTCTTGCCTAGCATCCCGATTTTGGTGTCCAAATAGATCCTTGAGATCATGTCATAAGCAGAAACGAAGGCCTGATGTTGATGTTACAGCACATTTGACATAGATGCCAAAATGTAACACCGCGTCATCTCGTCTACCTTCACCCACTTCTTATAATGTTCCTTCTCCTCTTCACTAGAATTCTCACTAGGCTTTTCTGGACAGACCTCAAAGAGTACAAATTTGTACTCCTCAGCAGTCAAGACAATGTCTAGGTTCCGTTTCCAATCTATGTAATTGGGACCAGTAAGTTTATTTTCCATTAAAATAACAGCAAGTGGGTTGAAAGCCATTTTGAAAAAATCCTGAGAATCACAATGATCAAAATATTAGACTTCAAAATAATATTGATTCTTCAAATAATATAATTTTAAAATCAACCAACATCTCAAAACACCGAGAATATCGTATGCCATGACAGTGTGAACGTATACGAATTCTACATTTGTAAGAGGAGGTTTTACCCATTAATTTTATTATCTTGTCAACCTTACTTTTTAACAAATAAAATTAATAGTTGGTTTCTCTTCGGCCCTACAAATAATAGCAGTGACTCCGATAGGGATGATACCATTATATGTATCTAAATGTTCACCATTACATGATACTAAGACAATTATCTAGGATTATATCCCTTCCGATGGGGAAGATCACATGCTCTTAAATAATTTCCTATAATCATATTTGACCTAGTGATCCACGAAACAAACTTATCTGATATGGAGGAAGGCACTCTGAGCCAACGTGCAAGTTTGTTCGCATCACATGTCAAATTTATAATGGAGGCCACGGGACTCAAAGATTCCCTCTCCCACTTAATAGTTTAACATTAAGGAATTTTACCATGCAAGCACAACAAGCATATAAACAATAAGCAATAAACATGAAAATAAATTCTAACTATTATGGCCTTTTGTTCTCCAATATGCCTCCCGTCGTGTCGTCACCTCGTCTCCTCCTCCACACATCATGTGCAAGCCATAAAGGAGCTCCGACCCGAGAATAAACTATTTTAATTTACATCCATCAATCCTATACTCCACGAAGGAGTGTACAACAAATCTAGATCGAAATAAATTAAAATGAGCGGCTAAACAATGTCTTATTTACTTACAAAAATTAAATACTAATTAGCCTCGTCAACCCCAAGGATTCAAAAAAAATATTACAATCACACACAACCATCATACACAAACACATTAGTCATAATAGTTAGATCTTATGCTTGCAACCAAAGAGTTAACCTACGCACATCCTACTATTATCCGACATAAAATTATATATGAAAATGCATGAAAGTAACCGAATCCAAAACACACAAAATTGGAAACCTTGGCTCTGATACCAATTGTTGGTTTCGGTTATGCATGGGAATCCTCTCAATGTCCCCAGATTAAAATTTTATTGATTAAAACAAATCCAGATGGAAAGAAATTTCCTAAGCGACCATTTCATCATCGTACTAATTGAAATGAGTGATCACTTGAACAAACTTGTTGTTCAAGCAATTTAACTTGTCTAATCAATTATCCGCGGAATAGACAATGAATAGATCGCCGGTTTTTGTGTTTATCTTTGAGGTCCATGATAATTAATAACATACAAGAAATTAAGAACAAGAAACAAGAATTATACCTCTTGTTTACCTCTTGGTCTTCTATCGTATGTCCTATCCTCTTCTTGGACGTCGTGTGGGCGACGATCTTCCAAGAAACGAAGCCACCAAGAAACTCTTTCTTCCTCTTGCTTGCGCCAACCACAAAGAAGGAAAGTTATCCTCCTTCCTTCACCTTGCACCGCCGGCCAAGCCTCCTCCACCTTGCGCCACCAACCCGTCTCCTTGCTCCAAGGAAGAGTCGGCCAAAAGAGGAGGTGTAAAAGAAGAGGAAGAAGATGAAGGAGAAACAATCTTCTCCTTCCCTAGCCGAAAACTCCTTGCCTCCTCCTTCTTCTTCCGTCGGTCACAACAAGGAGAAGAAAACTCCTTTCCATTGCGCCGCCGACCCTCCTTTCTCCACACAAGTTGTTGTCCGCCAAAGAGAAGAGAAGCAAGGTGAGGAAGATCAGGAGAAGAAGATGACTCTCCTTGCTTCTCTCTTGCGCCACCCCTTCACCCTTCAATTGTCGCGGGCCCAAACCCTAGGAGAGAAAGAGGATGAGAGGAGAGGAAAACCAAGGCTTAGGTTATGGTTTCATGATGGCTCATGAGGTATATATAGGCTACAATAGGGACCATGAGGAGGAGTTAGGTCTTGGTCTCCTAATGGATCAAAGCCCGATCCATTAATGATAATCCAATCTACTAAAAAATTATCATTGAACTAACTCACCAACCCCCAAAAATAAATATGGGCTCCACCATATTATGTGTATATAATCTCTCCGTGTTTAAGATCTCACATGACCATTAATTAATTAAATTACTGACAATTTAATTAATTAATATCTAACTCCATGAGTAGTACCACTCAACCTTATCATCATGTCGGACCAAGTCCACCTACAGGATTTACATGATGAACTTTAGGAGCTCCTCAAGAGGACATCATCCTCCTAACACATTAGGACATGATTTTCTTCTATAATCAACGACATACCATGTAAATAATATTATTTTTCAATTTACCGACCTATTGATTTAACAAATAAATCTCACCCATTGGTAAATCAAATAAATAGATATTAAGTACATGTGCTCGTTATTATATCGGGATTAAGAGCATGTACACCATAATATCTGAGATATGATTTAATTATATAGTCAGTATAAATTGAATCACCTCTATATCGGTCCTGCTCGATACACACAAAGTGTACTAGTGTAATTCTATGTTCAAGATAGACCAATACCAAATTACACTACAACCATGCCAATGGTTTGTCTATAACCATCTCGCTTGTGAGCCACTACTTATACTCTACAAGGGGCTGATAACATGATCTTCTATGTGACATCACACACCATGTTATCTTCAATGTAAAGTAATAGACAATATGCCCACATATAATAAATATAAAATACAAACAATGATCATGTGATTCTTATTCCAAAATATAGATGTTCATACAAAAGCTAGGCTTTTAGTATACATCCTAATAGAACCTTCCCTTGTGAAGATCTATTTGCTTCCTGGCTGACAGTAGACATGATGTCCTTGAACTGTGCTATCGATTGTGTAAACATTGACACATCTCACCCAGGACTCTCACTGATACACCTCAGTTCTCATGAGTGTGTTTGTTCTTGGCCATGAACACGCCTGATTATGTGAGAAGTTCTAAGAATTGTGCCTTCAATTCTCTTCGAAGCGGCCCCACTTCTTTCTCACATAGGTGATCTTTTAAGAGTTTTTCACATAACTCTATTGAATCATTAAAAGTCGTATGCTTAACCTCAATCCTTCATTATTTCTAAGGGTCGTTCCCTCACAGTGAACACCTTTGTCAGTACAGTTAGGTTGTCCATTTGAACCTAATTCTTGGGATCTCCAGTCTGTATAGGTTGAGTTTCCTTTGCACCAAGATTTTCTATCAGCATCAAACCCATCCTTCTTGATGAGCTTGCAACTAACTCTCGATTTAACCCTTTGGTTAGCGGATCCACTAAGTTATCCTTTGACTTTACATAGCCAACAGTGATAACTCCAGTTGAGAGTAGTTGTCTAATGGTATTATGTCTCCAACGTATATGTCTAGACTTACCATTATACAGATGGCTTTGTGTCAGGCCAATTGCCAATTGACTATCACAATGTATGCAGATTGTTGGCACGGGTTTCGGCCATCTCGGTACATCTTCTAAGAATTGTCGTAGTCATTCTGCCTCTTCATCACATTTGTCAAGAGCTACAAACTCAGACTCCATCGTGGATCTGGTTATTATAGTTTGCTTAGAAGATTTCCATGAAATGGATGCACTTCCCAGAGTGAACACATATCCACTCGTAGACTTCGACTCTTTTATGTCACATATCCAACTCACATCGTTGTATCCTTCGATAACAGCAGGATATCTCATATAGTGAAGTCCATTTCCATGAGTATATCTCAAGTATCTCAGTACTCTGGTTATCCCTTTCTAGTGCTCAACACCGGGATTACTCATGTATCTACTCAGTTTGCTTACTGCGTAGGCTAAGTCTGGTCTTGTACAATTCATCAAGTACATCAGATTTCCAATCACCTGAGCGTATTCTACCTGAGAGATACTTTTTCCTCAATTTTTTGATAGATGTTGGCTAGTATCTATTGGCGTTCATGCCAACGCAGTATCATCATTGGTGAATTTCTCAAGAATCTTGTCCACGTAATGGGACTGACTAAGAACAAGTCTTTCTGTTATTCTAAGAATTTTGATTACGAGAATCACATTAGCTAGGCCCATGTCTTTTATGTCAAATCTTGAGTTCAACATGTCTTTCGTGGATTTGATTATCTTATCATTACTCCCAATATTAAGAATGTCATCTACATATAAGCACAAGATACAAAGTCATCTTCTGTGGCTTTTGTGTAGAAACATTTATCACATTCTTTTAGTTTGAATCCACCTTCTTGCATGACATTATCAAATTTCTCATGTCACTGCTTTGGAGCTTGTTTCAAGTCGTATAAAGACTTCACCAATTTGTAAACTTGGTTATTTAGTCCTGGCAAAAAAAATCCCTCAGGTTGCACCATGTAAATTTCCTCTTCTAAATCTCCATTTAGAAAGGTCATTTTTACATCCATCTGATGTATTTCCAGGTTTCATAGAGCAGCAATAGCCAACAACACTCTAATGGAAGTTATTCTCAACACCGGAGAATACGTATCAAAGTAATCAAGGTCTTCTCGTTGTCGGTACCTTTAATTACCAACCTAACCTTATACTTGTCAATTGTGCCATCCGATTTTATCTTCTTCTTGAAGATCCACTTACAACCTAATGGTTTACTCCCCGGAGGAAGGTCCACAAGTTCCCAAGTATGATTTTGCAAGATAGATTCTATCTCAGATGTAATTGTATCTTTCCAGTGAGGTCCCTCAGAAGAGTTCATTGCTTCTGAGTAGCTTTGGGGCTCACCTTCCAAGATAAAAGTGATAAAATCTGTTCCATAAGATTTTTCCACCTGAGCTCTCTTACTTCGCCTAGGCGCAACCTCAACTGGTTCATCCTCTTCTTCTTCCTCTGGTATTTCCTCCACCCGTTTTGAGGAACTAGCATCCTCTCGAGTCTTATATGGAAATACATGCTCGAAGAATGAGGCATTTCTCGATTCTATTATCGAGTTCTTATGTATATCCGGTAATTGTGACTCATATACAGAAAACCGATACTCACTGCTATTATGTGCATATCCGATAAATATGCAATCAATAGTTTTTGGTCCTATCTTAATCATCTTCAGATCAGGCACCAAAACTTTGGCAAGACACCCTCACACTCGCATGTATTTGTAAGATGGTTGTCTTCCATTCCATAACTCATAAGGGCCCTTATCTATTTTCTTTCGAGGGACTTTATTTAAAAGGTAATTAGCTGTTAACACAGCTTCCCCCCACATGGAGTCTGGTAGTCCAGAGCTCAATAGAAGAGCATTCATCATCTCCTTAAGAGTTCGATTCTTTCTCTCAGCAACTCCATTCTGCTGAGGGGTATAAGGAGCTATTGTTTCATGTCTGATCCCGTGTTCAACACACAACTCAGCGAATAGTGATACATATTCACCTCCTCGGTCACTTCGAACCACCTTAATCTTTTTATTAAGTTAGTTTTCAACCTCATTTTTGTAGAGAACGAATTTCTCTATAACTTCATCCTTGCTTTTGAGAAGATACACATAACAATATTTTATGTTATCATCTACAAAAGTAATAAAGCACCTATTCCCACCACGTGTCGGTGTACCTTTTAGGTCACATACGTCGGTGTGAATTAGGCCGAGTGATTCGTTGCTTCTTTCAACGTATTGAAAGGATGGCCTTGTTAACTTTGCTTCAACACAAGTCTCACACTTGTGTTTTGGGTCAAGGTGGAATGTCGGTATGCTTTGCATGTTTATTAATCTACGTATCACATCGTAATTCACATATCCTAGTCTACCATGTCATAAATATGAAGACTCAAACATATAAGTGGAAGTGCTCTCAATTTTATTTATTTTAGGCATAATAGCTATTACACTGAGCTTAAACAACCCATCAGATACACAACTCCTTCCCACAAACAATTCATTTTTCGACAGTACAACTCTGTCTGACTCAAACACAATATGAAAGCTATGCTTGCTTAATAAGGATTCGGACACTAGATTCTTTCGAATCTCCGGAACATACAACACATTGGTTAGAGTGAGGTTCTTGCCCGAGGTCATCTTCAGCACCACTTTTCCTTGGCCCATGATGTCCGAGGTTGCCGAGTTCCCTATGAACAGCGTCTCTCCACTAATTTCTTCAAAATTGTGGAGCAGTTCTTTATTGCAGCACACATGTCTGGTGGCTCCAGTATCGATTCACCATTGTCACGGGTTTGAAACCACTAGGTTTAATTCAAAGACTACGGCACAAAGGTCTTCCATTTATGGTCCCTCGTTCAGGTTGACCTCCTACTTCTTCTTCGGTTTCTTGCATTCTGAAGATTTGTGACCAACTCGGCCACAGTTGTAGCACTTCCCAGAGAACTTCTTGGTTATGCCTCCTATGAGACCCATCTTGGAAGATTTGGAATTCTTCCATTTCGAGCTTTGTCCATGCTCGACCACGTTGGCTTTTACAGTAGCCTGAAAGAATATATTTCTCTCTGAACCCTTGTTGTCTTCTTCGATGCGAAGTCTAACAACGAGTTCCTCCACATTCATCTCCTTCTGCTTGTGCTTCAAGTAGTTCTTGAAATCCTTCCAGCCAGGAGGTAGCTTCTCAATGATTGCAGCTACCTGGAAGGTTTCACTCAGAACTATACCTTCTGAGTGGATCTCATGTAGGATCACCTGAAGCTCCTGGACTTGGCTGATCACTGTCTTGGAGTCAACCATCATATAGTCCAAGAATCAGCCCACAATGAATTTCTTGGCCCCTGCATCCTCTGTCTTGTATTTCTTGTCCAGGGAATCCCATAGCTCCTTATCCGTTCTCTTCGTGTTGTACACACCATACAGCGAGTCGGCCAGGCAGTTGAGGATGTAGTTTTGGCATAGGTACTCAGAATGAGTCCAAGCTGTTGGATCGTGAAAGCCGATAGAGGGGGGGGTGAATATCGGAAATCGTTCGGATTTTCGTAAGAGCACGTACGCAGCGGAAATAAAATAAAAACAAATCACAGCACAAAGACACAGTCGATTTACTTGGTTCGGAACCTGTGTCGACTCCTACTCCAAGGCCCACGGTCGTTGACCGTTTACTTTGGGCAATTCTATATTTGGCGCAAAGACAGTTTACAAATATTGAATACAAAGTAAGTGCAGTAAACTTTAACAATTAAGAAAAAGTTGCTCTTCTTTTACCGACGTCCGATTGTAGGTTCACTTGTTCGGAGCAGCGGGACGTCGTCGGCTCGAGTTGGGCAGTTTCCGGAGCAAGGCACGAGAGCAGAAGAGCGTAGAAGCGTTGAATGAATTGATGTTCTGAGGCCTTGGTTGAGGGGCCTTTATATAGGGCCTGGGGGCGCCCGGGACATCGGGGGCACCCCCCACGTGGCCTTTGATCCGTCAAAGTCTCGGTCACGTCTGATCCTCTGGATCCGCTTTGACCGGGGCGCCCGGAGGACTCGGGGCGCCCGGATTGACCGGGTCAAATTTTATCCGCTTGGCTTCGAGGGCTTTTGGTTCGATGCATGCGCATGGGGGCGCCCGGGACGCTGGGGGCGCCCGGGAGTAGCGCAGGCGCCCGGGAGCACGGGGGCGCCCCGCCCAGCAGCTGTTCGAACCCTTTTGCTCTTTACTTGTTTTGTATGCACCTTGGGGGCGCTCGGGACACTCCGGGCGCCCTACTCAGCCTTGCCTCTCTCCTTTGAGGCTTTCTGAGTTGAAGACACACATTCCTTCGGTCCTGCATCCAGGGTTAGTCCAAAACACAATAAAACAACAAAGTATTAGATTATACAGCCTTAGCTGTCTTGGTTCTGACTTTGGGCCTCCAAAATGGAGCCCTAGGTCGAACCGACGCCTACTGTTCCCTCGACGGGGAATGCGTCCTCACCTACTCCTCTCGGGAGAAATTACCTGATGCCAACCGCTCCTTTGGTTGGACTTTTGCCTGACGGTCCTTTGTCAGGTCTTGTAAACTGGCAGTCCTTCGCCAGTTGCCTAGCAGTCCTTCGCTAGGGCTTCATTCCCAGGCTGTCCTTCGCCTGGAGCCTAGCAGTCCTTCGCTAGGGCTTGATACTGGCAGTCCTACGCCAGTTGCCTAGCAATCCTTCGCTAGGGCTTTCTTTCCTGGCATTCCTTTGCCAGTGCCTAGCAGTCCTTCGCTAGGGCTTTTCCTGCACACTAGATTAACTTGTTAGAAAACAAGAAAGACTTAACTTTTGACCTATGTTGCCATTATCAAAACACAGGTTTGATTTAGGTGCATTCTGCACCAACAATCTCCCCCTTTTTGATTTATGGCAACCCTAGTTCAAAAAGTTAAGTTTAAGCAAAACATGAAAAAGTTTTAACTTTTGTTTCCTCCCCCTGGAAGGAATCTCCCCCTAGTTTTTTCAAAAATTCGTGGGGTTTAAAAAAACTTTACTTGTATTTTAAGACTTAAGTTTTAGGTCTAAAATCTTTCAACAACTTATGTTACAAGTACATAGGAGTGTTTTTAAGGCATAATTAGAGTACTTAAAAAATTTAAAGTTTTAAGTTTTAAAGTACTCATTAGTTTTGAGAATGTTAGCTTAAGTAAGAGTTACGGTTTTTTTTTTAAAAAAAACTTAAGCTTTAGGGTACTTTAAAAAATTTTGACATTAAGCCTAAGTAAGAAACATTTGAAAGACTAAAGTACTTTTGAAAACTTTTAAGAACTTAAGAAACTAGAGTACTTAGGCAAAATTTTGACAGTTTTAAGAACTTAAGTACTTTAGTAAGTCTTCAAAAAGTTTTAAGCTTTTGCATAAAGGATAAGTGAAATCTTTTGCAAGTTAAGTAAAGTTTTGAAATCTTTTTGAATAAAGGAAAAATTCCAAACTTTGAAAAAGTGAAATTTTTTGCAAGTTAAGTAAAGTTTTGAAGTCTTTTTGAAATAAAGGAAAAATTCCAAATTTTGAAAAAGTGAAAGCTTTTGCAAGTTAAGTAAAGTTTTGAAGTCTTTTTGAAATAAAGGAAAATTTCCAAATTTTAAAAATTTCTAAGTAAAAATTTCTCTTTCCTTTCCTATCTCTCCCCCTTTGCCATATATCAAAACAGATGAATATAGCATGAATAAAGGAAATGAATAAGAATTTGCTGTACTGAACCAATTCATAATTAGATTTACACTAAATTAATCAATTTTCTCTGTAGGGACCTGTCTAACCCAATTAGCTACTTACTAACTGTTATAAACAGTAGTTTTTGCTAGGGTTAGTCAAGTTAAGTGTTTCTGTTCAAGTTAGATTTTCTAAACTTGACACTTAACTTGATTGCTGTTTAAGTTGTATTTAGTGCCCCAATTACTGCAGATGCACTGACTTAAAGCATCTTGAATTAAGGCAAAGACCTAAGCATCTCAACCCCTTCTAGGTTATCAATCAAAAGGACCTTAAGGTGCTTGTGAGATGCTGGCTTCTAAGTCTATAGGTGCATGCAGTTCTAGGGTTAGGGCCTAGGCTAAGTCCATTTTCGAAAAAGCCCTAATTTTTAAAGGGGGTAGTTTTTGAAATAAAAATAAGACTAAGTCGAAAAATGAAGACTGATTTTGAAATTACGTAAAACAGTTTTTCAAATTCAATTTTTTTTAAAAAAAAATTTAAATCAAGTAGAAACAAAGATAAAGTTAATCTATTCTACAGAGCACAATCCTAACTGCCTTCTTAGTGAGCTGAACTCAGGTTCAGGTAAGGGTTTTGTGAATATATCAGCTAGGTTGGATTTAGAGTCAATATACTTAAGTACTATTTCACCCCTGGTTACATGGTCTCTTACAAAATGATGTTTGACTTCTATATGTTTGGTTCTGGAGTGTTGGATTGGGTTCTTAGTTAAATTAATTGAACTTATATTGTCAATAAATACTTGAGTTTGGGTGTAGTTGAGCTGGAAGTCCTTAAGTGTGTGCATCATCCATAAAAGTTGAGCCACACACTCTCCTAAAGCCACATACTCAGCTTCAGTTGTGGATAGAGCTACACAGTGTTGTTTTCTGCTGCACCAACTAACTAGACTCTGACCTAACAGTTGGCAGCTTCCACTTGTGCTCTTTCTATCTAATTTACAGCCTGCATAGTCAGAATCTGTATATCTTGTTAAGTCAAAAGTTGAGGTCCTAGGATACCAAATCCCTACATTTAGGGTGCCCTTTACATATCTTAGAATTCTTTTTAGGGCTGCTAAGTGCGTTTCCTTAGCACAGGTTTGGTATCTAGCACACATCCCTATAGCAAAGAGGATATCAGGTCTGCTGGCTGTAAGGTATAGTAGGCTACTTATCATACTCCTATAGAGTTTAAGGTCCACTGGTTTACCATCAGGGTCACTATCTATTTTTACATTTGTGGCCATGGGGGTACTTATGCTTTTAAAGTTATCTATTTTGAATTTCTTTATTAATTCTTTAGCATATTTGAATTGATGGACGTAATTGCCATCCCTAGTTTGTTTGATTTGTAGTCCTAAGAAAAATGTAAGCTCGCCAACTAAGCTCATTTCAAATTCATCTTCCATTATCTTGACAAATTCTTTTAGAAAGTTGGTGTTGGTGGATCCAAAGATTATGTCATCTACGTAAATTTGGACAATAAATATATCTTTTCCTAGGGTTTTAGTAAATAAAGTTGAGTCAATTTGGCCTTGTTTAAATTCTTTAGAAGTTAAATAGGTTGATAACCGTTCATACCAGGCCCTAGGTGCTTGTTTTAGTCCATATAATGCTTTGGTTAGTTTGTAAACATGGTTAGGTTTGTCTAAGTCCTCAAACCCTGGGGGTTGTCCTACATAAACTTCTTCTTTAATAAATCCATTTAAAAAGGCTGACTTTACATCCATTTGATATAATTTGAATCCTTTATGGGATGCAAATGCTAATAACATTCTAATGGACTCAAGTCTAGCTACTGGGGCGTATGTCTCATCGTAATCTAATCCCTCTACTTGGCTGAATCCCTTAGCTACTAAGCGGGCTTTATTTCTGACTATTTCTCCTTGATCATTTAGTTTATTCCTAAAGACCCACTTAGTATCTATGATGGATTTGCCTTCAGGTTTTGGCACTAGTTCCCAAACTTGGTTCCTTTCAAATTGGGCTAATTCTTCTTGCATAGCTATGATCCAGTCAGGGTCATGTAGGGCTTCATCTATCGTTTTGGGTTCAATTTTCGATATCATAGCTATTTGACTAAGGTTTCTATAGGAGGATCTAGTCCTGACTCCTAGAGTTGGATCACCCACAATTTGATCAGTTGGGTGACTGAGTCTGGGTTTCTTGGTTCTTCTAGAGCTTGGTTCAGCCTCAGGTCCGGCTGGTCGGTTTGGTTCACTATTTGATTCGACTCTTTGGGCTGGTTCATTTGTTGGTTGGATACTTGATTCAGTTGACTCATTAATTGGTTCAATGGTTAGTTCGTTTAAGGGTTCAATTAAGGGTTCAATAGTTTGTTCATTCTCTTGGTCAGAGTTTGATGAAGTTAAGTCTGGATTATTAGATGTTGAGTTGATTTCTTCATCAAAAATTAGGTTTGTTGTTTCTTCAATTTTCTTAGTTTGTTTGTTGTAAACTCTATAGGCTCTACTTGTGGTTGAGTATCCTAGGAAAATACCTGGGTTTGACTTGGACTGAAATTTTCCTAAGTAGTCTTTGGTGTTTAGGATATGGACTTTACATCCAAAGACCCTTAGGTAGTGTAGATTGGGGAGTCTATGATAGTACAGTTCATAGGGGGTTTTGTTGTGTCGTTTGTTAATCAAAACCCTATTTTGGATATAACAGGCCGTACTAATTGCTTCTGCCCAAAATTGGTTTACTAGATTAAATTCATTGAGCATAGCCCTAGCGGCTTCTTGTAATGTTCTATTCCTTCGATCAACTATCCCATTTTGTTGGGGGGTTCTAGGACATGAAAATTCATGTAGGTACCCATTTACCTTACAGAATTCCTCGAATCGTTGATTTTCAAACTCTCCCCCGTGATCACTCCTAAGTCTTTTAATTTTAGTGTCGTTTTGATTTTCAATTAGTTTACAAAATTCATTGAATAGGTTTAGGGTTTCATCTAACCCAGGTAAACCTAGAGTAATCATCGACTATTACTAAGCAGTATCGGTTTCCGCTTAGTGACTTGGCTCCATGTGAATCAAATAGGTCAAGGTGCAGGAGCTCAAGTGTGGTTTGAGTTAGATCAGATTGAATTAATTTGTGATTGGATTTGGTTTGTTTACCTTGATTACAAGGTTCACATATTAGGTTTTCATTATTTTTAATTTTGGGAATACCTTTGATTAAGCCAAGTTGGGTAATTTTTGAGATAGTTCTCAAATTGGTATGACCTAATCTCCTATGCCAGAGGTTTGATTGTTCTAATTGTGTTAACATACATTTGGGTATAAGGGGAAGATTTATAGTGTATACATTGTTTTTCCTAGTGCCCTTAAGTATGATTTCTGAGTCTTGTTCATTTCTAATCAGGCAGTTAGAATTGTTGAAAGTAACTATATAACCAGAATCACATAACTGACTTATGCTAAGCAAGTTAAAATTAAAGTTTTCAACCAATAGAACTTTCTTAATAATGAAATCAGATTTAAGCTCAATATTACCTGACCCAATTACCTTGAGTGTAGCATTATTGCCAAATGCCACTGAGCCTAGGTTTTTGAGTTTGGAGCTTGGTGAACTTCAATTTATCTCCAGTCATGTGTCTGGAGCAACCGCTATCCAACATCCATTGGTCCAAATCTTTATGTTCCTACGCATAAAGAATTTTCTTGATTTGGATCCAATTAGAATCAGGAATAGCTTTAAATTGAGTTTCACTGCCTAGTCCTGTCTCACCGAAATCTAGGGTTTTCAATCACGTTAGCCTTATGGTTTTCGGAGACAGGTTTTGATAGTTAAGATTATTTTGAAAATTTTGATTAATTTTGAAAACAATTAAATTTTGAAACATAATTAATTTTGAAATTTTCTAAAAGATGTTTAAATCTACACTTAGCTGAAATTTTGTGTTAGATTCGAATTTGACAAAAATTAATTTGAATTTGAATTTCAAAAATTGACTTTCAGGTCTTGGCGAGGCACTAGGCCTCTTTGGCCGAAGCCTTATGGGATCATCCACCCTTTCCTTGACAAAGCCTTTTAATGAAATTTCATTTTCAAAATTATTCTTTGAAAAATTTCTGGTCTAACTAGTTTGGATTTTGGATCGGTAGCTTCGGCTGGTTTCACCAGTCTAAAGAGACCAAGTAAACTTGATCTTATTAGAATTGGTTCCCCAACGTACTATCATCTCACCTCCACCCAATACTATGTTT
>JAGFNQ010003589.1:0-48575 GCA_024364735.1 Boesenbergia rotunda
AAGAAGTACATAAAGTTCTTAAAGCTTTCAAAATTTTGCCTAAGTACTCCTAGTTTCAAAAAGTTGTTAAAGCTTTCAAAATTTTGCCTAAGTACTCTAGTTTCAAAAGTTCTTAAAGCATTCAAAGTTTTGCCTAAGTACTCTAATTTCAAAAGTTCTTAAAGCTTTCTAAAGTACTCTAGTTTCAAAATTTCTTAAAGCTTTTAAAATGTTGCTAAGTACTCTAGCCTTTCAAAAGGTTCTTACTTAAGCTTGTCAAAATTTTTTTTACTCTAAAGCTTAAGTTTTTCAAAACTGTATTAAAACTGAAATTCTTACTTAAACTAACATTTTCAAAAAGTTTTCAAGTACAAGTAAAGTTTTTTTTAACCCCACGAATTTTTGAAAAATCTAGGGGGAGATTCCTTCCAGGGGAGGGAACAAAAGTTAAAACTTTTTCATGTTTTGCTTAAACTTAACTTTCTGAACTAGGGTTGCCATAAATCAAAAAGGGGGAGATTGTTGGTGCAGAATGCACCTAAGTCAAACCTGTGTTTTGATAATGGCAACATAGGTCAAAAGTTAAGTCCTTCTTGTTTTCTAACAAGTTAATCTAGTGTGCAGAAAAAGCCCTAGCGAAGGACTGCTAGGCACTGGCAAAGGAATGCCAGGAAAGAAAGCCCTAGCGAAGGATTGCTAGGCAACTGGCGAAGGACTGCCAGTATCAAGCCTTAGCGAAGGATTACTAGGCAACTGGCGAAGGACTGCCAGTATCAAGCCCTAGCGAAGGACTGCTAGGCTCCAGGCGAAGGACAGCCTGGGACTTAAGCCCTATCGAAGGACTGCTAGGCAACTGGCGAAGGACTGCCAGTTTACAAGACCTGACAAAGGACCGTCAGGCAAAAGTCCAACCAGAGGAACGGTTGGCATCAGGTAAATTCTCCCGAGAGGAGTAGGTGAGGACGCGTTCCCCGTCGAGGGAACAGTAGGCGTCGGTTCGACCTAGGGCTCCATTTTGGAGACCAAAGTCAGAACCAAGACAGCTAAGGCTGTATAAACAAATACTTTATTGCTTTATTATGTTTTGGACTAACCCTGGATGCAGGACCAAAGGAAGGAGTGTCTACAGCTCTGATAGCCTCAAAGGAATGAGGTAGTAGTTGAGTAGGGCGCCCGGAGTGTCCCGGGCGCCCCCAAGGGCCATACAAAACAAGTAAAAAAAAAGGAGTTCGAATACATGCTGGGCCGGGCGCCCCCGTGCTCCCGGGCGCCCCCGCTGCTCCCGGGCGCCCCCTGCGCTGCGGGCGCCCCCATGCGGAACATCGAACCCGAACCCCTCGAAGCCAAGGAGATAGGACTTTGACCCGGTCAATTCGGGCGCCCCGAGCGCTCCGGGCGCCCCTAGCGCTCCGGGCGCTCTGGGTGCCCCGGTCAAAGCGGATCCAGAGGATAGACGCTGACCGAGAGCTCTGCGGATCAGAGGCCACGTGGGGGCGCCCCCGACGTCCCGGGCGCCCCCAGGCCCTATATAAAGGGCCTTCGACCAAGGCTTCAGAAAAATTGTTCTCTCAACGCCCCAAAGATCTTCTACGCTCGTGCCTTGCTCCGGAAACACTCCAACTCGAGCCGACGACGTCCCGCTGCCCCGAAAGAGTCAATCCACTCCGGACGTCGGTAACGAAGATCGAATTTTTTATTATTATTGTTAGTGCACTTACTTGTAATAAATTATTGTAAACTGATTTGCGCGTATATAGAATTGCCCAAAGTAAACGGTCAATGACCGTGGGCATTGGAGTAGGAGTCGACACATGCTCCGAACCAAGTAAATCAACTGTGTCTTTGTGCTATGATTGTTTTATTTTATTTCCGCTGCGTACGTGCTCTTTACGAAAATCCGAATGATTTTCGATATTCACCCCCCCCCCCTCTATCGGTTTTCACGATCCAACACAATTGGTACTTTTGAAAACCGAAAGCTCCCTTGATGCAATTAGATATTAATAGCTTGTCATCTAACCAAAAATAAGAGAAAGGTTTCTTCCTAGAAGAACCATACATATCTTTGGCATCTAAGGCTTGGACTTATCAACCTTAGTAAGATTCAAAGAATAATAGCCAATGGGCCCTTGGGTTCATTGGTGGTGGAAGACTAGACTTCCTAAAAAAATCTTTGAATATTGCTTGGAAGGTAAGATAACCAAGAGGCCATTCTAGGCTAAGGGGTATAGAGCCAAAGGTATGTTAAAATTGGTTCATCCTAATAAGTGTAGGTCCTTAGTCTATTCAGAATAGAGGTAGCCTTGAATACTTCGTTTATTTTATAAACAATTATTCAAGGGTCAAAGTACATTTACTTGATGTACCGCAAGTCTGAATCTTTGATTAGTTCAGAGAATTTAAGACTGATGCGGAGAAACATCATGGTAAAAGTATGGCGACATTACGATAAGATTGTAGTGGCAAGTACCTTTTGGGATAGTTGTAGGACTTACTTATCAATGATTGGGAATCAGTCCCAATTCACTGGACCCGGTATGCCCCAACAGAACGATGCAGCATAGAAAAGGAAAAGGTCTCTTATGGTAATGGTTAGGACAATGATAAGCTACTCTGAGATTAGCCAGATTCGCTCGGGGGATATGCTCTGGATACGATAGCGTATGAGCTTGATACCATCTAGGTCAGTAGTCTCTATACCCATAGAAATGTAGACTGAGCGAAAGCCCAGTCTAAGACATGTTCAGATTTGGGGTAGTTCAACACGTGCTAAAAAGAGACACTAATGAGTTGGAATCTAGTGTAGAAATGCGCTTGTTCGTAGGCTATCATAGAGGAACGAAAAGTGGTTTAGTAGTCCTAAGGATCAGAGGATATTCGTTGGCTGATTCTTAGCAAAGGACTATGTAATAAACCATGAAAATTAAAAGGAGACATTCTGACGATAGTACCAATTGTACAAGAGGACATACCACAAGTCACTGCACCACGTGTCACAGAAGATACACAGGAAGTCCCTTGTCATAGTGGGAGGGTTGTTAGCCAAACCTAAAGGGTTCATGTTCTGGCGACCATGAATCAAGATCCCTGGATCTATGACGAGGAACATTCGCTTTGATGTGATAATCCAGTCAAATGGATTTGTTCAAAGAACAGATGAGATTTGTGTCTGTGACAGAAACATCATGGTATTCTTGTACTATACGTAAATAATATTTTGTTGATTGACAACAATAACAAAATACTATCAGACGTAAGGGTATGGTAGTCCAAACAATTATGAAGGACTTGGGAGTAGTGAGACACATCCTTGGGGATCAAAGATCTAAGGGATCTCCATAGAAGGATGATGTGCTTATCCCAAGCTTCATACAAGACACCGTCCTATCTCGTTTTAGCATGGAAACCTCCAAGAAAAGTTTTGTACTTTTCAGCTGTGGAGCTACTCTATCTAAGGAGATATGTTTACAACATCAAAGAAGATAGAGTAGGTAATGGCGGTTCCTTTAGCGTCAACTATACGAAGCCTTATGTATGCTAAAAATGAGACCAGATATCTGTTATGTCGTGGGAATGGTTAGCAGATATCAGAGTAACCTAGGACAAGAAAATTGGACTGTGGTAAAGGCATATATTAGTGCCTGAGAAGGACTAAAGATTATATGCTGATTTACTAGGTAGACCAATCTCCTGTGGGTTATATGGATACGGAATTCCAATCGACAAATATAAGTATTCCTCGGGGTTTTGTGTTTACTTTAGGAGGTGGAACCATAGTTTGGGAGAGTGTCGCGCAGTGGCTGCGTGACGGACTCCACCATGGAAGCTAGATAGATGGCAGTCTCTTATGGCAGCCAAGAGAGCTGCGTGGTTCAGGAACCTCAAGATGGACTTCGATGTGATTCCTAGTTTGCTCAGAGCTATCACATTTTGTTGTGATAAAAATGGTGCAGTTGCAAACTCGAAGGAATCACGAGTTCGTAAGGCAAGTAAACACATAGAGCATAAGTACCACCCAAGAGAGGAAAGGCTGTTGTTGCCTAGATTACATTAGAGGATGACCTAGGAAGATCTTTTCACTAAGGCTTTGGTAGCGAAAGCTTTTAGGCATGTGGAGGATCAAAGGGGGTCAGATGTATGGTATTTTGAAGACAGCAAAGTCTTTTAGTATAAGTGGGAGATTGTTAGGATGTATACTAAAAGTCTTTCTTTGGGTTAAAGAACATTTACATTTTGAAAGAGAATCACAAAATCACACGTTGCATATTTATATTAGTATATGCACAAAATGTCTCATACTTTGCATTGTAGATAACATGGAGTGTGGTGACACACAGAAGATCATGTTATCAGTTCCTTACAGAGTATAAGTAAGAGGCTCACAACTGAGATGGAGTTGGACAAACCATCAGGATGGTTGTAGTGCAATTAGGTGTGGTTTGTCTTAACCATAGAATTACAGTAGTGCACTTTGTGTGCATTGAGTAGGACCAAAATAGAGGTCATCCAATTTATACTGAGTTTATAATTGGATTAAACCTCGGTTATATTATGGAGTACAATCTCTAAATCTCAAAATAATAATGGGCACGTGTATTTAATTATAATTTCTTTGGTTTACCAATGGGCGAGATCTATTATGCTAGATCGATAAGCCCGGTTAGTTGGGAAATATTATTATCTATATGGTGTTTCGTTGATTATTGAGGGAATCCATGTCCTGGTGAGTCGGGATGATGATTCCCCCTTGATGAGCTCATAATGTTCATTATGTTAAATCTTGCATGTGGACTATGGTCCAACATGATGAAAAGGTTGGGTGGTACTAGTCAAGGATCAAGAGGTTGATTAATTAAAATTATCAGTAATTTAAATTAATCGACGGACATTCGATATCTTAAACACATGGAGATGGATGACTCTTAATAGGTGGAGCCCATATAAAAATATGGGGGTTGGTGAGGAAGTTCAATGGGGATCCTTTAGTGGAATGGATCTCCATTAATGGATTGGATTTGGATCCATTAGCGGGCCAAAACCCAACTCCTCCTCATGGTCCCTACCATAGCCCTATATATACCCCATAGGAGTCATGAAACCAAGGTTAATTAATCCAAGAATTAATCCACCATTACTCAAAGCCAAAAACCCAAAAACCACTCTCCCTTCTCTCTCCTAGGGTTGCGACAACCCTCCTTGTGGCCGGAGGCTTCAAAGGGAAGAAGAAGAAGGGAGAGACCACTTCTCCTCCGGTTTTCTTCTTCCTCTCTTCTACCCTTTGGCCGGAGCAATCTCAGAGATATCTGGAACCGACGGAGCAAAGGAGAAAAAGAGCTGTTGGTGGTCTTTTGTTGCCGGAACAAGGAAGAAGAAGGAGGAGCACTTGGGTTTTGTTTTTCTTGTCCTTCTTCCTCATTCATCGTATCCTCTCTTGTGGTTGAAGTCTCCTTGAGGCAAGGAACAAGTCTCGGCTGGGAGAGGAGGTGATCGGCGGCCGGAAAACAAGGAATTATCCTTGTTGGTGCCGGCGGGCTTGAAGAGGAAGAGAAGAAAGCTGTGGGTTTTTGGGGAAGAGGAGGAGAACTTTTCTCTCTTCTTCTTCCTATTCTCATACACCTCAGCTCCCTTGTGGCTGGAGCTTCTTGAGCGGCGGTGGCCACCGCCGGTGCAAGGTGGAGGTGAAGAGAGGAGTTGGCCGACGGGATAACCTTACTTGGTAGGGTTTGTGTTGGTGCTTGGAAGAGGATTGAAGAAAGGTGATTAATTTGAAGCCTTGGTGACTCCGCGTCATGGTAGCTCATCGCCCACGCGACGTCCAAGAGGGGAGGGTCATACGGTAGAAGGCTGCAAGGTAAAAGATGAGGTATATCTCTCTTTGGCTCCTTGTTCGTTTCTATTATTTGCTCTGATTATTTTTGTCATTGCATGTGTTTTAATTACTTATCATAGTTTAGTTAATTGTTAATTAATATTGATAATTAATTGTGTCATGGACCCCGATAATAAATACAAAAATCGGTGATCTATTGGTCATCTTTTTCGCGGTCACTTGTTTCGGAAAGTTACAAGGCCTTACTCTTGAGTTTGGCTAAGTTATGGCTTGAATCAATTGATACGATGAGGAGACAGTCATTTGGGAGACGGATCTCCATTCGGATTAAATTTTTAATCCGTAGACATGGAGAGGTCTCTCATGTTCGACCCCGTGTTCACTTAGGAAGTCCGGCAAGCTATACGACCAACACAAGCATGGGTCCCAAAGTTAAGCTTGACTAATCAAGCTGGACCAAATCAATATTGGATCCCCAAGGACATGATTCACATCTTACATAGCCCATATCGAGGTTTTAGTCCAGGGGGAGCCAATAGGAAAACCATCTTCATACTTAGATAAGTTTTTTTTGTTTTTCTGAATTATTGTTTGATGCCTGCTTATTTTCTTTCTGTAAAAATGTTATGCTGAGGATTAGAAATGGTTAGATAATGATTTGACTTGATTGAAACTTGTACAACCTAGTATTAGGGTGGGGCGAGAAGATAGTACGTTAGGGAAGTTTGTCTAAAAAGTCAGGTAGGGTAAGGTGTACCCTATTTGGTGTTTTTAGTCTAGTGAAACTAACACTACAACAAATATGTCTTTTCGTAGCACGCAATAGTTGTATCCGCAACGCGCATCATAACTCCAAGCTGTTAAAAGTCATAACATTTTGATAGCGTGCAGCTGCGTGCTGCGGATAAGTTGCATCCACAGCGCGCGACTACACACTCAGGATAAGTGGATCTGCAACACACGAATATACACTGCGGATAATTACATCCGCAGCGAGTGACTGCGCGCTGCGGATATGTGCATCCGTAAATATGCGCAGCGCGCGGCCGGTCACTGCGGATGTACATATCCGCAGTGTATATTTGTACGCTGCGGATACTAATATATTCTATATAATTATAATCCCACATATACACATCTTACACAATTTGATAATACAATAAATATACCACATCACATCTCTTAATTAACATCCAAAACTAAAACATTTATATCACAATTAATCATCAACACCACACTTTACCAAAATAGCATTTCACGTACTAGCAAAAACCGTTACAAATTAGTCATAAATCTAAAATAACTGAGTAGCAAAAAAAATTACAAACTAGTCATAAGTCTAAAGTAAGTAACTCAGTCAAAAACTATAAACATAGATAACCAAGCAACTGTGCTTCCTATTGCATCTTCGAGAAACAACATTTCATCATTTGGTCGAATGAGGTCCAGCTTGTTCACAAACACTCTATCAATCCAAACTTTCCAACAAGCTCCACCAAGAGGAACGTGATGCACTTTTACTTTAGGATCTGTGGATACAATTCGACCTTCTGCAACAACTCCATCAATACTCCAATGAAGCAGCTTACATTTAGTATTATCAATGATATCTCCACTCAACTCACAGCACAAAAGAGGGCAACAACCAAAATAAAATTTCAATGGTTGAGTTTGCAACCCACTGCCACTTCCAAATTCATAGAAAACGTAAAGGATACACCAACTTAAAATCAACTTACACAACAAGCTCTAGTACAGTTGCTCACGGCCAAAATTTTTTCGCAAGAATTCTACCGGCTATTAGGCAGAATTCTTTCAGAACAAAAACAAAATTTTGAGAATTCTTTCAGAACAATTTTTTTCACAAATATACATCAGTCTCCGCAGAGAAAAGGGAAAGGAAAATAGCGCAGCCCGAAGAACAAATATACATCAATCTTTCAGAACAAAAACTAATCTGGAAGCCCTAGCGCAGCCCGAACAACAAATATACATCAGTCTTTCAGAACAAAAACTAACCTGGAAGCCCTAGCACAGCCCGAAGAAGCTACCATGGGGCGGGAGTCTGTCGGCTATTATGCGGAGAAGATGGCGCAAACACAGGCAGCGTCTGTGAGGAGGAGGGGGAGAAGATGGCGCTGAGGATGCAGCGAGGAGGCGGAGAGTCGAGCGATGAGGAGGGCGATGAGTTGAGGCGCGATCGCGAGGGTTTTGGGAAAGAAACTACGAAAGAGAAATAAGGAGGCGCGATTGCGATGAGGAGGGAGGCACGAGGGATTTGGGAGAGAGATAAAATAAGGAAAAAAAGATGGAAATAAATAAAAATAGTGATTAATTGTAGTATTATTTGTACCGTATCATATATAATATATGGATGTATTAACAGCATACCAATTTTTTGCATGCCGTCGTTGTTATTATTTATTCACAGCGTACGTTAATATGTCATTAATAATATTATTAACAGCGTGCTTTTAATGTACGTCGTTGATGCTTCTTCTTTTAAAAAAATTTATGGTATTAACAACGCACATCAATATGCATGTCGTTAATAATACTATTAACAGCGTGCTTTTAATGTGCGCTGCTAATAGCGTACTGCGGAAAAGTAATTTTCTTGTAGTGTAACCGAAGCTACCACGCCAAATCTTCAATTAGTTAGACCAGAGTTTCTCAAAAGGTAATTTGAGAATAAAATTTCTATAAAAGGCTTTGTCTAGGAAAGGGTTGTTGATCCAATAAGGCTACGACCAAAGAAGACCCTATGCCTCTCCAAGACCTAGAAGCCAATTATCAAAATTTATTTTCAATTTACTAATTGTTAAACTTGAATCTAACACAAGGTTCAATCAAATCATAGTGTCAACTTAAAATCAAAGATAAAATTAATATATCTCACAAAACAGATAAGGATACCCTGTTTTGTCACATAGAAATGGGTGAGATGCTTAAGTCCTAAAAGTTTAGTCCATCCCAACTAACCTTACAAATGAAATCAATTTCACCTTTAAAGTTATGAAACTTAATAATTTTCAAAATTTAACTTAATAATTTTTCAAATTTAACATAATAATTTTTAAAATTTACCTTAATAATTTTCAAATTTACCTTAATAATTTTCAAAAGTTAACTTATTAATTTTCAAATTTACTTTAATAATTTTCAAAATTTAACTTAATAATTTTTAAAATTTAACTTAATAATTTTTAAAATTTACCTTAATAATTTTCAAATTTTACCTTAATAATTATAAAAAGTTAACTTATTAATTTTCAAAATTTAACTTAATAATTTTCAAAATTTAACTTAATAATTTTCAAATTTTAACTTAATAATATTCAAAATTTAACTTAATTATTTTTCAAAATTCAACTTAATATTTTTTCTGAATTTTCACAATTTAACTTAATAATTTTCAAAATTTAACTTATTAATTTTTCAAAATCCAACTTAATAATTTTCAAAATTTAACTTAATAATTTTTATAATTTAACATAATAATTTTCAAAATTTACTTTAATAATTTTCAAAATTTAACTTAATAATTTTCAAATTTAACTTTAAAATTTTTCTGATTTAAATTAATTATTTTTTTTATAACTCAAATTAAATTTTTCAAATTTTAACTTAAGTGTTTTTTTTAAAAACTCAAATTAAATTCAACCTAATTAACTTTCTTAATCCAAAATAATTTTTCAAAACTTAATTTATTCTTACAAAATTTTCAAACGAATGTTTCAAAACTAATTTAAACAATTATTCAAATCATGTTAAAAACCTGTCTCATAAAAAATACACATAGGGGTAACATGACTGATAACCTAGATTGGGTGAGATATACTAGACATGAAACTCTATCAATCTATCCTTACACCTATACATGAATGGATCTAAATCAGGGTACTTTATATAGGAACGTAATGGTTTGGACTAGTGGATGTTGGATAGTGGATTCTCCAGACATATGACTAGGGATAAATTGAAGTTCACCAAAATCAAGTACAAAAACCTAGGCTCAGTGACATTTGGCAGCAATGCTACACTTAAGGTAATTGGGTCAGGTAACATTGAACTAAATTCTGATTTTATTATCAAAAAGGTGCTATTAGTTGATAATTTTAAGTTTAACTTACTTAGCATCAGTCAACTATGTGATATTGGTAATGTAGTCACCTTCACCAACTCTAACTACCTTATTAGAACTTACATGACCTAGAAATAACCCTTAAGTGAATTAGGAAAAATAATATTTATATTATTAACCTACCATCAACACCTAAATGTCTTCTGACCCAACTAGAAAAACTAATTTATGGCATAGAAGACTAGATCACACTTACATGAAATTAATTTCAAAATTAAGTCAAAACGGACTAGTTAAGGGAATCCCTAAAATTAGAAACATTGAAAATTCAATCAGTAACCCATGCCAACAAGGTAAACAAACAAAATCAACCACAAATCTATTCAATCAGACTTCACCCAAGCTATGCTTGAGCTTCTACACCTAGACCTATTTGATTCTCATGGAGCCAAGTCACTAAGCTGAAATCAATATTGCTTAGTAATTATTGATGATTATTCTAGATTTACCTGGGTTAGGTTTCTGAAAACCAAAGATGAAACATTTAAATCATTTAACAACTAATGTAAAATACTCGAAAATCAAAAAGATACATAAATTAAAATAAGGATTAGAAGTTTCAAAAATACCATATTTTCAAATAACACTTCTTTTCAAAAACACTTTAAAAATACAATATTCTCATTTTCCAAAATATTTTTTTTTTCAAAATCATTTAGTCTTTTGATCATCTCTAAAAACATTTGGAAAATTGCTTTAGTTTGGCGACATCTCCAAGACACATAGGAAAATTTTCCTTGTAGTTAACAAGGTTTCCTAGGATTGTGTTAGATTGGGGAAGAATTCAAACCAAGAAATTTTTTATTTTTTGAAAATTAAATACATATTGAAAATATTTTATTTGATTGGAAAATCTCTAAGACACATAGGAAATCTTCTTGTGGTCAACAAGATTCTTAGGATTATGTCACATTTAGAGAAATTCAAATCAATAAAGTACTTAGATTTTTAAATTTTCTTTCTTAGGTACTTAGAATTCATTATAATATTTTCTGAAAAAGGATACTTAGTTGTTTTTTTTAAAAAGGAGGACTCCTCAAAATATTATTTTTATCTTTTCAAAGTTCCTTCAAAATTCATCTCCAAAAAGAAAAAAAATGCAAACTTTCATGATAATAGGGAGAGTATCATAATTTAAGGGGGAGCATATCACTTAAGTGTAAATATTTTTCAAAAAAACGCCTCTTGGATAACTCTTTCAAAAGTCTTTCTACTTAAGTTTTTTTTTCTATTTACAAAGAAAATTTATTCTCCTTTATCTTGAGGATTAAAAAGTGACTAAAAGTTCTGAACTCAGACTTATTGACCCATACTTAGACTTAAATCATGCTTAGAATAAAAAATAGGATGCTAAAGGTTCTGAACTTAGACTTATTGATTAAAAGCCTTAAGTTTTTTTTAGTTTTTTTTGCTTTTCATGCTTGGACTCACTAGGATTGTCAACTTGGTTCAAATCATGTCACTTTTAATTTCTACTTGGTTCATTACCACTAATTCTTGCTTAATTCTTAATTCAGTTGCATTCTTGATTTATTTTGCAAACTAATAGGCTCTGATATACAATTTTTCCCCCTCCCTTAATTAACCTTTTTTTTCAAAATTTTTTTTTCAAAAAGAATGTTGTTTTTGATATATAGCCAAGGGGGAGAGTAGAAAAGTGAAGTTAAAATTAAAGAAAAGTGATGTTAAAGTTAAAAATTGGCAAAGGGGGAGAGTAGAAAAATTTAGTTTTCCTCAAAGAAGTTTTAAACCTTTTTCAAAAGCATTTTTCATTAACAAGTTTTTTCTTTAACTTAAAAATTTTTGTAATGAATTTGGAATACTTAGAATTCTTTTAAAAATTAGAAAAATCTTTCAAAAAGGGAAATTGCATGTTTTCAAAAGCTTCAGGGGGAGGACTTCAAATCAAGGGGGAGCATTATGCAATTCTTCTATTTTCTAAGATTTTTTTAAATCTTTTGAAATGTCCTAAAAGGAGGAAATTACTAATCAAGGGGGAGAATGAAAATTTGTCTTAAACTTTATGGTTGACTATGAATTAACTCTTGTTCATGTTATTTTTAACTTAACCTTTGAACTGGGTTGTCATAAATTAAAAAGGAGGAGATTGTTGGTGTCGGAAGCACCAGATCTAACCTACTATTGATAATGGCAAAAGGCTCAAAGTTAAGTTTATGCTGTGATCTAATGTGTTTCATTGAGTGTGCAGGAAAGTCCTTGTTGAGCTAGGCATGAAATCTTGACCTGTAGGGTTGAGCATGAAGTCCTGGTCGAGGATTGGGCACGAAGACCTGGCCGAGGGCTGGGCACCAAAGACCTGACCGAGGGTTGGGCACGAAGACCTAGTTCATGGAATTGGGCAAGAAGTCCTGGTCGTGGATTGGGCACCCATGTCCTGATCCGGAAGATCCGGTAGGAGACTTAGCTGAGCGAGGATTATGGATAGAAGTAGAGATAGGTCAAGGTATTGACGTCTCGAGATCCGAAAGTCTCAAGGCCGAGCAAAAGTCCAACTAGAGGAGCCGGTTGGCAAAAAGGTAACTTCTCTAGAGTGGAGTAGGTGAGGACGTGTGCTCCGAAAGAGGGAACAGTAGGCGTCGGTTCGACCTAGGATTTCATTTGAAATCTAAAGTCAGAACCAAGTCAATTCCGACTGTTATTTATGCATATATTTTCATATTATATTGTTCTTGGACTAACCTTGGTTGCAGGAATGAATGGAACCAGCTGCTGCTATACTAGGCGCCTGAAAGGGTTCAGGCGCCCGTGAACCCAGGTGCCTGAGAGATATCAGGCATCTCAGAATGGGTTTTTTAGCGGATGGAGAAGTTGAGCTGGCAGGTTCGCCACATTAGCTTCTCAGGCGCCCGTGAACCATCAGGCACCTTAGCACTTCCAGGTGCCCAAGACTAGGGATAAAGTTTGGCCAAGTCTGCGGATAAGCATGCGCCAGGTTCGAGTGACGTGGTAGACACTCCAGACCCTTATCAGGTGACCAAGAAGGTACTATAAAATGGGCTTCACCTGTTTGCTTCCAGAATAATTGTTTTCCATCTCATGCACTCAAGCATGCTCCATCATTCATCGGTGTTCGAGTTTCCCGCATCGACAATGCTCATGATCGACGACACGATGCTTGAGAGTCTTCGCTATTTCCTTTGTGTCATTTGTGTTGGATCGGAGTAAATCGATAGAGGGGGGTGAATATCGATCATAAAATTTTTAGATAAGGAGAGCAATTATGCAGCGGAAAACAAGAAAACAATCGCTAACACAAGTTCTTTTTACTTGGATCGGAGTCGCGGTCGGCTCCTACTCCAAGGCCCACGGTCCTTGACCATTTACGTTGGCAATTCTATATTCGTAAAGATCTTTTACAGGTTCGAGTACAAATATAGAATTGAAATTGAAAGTACAACACTTATCGTAATTTAAATGTTACCGACGCCCGAGGTGGATGGAAGTTCGGAGCAGTGGGTCGTCGTCGGCCATGAATCGCGAGGTCGGAGCTTGTCGGAGCGTAGCGCTTGAACGAAAGTGTTGAGAGAGATGTGAGCGAGTTGTGTTGAAGCCTTGGGGGTGAACCCCCTTTTATAGTCGACTCCTGGACGCCTGTATTGAAGGGGGCGCCTGACACATGGCCTCTCCTGCGCGAACTCTAATCCGCAGGCTCAGTCAGTGCTTATCCCCTTCAATGAGGTGCCTGAGCTATCTGGGGTGCCTGTATGGACACAGGCCCCTAGCTTGACTTGGTCCTGAGGCTTCGTGGCAGTTTGCTTCGATGGCTTTGAAATAGCCTTGCACTGGGGCGCCTGAATCAATACAGGCACCTAGCCCAGTGAGGCACCTCACACCATTGAGGCGCCTGAGCTGCAGAAACACAGTTCCTTCGTTTCCTGCGACCAAGGTTAGTTCCAAAACACAAGAAGCAAATAATAAGTTTAGACCATTGTTTACAACGTTAGCTGTCTTGGTTCTGACTTTGGGTTTCCTAAATGGAACCCTAGGTCGAACCGACGCCTAATGTTCCCTCCACGGGGAACGCGTCCTCACCTACTCCTCTCGGGAGAATTTACCTTTTTGCCAACCGGCTCCTCCGGTTGGACTTTTGCCCAGCTTCACTCACCAGGTCTTCGGTGCTCAGTCCTCGACCAGGTCTTCGGTGCCCAATTTCACTCACCAGGTCTTAGTGCCCAGCTTCACTCACCAGGTTTATTGCCCAACTTTAGGTCAGGACTTAGTTGCCAGCCCGCGGCCAGGACTTAGTGCCCAATTCAATGAACCAGGACTTAGTGCCTAGTGTACCTAGGACTTTCCTGCACACTCAATCAGCCTATTAGATCACAAACAAATCTTAACTTCTGAACCCTTTTCCATTATCAAAACAAAGGTTTGACTTTGGTGCTTCCGGCACCAACAATCTCCCCTTCTTGATTTATGGCAACACGGTTCAAAAAGTTAAGTTAAAAAAAACATGTTAAAGTAATCTAACAGTAGTAAAAATAGAATTTTAACTCCCCCTAAATTTCACATTCTCCCCCTGAAATTTTCAATGTTATGCGGGTTTTGTGAACTTTCTAAGTTCTAAGTGTTTTTCAAGATTTTGCAAATTCTTTAACTTTGACTAAGTGTTTTTCGAAAAATAAAGCAATTGTACTCAAGAACACTTTGAAAAGGTTTTCTAAATTTTTGTTTCAATATTTTGAAAACAAATTTACTTAGGCAAAAGCAAGTTTTTGAAAACTGATTTTCCTTGCAAAATTTTACTTTTGAGATTTTTTGAAACATTTCCCAACTTAGAAAAATTTGCTAAAAAAACATTTTCAAAAAGAATTTATTTACTAAGAGAACTTTACTTCGCACATTTGCCAACATGTTTTTTGAAAAATAGTTTAGCTCAGGCAAATTTGAAAACAAAAATTCTTTAGAAATGTTTTTCACAATATACTTAGAAATTTTAACGCCTTTTCGAAGTGTTTTGAAAGCACTTAGAATTACTTTAAAAGTTTGAAGTACTTAACAAATACTAAAAAAATTTTAAACTTTTAAGGTACTTGAAAACTTTTTAAGTACTTGAAAACATTTTAAGCCCTTGACAACTTTTAGAAAACACTTAAAACAGTTTTGAAACCATTTTTTTCATACTTAAAGAATTTTGATGTATTTAAACACTGAAGAGTACTTAAGTATTTAAACATCGAAAAGTACTTGAAAACTGAGCACTTAGAACTTTCTACTTTACTTTTTGAAAAAGAGATGGAAAATTTGAAAAAAAAAAAAATTAAACATTTTCCCTCTTTCTTTGGTTTCTCTCCCCCTTTGCCATATATCAAAAAAACATTTATACTAATTGCAACAAGTAAATTAGAGCTAGTAAGATAACCAACTCTAAAAAAATTGGACCAAACCAAATTAGACCGATCTTGTTCGGGTCCTGTCTAACCATGTTAGCTACTTACTAACTGTCATAAATAGTTGCTTTTGCTAGGATTAGTCAAGTTAAGTATTCTGATCAAGTTAGATTTTCTAAGTTTGACACTTAACCTGATTGCTATTCAACTTGTATTTATTGCCCCAATTACTGCAGATGAACTGACCTAATGCATCTTGAATCAAGGTATAGACCTAAGCATCTCAACCCAGTCTAGGTTATCAATCAAAAGTACCCTAAGGTGCTTGTGAGATGCTGGCTTCTAGATCTATAGGTGCATGCAGTTCTAGGGTTAGGGCCTAAGCTAAGTTCATTGCGAAAAAGCTCTAGTTTTGAGGGGGTAGTTTTTGAAATAACAAAACTAAGTCGGAAAATCATTTTAAATTTCAAAAACTTGATAAATGATAAATTTGTAAAATTTTCAAAAAAATTTAATGAAAAAATAGGAAAAGGTTTTGAAAACAATATAAATTAGTCCTATTCTACTAAGCACAACCCTAACAGCCTTCTTAGTGAGCTAAACTCAGACTCAGGTAAGGGTTTGGTGAAGATATCAGCTAAGTTGGATTTTGAGTCCACATGTTTGAGTACTATTTCACCCCTGGCTACATGATCCCTTACAAAATGATGTTTTACTTCTATATGTTTTGTTCGGGAATGTTGAATTGAGTTTTTAGTCAAGTTGATTGAGCTAATGTTATCAATGTAGACTTGGGTTTGGGTGTAGTCAAGCTGGAAGTCCTTAAGAGTGTGCATCATCCATAAAAGTTGTGCTACACACTCTCCTAGGGCAACATATTCTGCTTCTGTTGTGGGCAGTGATACACAGTGTTGCTTTCTGCTACACCAGTTGACTAAGCTATGTCCTAATAGTTGGCAACTTCCGCTTGTGCTTTTTCAATCTAACTTGCACCTAGCATAGTCAGAGTCAGAATATCCTGATAATTCAAAAGTGGAAGTCCTAGGATACCAAATCCCTAAATTTACGGTACCCTTAATGTACCTAAGTACTCGTTTTAGGGCTGCTAAGTGGGATTCCTTAGCACAAGTTTGGTACCTAGCACACATTCCTACAGAAAATAGGATATCAGGGCTGCTAGCTGTTATGTAAAGTAGACTGTCGATCATTCTTCGGTATAGTTTAAGATCAACAGGCTTACCTTCAGGGTCACTATCAATTTTGACATTTGTTGCCATCGGGGTACTTATGCTTTTGGAGTTATCCATTTTAAATTTCTTTATTAACTATTTAGCATACTTGGATTAGTGAACATAATAACCATCTCTAGTTTGCTTAATTTGCAATCCTAAGAAAAAGTTGAGCTCACCTACCAAGCTCATCTCAAATTCACTTTCCATTATTTTTACAAACTCTTTTAGGAAGCTAGAGTTGATGGATCTAAATATTATATCGTTAACATAAATTTGGACAATAAAAATATCATTTTCTAATATTTTAACAAAAAGGGTGAAGTCAATCTAACCTTGGTTAAATTCCTTAGAAATAAGATAGGTTGATAAACGCTCATACCATGCCCTAAGTGCTTTTTCAACCCATAAAGTGCTTTTCTAAGTTTAAAGACATACTCAGGTTTTTCTAGGTCCTCAAATCCTAGAGGTTGTCCTACATAGACTTCTTCTTTGATGAACCCATTCAAAAATGCAGACTTAACATCCATTTGGTATAGCTTGAACCCTCTATGGGCTGCAAAGACTAACAACATTCTAATTGACTCAAGTCTGGCTACTGAGGCATAGGTTTCATCATAGTCTAACCTTTCGACCTGACTAAACCCTTTAGCTACTAAACGAGCTTTATTTCTAACTATTTCCCCTTGATCATTCAATTTATTTCTGAACACCCACTTAGTATCTATTACAGTTTTACCCTCAGGTTTAGGTACTAGTTCCCAGACTTGATTTCTTTCAAATTGGGCTAACTCCTCCTGCATAGCTATGATCCAATCAGGGTTAGGTAGGGCTTCCTCTATAGGCTTAGGTTCAATTTTTGAAATTAACGCGATTTGACTAAGATTTCTATAGGAAGACCTAGTTCTGACTCCTAAGGTTGGATCACCCACAATTTGATCAGAAGGGTGACTGAGTCTGAGTTTCTTGGTTCTTCTAGTACTAGGTTCAGCCTCAGGTCCGGCTGGACGGTTTGCTTCAGTGTTTGGTTCAACTACTAGGGTCGGTTCTGTTATAGGTTCAGTTGAGACCTCAGTAGTTGGTTCAAGAGTCAGTTCATTTAGAGGTTCACTCAACTATTCAATTGATGGTTCAATTGTTGGTTCATTGTCTTCCTAATCAGTATTTGATTGGTGTAATTTTTGATTATCAGTTTTTGGTTCAATTTCCTCATAAAAAATTAAGTTAGTCATTTCTTCAATTTTATGAGATTGTTTATTGTAAACCCTATAGGCCCTACTAGTTGTTGAATATCCTAGGAAGATCCCTAGGGTTGACTTGGATTGAAACTTACCTAAGTAATCTTTAGTGTTCAAGATATGGACATTGCACCCAAAGACTCTTAGGTAGTGTAGGTTAGGCAGCCTATGATAATATAGTTCATAAGGTGTTTTATTATGTCTTTTGTTATTTAGAACCCTATTTTAGATGTAACATGTTGTACTTACCACTTCTGCCCATAATTGATTAGCTAAGTTAAATTCATTTAACATAGTTCTAGCGGCTTCCTGAAGGGTTCTATTCTTTCTCTCCACTATCCCATTTTTTTGGGGGGTTCTAGGACAGGAAAATTCATGTATGTACCCATTTATTTTGCAAAATTCTTCAAATCATTGATTTTCAAATTCTCCCCCGTGATCGCTTCTAAGTCTTTTGATTTTAGAATCATTTTGGTTTTCAATCATTTTACTTAGGTTAATAAATAAGTTCAAAGTTTCATCTTTGGTTTTTAGGAACCTAACCCAGGTAAACCTAGAGTAATCATCGATAATTACTAAGCAGTATCGATTCCCGCTTAGTGACTTGGCTCCGTGTGAATCAAATAGGTCAAGGTGCAGGAGCTCAAGTGTGGTTTGGGTTAAGTCTGATTGAATTAATTTGTGGTTTGACATAGTTTGTTTTCTTTGATTACATGAGTTACAGATTGTGTTTTCAATGTTCTTAATTTTTGGTACACCTTTATTTAGACCGAGTTGGGTAATTTTACAAATCAGTTTAACATGAGTGTGACCTAATCTCCTATGCCAGAGGTTGGATTCTTCTAATTGAGTCAAGAAGCATTTTGGTACTAACGGTAAATTAATGGTATAAACATTGTTTTTCCTAGTACCCTTAAGCATAACTTCTGAGTCTTGAAGGTTTCTAATCAGGCAGTCAGAGTTGATGAATGTAACTACGTAGCCAGTATCACATAGTTGACTTATACTAAGCAAATTGAATTTAAAATTTATAACCAAAAGTACTTTCTTAATCACAAAATCAGATTTGAGTTCAATGTTACCTGACCCAATGACTTTGAGTGTAGCATTGTTGCCAAATACTATTGAACCTAGGTTCTTGAACTTGATTTTGGTGAATTTCAATTTATCTCCAGTCATGTGTCTGGAGCATCCACTATCCAACATCCATTGGTTCAAATCTTTATGTTCCTATACATAAAGTATTTATTGATTTGGATCCAATTAGAGTCAAGGATAGCTTTAAAATTGATTTTCACAGCCTAGTCTGTCTCACCCAGTCTAGTGTTATCAATCACGTTAACCTTATTGGTTTTGTGAGACAGGTTTTAACAAAAAAATAAAGATTTTAATTTGAAAAGCATGGTTAATTTTGAAAAAAAATTAATTAAGTTTGAAAATTTTATAAAGTTTATTGATTTTGAAAAATATGTTGAATCTAAGATTAATTGAAATTTATGTTAGATTCAAATTTAACAAGTAGTAAAGTGAATTTGATTTTCAATACTTGGCTTCCAGGTCATGGCGAGGCACCAGGCCTTCTTTGGTCGTAGCCTTATTGGAGCATCAACCCTTTCCTTGACAAAGCCTTTTATTGAAAATTCATCTTTAAGTTACTTCTTGAAAGATTTTGGTCTAACTAGTTTGGGTCTTGGATCGGTAGCTTCGGCTAGTTCCACCATAATGGTTTCCCTAACGTACTATCATCTCACCTCCACCCAATACTATGTTGTTCAAATTTCAATTTAACCTTTTTGTCCTTAGTCTAACCAGTCCTAAGTCTAAGCATGATAATTTGCAGAAGGAAATAAACAAGCAAGCAAGCAAGAAAAATGAAAACAAAATTATCTAATTATAAATATGGTCTTTATATTGGCTCCCCCTGGACTATAGCCTCTATAAGGGTTAGGCAAGATGTGAATCTTGTCCTTGGGAATCGAATATTGGTTTGGTCCATCTTGTTTACTTAAACATAGCTTAGGGACCCATGCTTGGACTTGGGTATTAGATTGGTTCAACACAGAATAATATGCACGTTGTCTCGACTTAGTTCGATATCCGAGTCCGGATCGGTTAAGGACGAACTTCTGCCTTCCAAGAATAATGTCAAGACCCTTGGAACACGAAGTGAACCGTTCTAAGGCTGCTCTGAGCTCCTTGACTTGGGTTTTCAAGGAGAAATTCTCTTCCTCAAGCTTTTTAACTTTAGTTGAGTTTCCTTCTTGAATTTCCTCGGTCAAGGACTGATAAGTGTCATTTTGTTGATCATTTCATATGCTCAAATCCGTATTTGACCCATATTTTACTTGTATAATTGTGGATTTACCCTAGGTTTTAGGATTTATACTCTTTTTGGACTTAATTGCAAATTTTGATATTTTCGAGTTGTTTTGTCACTTAATTTTTGATCTACTCTTGTAGGATTGAAGGGATCATGGACCTAGGTCAGGTTGGGTCAAATGTTGAGTCAAAAGTGGACTAGATCAAGTGATCAAGCGTCGACTCATTTGGACCGTCCGATGCAAGAACGGTTAGATCTAGACCATCTGAGAACTTCTGATCAATCTGAGCTGGGGTTAAGGATAATCGAGCGATCAGATCAAGATCTGAAGGTTTCAGCCCAATCAGAGATCATCTAGCCGTTGGAACATGATCAGAGTGATCCAGACCATCCATACAAAGATCAAGGTGATCTGAACCATCCGTTGGAGATCTGGCAGATCCGAGCTACCACGAGGATGATCCTGACCTCTGATCGAGATCTGGAAATTTTGAATCAAATCGGACAAGGATCCACCGTTGGATGAAGCGGAATCAATCTCAGCCGTCCACTTCTTTAACTACTTAAACGACTGCCCTGTTCAGATCTCAGCGTCGCGACCTCACTGTCTTCAGCTCGTTCTTCTTCATTCCTTCATCGTTTTCCTTCAAATTTTCTTCATCAGAGGCGTGGCCAACTCGATCACAACCATGGAGCAAGATCTGAATCCTTGGAAGAGGTTTCAATGGAGATTTAATCACTGATTTGCAGCTGTGCGCGATTCTGCGATCAGATCTGAAGTTGGAGCAATTTTCTATCGATTTGCAAGCTGAAGGGGTTCTTGGCTTGCCCTTGCGTGACGAACAAGGAGGTCTTGTAATATGGGAAGGATCGAGATTAGTTTTGGATGAAATTTCTTTTCATTTAGCTGTAATTTCAATTCTGCTTTCATTTCTGTATTTGTTTTCGAATCAGTTGCTTCAGTTCTTTATCTTGAGTTGTTTCAACTTTAATTTCGCTTTATTCTGCAAGTAGATCATTAGGAAGTTTGTTTAGTGAACAAATTTCTTTTAATTGCAGTTCGTTTCAAAGTTTAATTGCTGCGTATCAGTTTATGTATCAGTTCCTTTTCTTGATTGTCTGCTGTAGTTTCGGAATTCTGCATCAGCTTAATTGGATTGTTTCTTGTAGCTGGGAGCTTCCCAAATTTGAATGCTAGTTAGTCAAGTTGTTTGAGTAATGAATGATTGAAATTAGGTTAGTTTATTCCGCATAGATTCATTTCTGAACTTAGTCTCGAATCTGAATTCCTGCTTCTGTTTTTGCGAATCAGTCTTGTAAGTTTCAGTCTCATTTTTTTTGCAAGTTGCGTATCAAGTTTTCTCCCTTGAATCAGTTCCAAATTGGATGTCCCAATCCTTGTATCAAGTGAGCTTAGTTGTTCTTTTTGAATTCACTTGGAAGATTGTCTCATTTGCTTAGATATCAAATTAGAATTTCTGCAATTCTGAAATCTGTTTCTGCCTGGATATTTCTGCATTGATTTGAATCTTTTTACTGCATTTCTTCTTTCAGACCTGCATTTTAGTTAATTGATAGCTTACACTTCCAAGCTGAGTTTGCATTGTTTGTACTTGCCTTAGTTTGCTAGCTGAATTCCCTGCATACAAATCCATTTCTGCCATTTGTGTTCCATTCCTGCACCCATGCATTGTTTCTGAATTCTTTGTATCACCGGAATCTGATCATGCTTCTACTTGTTACTGCATTCTGTACCTAGCTTGTTTGATTCATACCCAATAGACTCATATCAGTTGTTTTTCTTTTGTTGTTGCATCACACTGTTGTTGCTAAATTTCTGTTTCAAGAATCTATTTTTTTTTCTTTCCTCCATTTAATTTCTGCAATTACTTGTTTGTTTGTTGATCAGTTTAAGGTTGTGAATTCCTCAAGTAGGTCCTACAAATCTCTTCATCAACAGCTTGTTTGTCTAAACTAACGATCAGTCCATTTCTTACATTTTGAGTCATTTTGTCACATAGAACTTTTATCCCTTGTGTATCAAGTTTAATAGCTCCCATTGTATCAAGTTAGGTTTCGGTTTTGAGTAGCAGCACCCTAAGTGCAGTTCATTTTATAATATACTCTTGCAAATTGAATTCAGTTCTATTTCCAAATTCAGTCAAGCTCCATTGTTTTGATTTAGTTGTTTAATTGTTTAGCTCATCATTAACCATTCTTAGCTTAAACGTGTCTAGTTAAGTTTTCTTTCTTTTAATTGTGTTCCCATTTCCTCATTGCAAATCAAACCCAAGTTTTTACTTGAAACCCAAAAACATTGACGACACAATAACTCGAGCACGAATCACACAACTTGAACTAGCCCTTGGAAAAATACGACCTGTGGCCCCTTTACTACGCCTTTCTTCTTTGATTGCAAAAAGGGTTTCCAGCACATTTATAAATATCTAAATTTGAGACCCACTTTCGTGACAACTTTTGGGTCCATCAAATTTTTGGCGCCGTTGCCGTGGAACATACTAGTTGAGTTGTTTGATTTTTGCTTGTATGCTTTTAGACATATCATTGGGTTCTATTTTATTTTGTTTTATCTTTTGTATACGGGTACTGTCATTTTTCTTGGTTGTTTTGTGACAGGGCTGCAGGTTCAAAAATATTTTCATCCACTTATCAGCAGCCGTGTCCACAATTTCAGCAGAACCAACTTTTCAATCAACCATTCAATCAGCAACCAAATCAATTTTTTCAACCACAATGTCAACAATTTCAGCAAGATCTTCAGTCAAGTCAGAATTTTCAGAACGGGCAGCCGCCATTCCAGAGTTTTCAGCCCCAGTTTGAGCAACCATTTCAACAATTTCAGCCCAACTTTCAGCCACCTTATCAACAAGATCAAGCACCTTTTCAAGGAATTCAGCAAGGGTACCAAGATAATTTGAATTTCCCGCAACCATTTCAATTTCCACAGCAATTTCACCCTTGCAACCAGAATTTTCAGCCCACGCAATTTCAGTGTTCACCACCACAATTTCAACCTCAGATCCAAAATTTTCAGAGCTACAATTTTGAGCCATCTCCACCAACTTGTGAACCAAATTTTCAGCAGTTAAATCAGTCATTTTATCCATTTGAGCAGCCCCAACAGTTTCCATTTCAGAATGCGCAGCCTCCTCCTGGACTTCAGCAGCCCTATTTTCCATTTCAAGACCAACAGGGGTTTCACACTAACCAAGGAGGCTTTGATGATCCTGATTGGGATGAGGCTCTACACCAAAGGATGATGGAGATGTGTCGACAAATCCAACAATAACAGCAAAGTTTACAACAACAACGGCAAGGCATCGAACAACGCCTTGCACAATTAGTTGATCAATTGAATCAGATAAAAGCCCAAAGATCAGGACAATTAGCTTCTCAAGCTGTTTTTAATTCTGAGAGCCCCGGAGTTGGTTTTATATCAGTTCAAGGTGACCCTAGTGCATGGCCAAGTCCTTCTTCAAGTAATCTTGCAAATTTGGTAGAAGAAGAAGAAGAAGAAATCATTAAAATCAAGGCACCTACAGCATGCATTCCTCCGGAGATTCCTACTCAAAATTCAATTCCAAATTTTTCAGTTCCAGAAGAAGAAACTGAAGCTCCACAGGACCATTCTCATCTTTTATTTTGTGATGATAGTATTATTGATGGTCCTAATTTTTCTAATATTGTTGTTGCAGATATTACTGAGGAAACATACACGGGAGATGATTCCACAGGTGTAGGGGATTGCACTAAGCCCCAGGGACCACCACAAGTTACTGGTACATTAGAAGATTCAGAAGATGAACCAGAAAGTGTAGGGACTTGCTTGGTGGAAGCAAGAGCCCAAGGATCACCTATTCTAGTTGAGGGTCCACCAGAGCTTGAGGCTGAAGAGGAGCATGTACTTGATCAGGAGGAGGCCATGGATACATCTACTCTTGTAGAACCTCCAGGTATTCTCCAGCACGCTCAGGTAAGTATTTCTCCTCTTTGTTCAGAAAAATGCAGCGAGATACCTAATGCTGACTTTATTGGTTATGATGAATTTATTGATATACCTTGTGTAGAAATTGCTTGTACAAATCCAATAGAGGTACCCAAAATTGATTTCCTTGATTGTAATGCATTACTTGATACATCTCTTGTAGATATGGGTTGCGAACAAATTTTAGAGGAACCCATAATTGATGTTGTTTGTTATGATGATATTCTTGATACATATTATGCTGATAGTGGAAAATTTTTAGAAGAACCTGAAATTGAAGTTGTTTATTGTGAAGAATCTCTTGCTATATCTTATGCTGAAATTGAATGTGAAAAACTTCTGGAGGTACCTGAGATTGACTTTATTGACTGTGACACTTTTCTTGATGTATCTCATATAGAACATGCTTGTGAAAAATTTACTGAGGTACCCAAAATTGATTTTATTGGATGCGATGCATTTTTAGATACATTTTATGTAGAGATTGATGATATTGCACTTCTTTCTTACCCTGCACGCATGAGAGAGGTATTACATGGTTTTGCAGGGTCCAGAAGACTACTGGAATGGGTACTCCACCTAAACAGTCTCCGACCTCCTGGAAGATTTTCCAAAAAGAATAAAGAGGGAGGAGATGATCTTGCTTTGACTTATAGCACTCCACCTCTGAAGTGGCTATTGTACCTAAATCACCTTCGGCCACCTGAACAATTTATTGCAAAGTTTAAGTGTGGGGGAGTCATGCAAAATAAAATTGAGCAAATGAAGGAAATATTTTCAGCTACTCCTACTCCTCCACTACCAAGATGGAGATTATTCCTAGATAGACTCCGACCGCCAGAAATAAAAGGGAGTTTACTTTTTCTTGCATTTTCTTTCATTGCCTTTTTCATCTTTATGCTTGCTAGAAGTAGAATTTTCTTTTAAAATGAATTCTTGCTAATAAATGCATGAATAGGGTAGAATGAATAAAAAGACATTGTAAATACCATTTTATGTCTTTTGGCACCTTTTCTTCATGAGTAGGAATAAAATGTATCCCTCTAGTTTATCTTCATAGCATTTTAGAGTCTTTTGAAAACAAATTAAATTTGGTTGTTAAAACTTAGGGTTTGAGCTCATGGATGAAATCTTGGATGCTTGAGTACTACTTGGCCATGGATTCTTGATTGAGGACTTGAGATGGATTATTTGTACCTAGTGAGGGATAGCCTTATTTTTTGTGACACATACATGTGATTGTACTCTAGAACTTGCTTAGGTTCTTTCAAAACCATATTTCGATGATTGGATCACATTTATAGAGGTGTATCATTTTGTTCCTTATCTCATATCAAATTTCATAAATTTCACTTGTATCACTTCATATTTTTCATTTTTTCCTACCTAATCTTCATATTGCTTGTAACTTCATTTTTCTAGGGATTTGTTTGTTTGGGGAATGTTCTTTGATGCTATTTTGCCCGAGACGGACAAAAGATTAAGTGTGGGGGAGTGGTTAGTGATGTGGAATCAAGCTCTATCAAGGATGCATTTCTTTTGAAAAAAAAAATTTTATCATGTGCCAAATTGAGTTGAGTTTGGTATCAAGATCAAGCAAGAAGAAGTAGTGAAGGAAGACAACAATTGAGGCATCTAGACTCTTGCTCATTCTTTGAAAATCAAAGGAAAACAAATGGCATACAATGAAGAAGAAAAAAAATCTGCAATTAAGAGAAGGAAATGGCACACAAATGAAGCATGATGTATCAAACTTGCCATAGAGTGTGTTTCGGCCATTGTACTAGAGGATGAATTGCAGCTGTGATAATCTAAACTAGTGGAGAAATTCTGTGCTAAATTGAATTCAGTTGAAGGAGGAAGGAAAATCTGAGCCAAATTGGAAAGGAAATAAGAAAATGACACCAAGGAAGCAAAGTGCCAAGCCTATTAAGTGGAGGAAGAATTTCGAAATCTGTATAATCTGGAAATACTGAAAGTGATAAGCTGTGAGGTGCTGGAACAATTGAAGACTCTGTTGTTGAATTTGTATTGAAAAAAATCAGTTGGAAACTTTGAGAGCAAAAACAGAAAAATAGTTTGAAAAACAGAAAAAAAAAAACAGAATTTTGAGTTTGGTTTCACTTGAGGGCTCTAAATCTGGGAGAAGTTTGGAAGCTACTGGTTTTGAGAAATCAGACATGAATAAAAAGAAGCTGCAACTGAAATAAAAAAACTAGCAGCTGAGAAAAAAAAACAGAGAAAAAAAAACAGTTGGAAAAACAAAGAAGCAAGTTGGCACATCCATGAGTTTCGGCACAATGGATTAGTGAAGTAATTCTCATCCAAAGTGAAGATTTGCTCATTTACATTTTGAATTCACTAGAGAGAAAGGAAAAGAAAGGAAAAAATCAGAAAGAAGAAGAGAAGAGCAAAATTGGCACACAAGATGAAAAGTTGGCACAAAGGAATTAATGAAGTCTTCTCATACAATTTTTGATGGGCATTGCAAAGACTCACCCTATCACACTTTGGATTTCATTATGTGGACTGAAAGAAGGGGCAAAGGGCATCAAAAATATCCTTAAGCATTCAAGTCTTTCATTCCATCAAATTTGCTATTTTCATGTCTTCTATTTCAATTTTTACCATCTTCTATATCTTTCACTTGTTTGAATAAGCTTTTATAGATGATTGATTCTAATCATGAATACTGGTAGAGAGTAGATAATAAGCAAGCTTATGGTAGTGTAAGAAGCATGTGTATATGAGTGAGCTCCATTTTCATCATGTATTTAGAACTTAGGAGGAGAGCCACCAAAAATTACCTTGAAAGGCTTAGAGAGTGAAATTCATCTCAATGAATCATGAAGGTTGAATTTGTTAAGTTGTTGATTTAAGGACAAGATACTAGTCTATTGAGCTTAGATTTTTGAGAATTAACAATCCTAGGTAATTTCTTTTCAATTGCTTCTACTTATGTTTGGAAATAAACTAGGGGATACATATTTAGTACTTTTCGCGAGACGCTCAAGCTTAAGTGTGGGGGAGTTGATAAGTGTCATTTTGTTGATCATTTCATATGCTTAAATCCATATTTGACCCATATTTTACTTGTATAATTGTGGATTTACCCTAGGTTTTAGGATTTATACTCTTTTTGGACTTAATTGCAAATTTTGATATTTTCGAGTTGTTTTGTCACTTAATTTTTGATCTACTCTTGTAGGATTGAAGGGATCATGGACCTAGGTCAGGTTGGGTCAAATGTTGAGTCAAAAGTGGACTAGATCAAGTGATCAAGCGTCGACTCATTTGGACCGTCCGATGCAAGAATGGTTAGATCTAGACCATCTGAGAACTTCTGATCAATCCGAGCTGGGGTTAAGGATAATCGAGCGATCAGATCAAGATCTGAAGGTTTCAGCCCAATCAGAGATCATCTAGCCGTTGGAATATGATCAGAGTGATCTAGACCATCCATACAAAGATCAAGGTGATCTGAACCATCCGTTGGAGATCTGGCAGATCCGAGCTACCACGAGGATGATCCTGACCTCTGATCGAGATCTGGAAATTTTGAATCAAATCGGACAAGGATCCACCGTTGGATGAAGCGGAATCAATCTCAGCCGTCCACTTCTTTAACTACTTAAACGACTGCCCTGTTCAGATCTCAGCGTCGCGACCTCACTGTCTTCAGCTCGTTCTTCTTCATTCCTTCATCGTTTTCCTTCAAATTTTCTTCATCAGAGGCGTGGCCAACTCGATCACAACCATGGAGCAAGATCTGAATCCTTGGAAGAGGTTTCAATGGAGATTTAATCACTGATTTGCAGCTGTGCGCGATTCTGCGATCAGATCTGAAGTTGGAGCAATTTTCTATCGATTTGCAAGCTGAAGGGGTTCTTGGCTTGCCCTTGCGTGACGAACAAGGAGGTCTTGTAATATGGGAAGGATCTAGATTAGTTTTGGATGAAATTTCTTTTCATTTAGCTGTAATTTCAATTCTGCTTTCATTTCTGTATTTGTTTTCGAATCAGTTGCTTCAGTTCTTTATCTTGAGTTGTTTCAGCTTTAATTTCGCTTTATTCTGCAAGTAGATCATTAGGAAGTTTGTTTAGTGAACAAATTTCTTTTAATTGCAGTTCGTTTCAAAGTTTAATTGCTGCGTATCAGTTTATGTATCAGTTCCTTTTCTTGATTGTCTGCTGTAGTTTCGGAATTCTGCATCAGCTTAATTGGATTGTTTCTTGTAGCTGGGAGCTTCCCAAATTTGAATGCTAGTTAGTCAAGTTGTTTGAGTAATGAATGATTGAAATTAGGTTAGTTTATTCCGCATAGATTCATTTCTGAACTTAGTCTCGAATCTGAATTCCTGCTTCTGTTTTTGCGAATCAGTCTTGTAAGTTTCAGTCTCATTTTTTTTGCAAGTTGCGTATCAAGTTTTCTCCCTTGAATCAGTTCCAAATTGGATGTCCCAATCCTTGTATCAAGTGAGCTTAGTTGTTCTTTTTGAATTCACTTGGAAGATTGTCTCATTTGCTTAGATATCAAATTAGAATTTCTGCAATTCTGAAATCTGTTTCTGCCTGGATATTTCTGCATTGATTTGAATCTTTTTACTGCATTTCTTCTTTCAGACCTGCATTTTAGTTAATTGATAGCTTACACTTCCAAGCTGAGTTTGCATTGTTTGTACTTGCCTTAGTTTGCTAGCTGAATTCCCTACATACAAATCCATTTCTGCCATTTGTGTTCCATTCCTGCACCCATGCATTGTTTCTGAATTCTTTGTATCACCGGAATCTGATCATGCTTCTACTTGTTACTGCATTCTGTACCTAGCTTGTTTGATTCATACCCAATAGACTCATATCAGTTGTTTTTCTTTTGTTGTTGCATCACACTGTTGTTGCTAAATTTCTGTTTCAAGAATCTATTTTTTTTTCTTTCCTCCATTTAATTTCTGCAATTACTTGTTTGTTTGTTGATCAGTTTAAGGTTGTGAATTCCTCAAGTAGGTCCTGCAAATCTCTTCATCAACAGCTTGTTTGTCTAAACTAACGATCAGTCCATTTCTTACATTTTGAGTCATTTTGTCACATAGAACTTTTATCCCTTGTGTATCAAGTTTAATAGCTCCCATTGTATCAAGTTAGGTTTCGGTTTTGAGTAGCAGCACCCTAAGTGCAGTTCATTTTATAATATACTCTTGCAAATTGAATTCAGTTCTGTTTCCAAATTCAGTCAAGCTCCATTGTTTTGATTTAGTTGTTTAATTGTTTAGCTCATCATTAACCATTCTTAGCTTAAACGTGTCTAGTTAAGTTTTCTTTCTTTTAATTGTGTTCCCATTTCCTCATTGCAAATCAAACCCAGGTTTTTACTTGAAACCCAAAAACATTGACGACACAATAACTCGAGCACGAATCACACAACTTGAACTAGCCCTTGGAAAAATACGACATGTGGCCCCTTTACTACGCCTTTCTTCTTTGATTGCAAAAAGGGTTTCCAGCACATTTATAAATATCTAAATTTGAGACCCACTTTCGTGACAACTTTTGGGTCCATCAAGGACCTCGAGTCGGCTTCCTCTTTCAGGCGTTTTACTTCCTATCGGAGGGACTCGACCCAGATCTTAGATTTTGCTATGTTGCGAGACAGATATGAAATTAACATTGACAATTTTTATTCAGAGTAACCTCTTACCGTGATTTTCCCGTTTTCTGAGATTGTTAGTCTTCCGTCGTCTGGTTCTGAATCTGATCCAGAGTCAACGTCTTCTGAGGCGGTTAGGGCGAGGAGATTTGCATGTGGGACTTCTTCTTCTTCTTCGGAAGAGGGTTCGTCCCAGGTGGCTTGGAGAGCCTTCTTTCTTCGCGCCTTCTTGGTCTCCTTCAAATTCGGGCACTCTGACTTGTAATGTCCCTTTTTATTGCACTCGTAGCGGGTAACGTTGGGCTTGCTCTTTGAGCTTGTTGAAAGTTCTGATGGATCTTCCTTTCTTTGGCTTGCTTTCTTCTTGTTCGTTTGGAGCTTTAGCTCTTTGTAGTAGTATCGAGCTAGTCGAACCTATTGGATCAGAGAAAATCAATAGAGGGGGGGTGAATATCGATATCAAATTTTTCGGAGAATAGAGGAGTTACGCAGCGAAAAAATAACAAAACAATCGTGAACACAAGTTGGTTTTACTTGGTTCGGAGTCGCGGTCGGCTCCTTCTCCAAGGCCCACGGTCCTTAACTGTTTACGTTGGGCAATTCTATATTCAGAAAATTGTTTTACAACTTTTAAGTACAAATATAGAATTGGAATTGAAATTGCAACACTTTTTGTAAATTAAATTTACCGACGCCCGAGGTGGATCGAAGTTCGGAGCAGAGGGTCATCGTCGGCGCTGGAATCTCGAAGTCGGAGCTTGTTGGAGCATAGTTCTTGAACAAAAGTGCTTGGAGCGTTGTGAACGAAGTTCTTCGAAGCCTTGGGGGTGAATCCCCTTGTATAGCAGCCATGGGGGCGCCTGTGTCGATGGGGGCGCCTACACGTGGCCTCTCCTGTGCGAATTCTTATCCGTAAGCTCGGTCAGCGCTTATCCCCATCACTGGGGCGCCTGAGCTGATGGGGGCGCCTGTGTTGATGGGGGCGCCTGAGCTGACTTGATCCAGAGGCTTCGTGGCAGTTTGCTTCGTTGGCTTTGGTTTAGCCTTGCACTGGGGCGCCTGTATCCATACGGGCGCCTAGCCCCAGTGAGGTGCCTCACTCCTTTGAGGCTCCTCAGCTGCAGAAACACATTCCTTCATTCCCTGCAACCAAGGTTAGTTCCAAAACACAAGAAGCAAAATATGTTAGCCATTATTTATAGCCTAAGCTGTCTTGGTTCTGACTTTGGGTCTCCCAAATGGAACCCTAGGTCGAACCGACGCCTACTGTTCCCTCCCACGGGGAACGCGTCCTCACCTACTTCTCTCAGGAGAGTTTACCTTTTGCCAACCGGCTCCTCCGGTTGGACTTTTGCCCAATCCACCTGATCAGGTCTTCGTGCCCAGTCCGCGACCAGGACTTCTTGCCCAACTTCCGGTCAGGTCTTTAGTGCCCATCCCTTTGCCAGGACTTCTTACCCAGTCCTTGACCAGGACTTCTTTGCCCAACTTCCGATCAGGTCTTCTTGTCCAGTCCTTGACTAGGACTTCTTGCCTATCCCTTTGCCAGGACTTCTTGCCTAGTGTACCTAGGACTTTTCCTGCACACTTAGTAAGCTTGTTAGATCACATTAACACCTAAACTTCTGATCCCTTTACCATTATCAAAACACAGGTTTGACTTAGGTGCTTCCTGCACCAACAATCTCCCCCTTTTTGATTTATGACAACACGGTTCAAAAAGTTAAGTAAAAAAATGATAACAACTAAGGGATTTAAAAAAACATTCAGTTTTCTCCCCCTGAAACGAATGTTCTCCCCCTGATTCTCCCCCTGAGTTTTCAAAGAAATGTGGGGTTTTGTAAACCTTCTAAATGCTTTAGATTTTGACTAAGTGCTAAAGTATTTATACTTAGATAAAAGTTTTTGCACTTTAGACAAATTTTCCAAAAAAATTCATACTTCAAAAATTTCCAAAAAAAATTTTCACACTTAGAAAATTTAAAAATTTTCAAATTTTTCATACATAGAAAATTTTCCAAAAAGATTTTTAAGTTTTTCATACTTAGAAAAAAAATTTCAAGTTTTTCATACTTAGAAAAAAAGATTTTCAAGTTTTTCATACTTAGAAATACTTAGTTTAGATTTGGGAAGACATTTTAAAGCACTTAGTTATTTACTTTACTTTTTGAAAAAGAGATAAAATTTTAAAAGAAAAAATTTATCCTTTCCTTTCTCTCCCCCTTTGTCATATATCAAAAATAAATTGATATTAATTACAATAGAGAAAAAAATTAGAGCTAGATCTAGTAAAACAAATGAAGTTCTGTATTGAACCAACTCTAATAACCTTAAGCAGAAACTGGACCAAACTAAGTTAACCCATTCTTGTACGGGTCGTGTCTAACCCAGTTAACTACTTACTAACTGTCATAAATGGTAGCTTTCGCTAGGGTTAGTCAAGTTAAGTGATCTGATCAAGTTAGATTTTCTAAGCTTGACACTTAACCTGATTGCTGTTCAATTTGTATTTATTGCCCCAATTACTGCAGATGCACTGACTTAAAGCATCTTGAATCAAGGCATAGACCTAAGCATCTAAACGCAGTCTAGGTTATCAATCAAAAGTACCCTAAGATGCTTGTGAGATGTTGGCTTCTAGATCTATAGGTGCATGCAGTTCTAGGGTTAGAGCCTAAGCTAAGTCCATTTGCGAAAAAGCCCTAGTTTTGAAGGGGGTAAGTTTTTTTTAAAAAAAAACTAAGTCGGAAAACCATTTTAAATTTCAAGACATTGATAAAAGGAATGATTTTTTAAAAAAATATTAATCAACATGAAATAAAACAATTTTTTTAAAAAAAATATAGAACAGTCCTATTCTACTAAGCATAACCCTAACTGCCTTCTTAGTGAGCTAAACATAGACTCAGGTAAGGGTTTGGTAAAGATATCAGCTAAATTTGACTTTGAGTCCACATCCTTAAGGACTATTTCACCTCTGGCTACATGATCCCTTATAAAATGATATTTAACTTCCATATACTTTGTTTTTGAGTTTTGAATTGGATTTTTAGTCAGGTTGATTGAGCTTATATTATCAATGTAGACTTGGGTTTGGGTGTAGTATAGCTGGAAGTCCTTAGGAGTGTGCATCATCCATAAGAGTTGTGTCACACACTCTCCTAAGGCAACATATTCTGCTTCGATTGTAGATAGTGCTACGCAGTGTTGCTTTCTACTGCACCAGCTGACTAGACTATGTCCTAAAAGTTGGCAGCTTCCACTTGTACTTTTTCTATCTAATTTGCAGCAAGGATAGTCAGAGTCAGAATATCCTGACAGTTCAAAGGTGGAAGTCCTAGGATACCAAATCCCTACATTTAGGGTGCCCTAAATGTACCTAAGTACTCTTTTTAGGGCTGCTAAGTGGGATTCCTTAGCACGAGTTTGGTACCTAGCACACATTCCTAAAGAGAATAGGATGTCAGGTCTGCTAGCTGTAAGGTATAGTAGACTACCAATCATACTTCGGTATAGCTTAAGATATACTGGTTTACCTTCAGGGTCACTATCAATTTTGACATTTGTGGCCATAGGGGTACTTATGCTTTTGAAGTTATCCATTTTAAATTTCTTTATTAACTTTTTAGGATACTTAGACTGGTGGACATAATTACCATCTCTAGTTTGCTTAATTTGCAATCCAAAGAAGAAATTGAGCTCACCAACTAAGCTCATTTCGAATTCATTTTCCATTATTTTTACAAATTCCTTTAGAAAGTTTGAGTTGGTGGATCCGAAAATTATGTTGTCAACATAAATTTATGCAATGAAAATGACTTTTTCTAAGGTTCTAACAAAAAGGGTGGAGTTAATTTATCCTTGGTTAAACTCCTTAGAATAAGGTAAGTTGATAGGCGTTCATACCATGCCCTAGGTGCTTGTTTTTGTTGGTGCAGGCAGCACCAAAGTCAAAACTGGGTATTGATAATGGCAAAGGGTTCAGAAGTTAAAATGTTATTGTGTTCTAATATGATCACTGAGTGTGCAGGAAGAAGCTGTTGGTGCAGGAAGCACCATATCGAACCTTGTTTTGATATTGGCAAAGGATTCAAAGTTAAGTTTATTGGTGATCTAACAATGTTACTCAAGTGTGCAGGAAAAGTCCTAGCGAAGGGCTGCTAGGCACCTGGTGAAGGGCTGCCAGGAAACAAAGTCCTAGCGAAGGGCTGCTAGGCACCTGGCGAAGGGCTGCCAGGAAATAAAGTCCTAGCGAAGGATTGCTAGGCACCTGGCGAAGGAATGCTAGGATATAAAGCCCTAGTGAAGGACTGCTAGGCACCTGGCGAAGGAATGCCAGGGTGAAAAGCCCTAGCGAAGGACTGCTAGGCTCCAGGCGAAGGACGGCTTGGGAATGAAGACCAAGCAAAGGACTACTAGGCACCGGGCGAAGGACAGCTCGGTATCCAAGACCTGGCGAAGGACCGCGAGGCAAAAGTCCAACCAGAGGAACGGTTGGCATCAGGTAAATTCTCCCGAGAGGAGTAGGTGAGAACGCGTTCCCCGTCGAGGGAACAGTAGGCGTCGGTTCGACCTAGGGTTCCATTTTGGAGGCCCAAAGTCAGAACTAAGACCGCTAAGGCTGTATGAAACTAACAACTTACTGCTTTATGTTGTTTTCGGACTAACCCTGGATGCAGGACCAAAGGAACGAGTGTCTGCAGCTCAGAGAGCCTCAAAGGAGTGAGGTAGCAGCTGAGTAGGGCGCCCTGAGTGTCCAGGGCGCCCCCAAGGTGAACATGAAACAAATGAAGCAAAAAGGAGCTTCGGCTGACTACTGGCCGGGGCGCCCTCAGCAGCCAGGGCGCCTCCAGCAGCCAGGGCGCCCTCAGCGTCCAGGGCGCCCCCAGCAGCCAAGGCGCCCCGCGCCTACGCCAGCGAAGTCGATTACACTTATCCAGCCGAGAAGCCCGCGCTGAAGGAGTCAAGCAGGGCGCCCCCTGCGTCCAGGGCGCCCCCAGTGTCAAGACTCATCCCTATTCGAGAGGGATAGAGTTTGACCGAGAGAAGCTCGGATCGCTTGACACGTGGGGGGGCGCCCCCAACGTCCAGGGCGCCCCGAGGTGCTATAAATAGCACCCAACGCCCAGGCTTTCAAGCAACAACTTCAATCAACGCTTCCACGCTCTTCTGCTCTCGCACCTCGCTCCGGAAACCTCCCAACTCGAGCCGACGACGTCCCGCTGCCCCGAAAAAGACAACCTACATCGGACGTCGGTAAAAGAAGAGTCTCTTTTTAATTATTTAGTTTACTGTGCTGAATTTGTAAATCAATCTTTGTAAACTATTATTGCGCCTCATATAGAATTGCCCAAAGAAAACGGTCAACGACCGTGGGCCTTGGAGTAGGAGTCGACCTAGGCTCTGAACCAAGTAAAACTACCTTTGTTTGCGTTTGATTGTTCTATTCCGCTGCGTAATTTCTCTAATCCTAAAATCCGAACGCTTTCCGATATTCACGCCCCCCCTCTATTGGTTCTCTCGATCCAACAAGTGGTATCAGAGCGGGGAAGCTCAAATTTGGTGCAACCACCAGTTTAAGAGTTTTTCGAATTTATGAAATTTTTTATTTTATTTCTTTTCTTTTTGTTAATCAACACCACTCGATCAGTCTCGCTTTTAATCAATGCCTTTTTCAATTTTGAATTCTCATTTTTTCACTATAAGTCAAAATTGATAAAACGAACAATTTTTGAAAATTTGTCATAAACTTTTTTTTTATTTTATTATTTTAATATTTTCCTCGAAATTCGTGCTACCTTAATTCGAGCAAATTTTTCTTAACATTAAATTTTTAACTTTTCATCATTAATCAGAATTGACAAAATTAATATTTTCAAAAATTTGTCATAAATTGTTTTTATTATTTTATTATTATTCCACCTCAAAATTCGTGCAACATTTATTTTGAGCTATTTTTTCTCTTCTCCCGCACTACTAATCCAAGACCAAGTCTTGGTATATTTTTGTTACTTCTTTTCTGTACGAGGATAAACTAAATGGCCAACCAAGAATGGGACAGTGCCCGTCCACCGTTATTCTCCGGCGAGAACTTCAATTCCTGGAGAAGTCTAATGGAGTTTCATCTGAAGGCCCATATGGACATATGGATGATCATTCAAACAGGGTTCTCCCTCCCCACAGAAGATGGAACATCGATCGCCTGGGACAAATTGGACGAACCAACTCTGAGGAAGATCGAGACTGATGCCAGGGTAACAGCAATCTTACAATGCGGCCTGACCAAAGAAGAACTGAAGCGGGTCGGATCCTTCAACTGCGCCAAGGAGATGTGGGAAAAGATAATCAATCTACACGAAGAGAGCTCCGATGTTGAGATCTTAGAAGCTCAAGAACAAGTAGCTGAGACAAACTCGACACCCGACGTTGAAATCAAACCAGAGTCAAATGACGAGTTTACTGAGACAAAATCGGTAATTAATTTTGAATCGTTTTTTGAATTAAGATTAAATAATCTAGCTGATATTGCAATGGTCGAGGAAGGTATAGTTTTTATTGCAGGAAAAACTCCAAGAGAACTGCAAAAGAGGTCTCAACCAATACCTGAGTCCAACTCAGACTCAGAATTTGACGACGAAGAAGGGGATGATCGGAAGCTGGTCCGGATGGCTCACTACAAGATGCTAAAAACAGCAAGTATCAAGGGGGAGATTCCCAACCAGGAATCAAAAGGTAAATTTACGATATTTGAAAATCTAACATTTACCTCAAAGAATGTAATTAATTCATTCAAATTAGTTAAGGTTAATATGTCAGAAAATTTAATTCACAACCATGCTGATTTTAATAAACCAGAGTTTTATTTCGATTATGATGTAACTTAGATCATTTTTGTTTGCTTTAATTGTGTGTTGTTGTTTTTATTATTTTTATTTTTTTGCTTAAAATTAGGATTGGTTAGTTTAAGGACTAACCTGATTAATTGAAACTTAAACAACCTAGTATTAGGACAAGGTTTGATGATAGTACGTTAGGGAAGCCTGACTAAGGAATCAAGTAGGGTAAGGAGTACCTTATTTGGTCTTTCTAGTCCGGTGGAACTAGCCGAAGCTACCTCTCCGAATCCTAAGCTAATTAGACCAGAGTGTCTCAAACAATGATTTGAAAATGATCTTTCTTTAAAAGGCTTTGTTTAGGAAAGGGTTGTTGATCCAATAAGGCTACGGCCAAAGAAGGCCTCTGTGCCTCGCCAAGACCTGGAAGCCAATTATCGAAACTCACTTTTAAATTATTATTTGTTAAACTTGAATCTAACACAAGCTTCAATTAAATCATAGTGTTAACATCAAAGATAAAATTAATGCATCTCACAAAACAGTTAAGGATATCCTGTTTTATCACTTAGAAATGAGTGAGATGCTTAGGACCTAAAAGTTGAGTCCAACCCAACCAACCAAATTCAATTAAATCTTAATTAAATCAATTAAATTAAATCTTAATTAAATCAATTAAATTCAATTAAATCTTAATTAAATCAATTAAATTAAATCTTAATTAAATCAATTAAATTCAATTAACTCTTAATTAAGTCAATTAAATTCAATTAAATCTTAATTAAGTCAATTAAATTCAATTAAATCAATTAAATTCTATTAAATCTTAATTAAATCAATTTAATCAAATTCAAAATAATTCAATTAATTATTCTCAAAATTCAATTTAATAATTGTCAATCATTTACTTTCAAAATTAAAATATTTGTCTCACACAACCCATAAGGTTAACATGCTTGACCACGTAGAACTGGGTGAGACATCTAGGACCTAAATGCATAATTCACTATCCATTTAAATAAAAAAAATATTTTCAAAAGTTATTCAAAATTATCTCTATTTTTCAAATTAATTCAGTTTACTGTATCCTACGTTTCCAACTCTAACAGTTTTTTCAAAATATTGAATTTCATGTTAAATATCAACAATAGACTTGCTTTAAAGAGAATCTAGGGCTTGTTTGATTCAGTCATTGTTTGGTCAAACATAGTCAACATAGTCAAACCCTAGTCAACATAGTCAAACCTGGTCCACACTGAAGTCCCTTAAGGTACTTAGATAAAGTCAGACAGTGTCAGATACAGGGGGAGTTTTTTTTGTTTCTTTTTTCGAAAAATTCAGATTTTTTCAAAAACCTTATGCTCTAAAACTCACTATCATCTCAAAATAAGGTTTTCAAAAAATTTGATTCAAAAACCCTCGTATATTACTATCTCTTTGAAAAATTATCATCATTTCAAAATGATTTTCGAAAACTATGCTATCATTCCAAGTTGTGTTTTCAAAAATTATCTTCTTAAAAATTATCATACTTCAAAATTATTCTTTTGATTTTGGTAAACCCTAAAGACACAGAGGAAGGTCCACTACATAATCTACTAGGACTCCTAGGATGTGTCAAATTTAGGGGGAGGCTGAATCAAAAGAAGAATTTCTGAAAAGTTTTTATTAATAATTATCTGTTTTGAAATTATTTAATAACATATTTTTATGAACTATATCTTCAAAATCCTTGCTGAAAATATAAGTCTTTCAAAATGCTATTATTGTTGTGGCTTATGAAATTATTTTTGAAATAATATTTACTTGGGTTGGAGAATTTCCAGGACACTTAGGAAAATGTCCTTGTAGTCAACAAGGCTTCCTAGGATTGTGTCAGACTGGAAAAGAAACCTAGTCAAGTAAAATATTATATTTTTTAAAGTCTAATACATTTCAAAAATTACTTATATTTTCTCAAAGTCTAATACGTTTCAAAAATTACTCATATTTTTCAAAGTCTAATACTTTTCTAAAAGTACTTATGTGTTTCAATGCATAATCTTCAAAAGTACTTCTATTTTTCAAAGTACAATGTTTTGAAAAGTACTAATACTTGTAAAGGCAATAGTGTTCTAAGTGCATGAAGTTTCTAAAAGACTTGCCTACAAATATAAAATATTTTTTTTAGTGGAGTTTTGTTGGTGCAGTTTAAAGTTTTTGCTATACTTTCAAGAATTATGCTAAGTATTTTTTCAAAAGTCATAGGCTTTGATACATAAATTTTTTTTAAAACATCATTCAAAATATATTTTGTTATTGATATATGGCCAAGGGGGAGAGTAGAAATTAAATTCTTCCTTAAATGTTTTCTTTTTTTAAAGGTTATCTTAGAAATGGTTTAAAACTTAGGAGAAGAATTTCACATTAAGGGGGAGAGAAAGGAAAGAGAGAAATTGTTTTAATCTTTATCTCTTTTTCAAAAAGTACTTCAAAAATTTCTAAGTATTTCTAAGTGTTTCAAATTTTTGTTAAGTGCATGTCTTCTCCTAAGTAAATTTTTTCCTTAATAAACAAAATTTGTTTGAGCAAAAAACTTGTTCAAAAATTTTGCCAAATATTTCCAAGTAAAGTTTTTTGGTGAAAAACTTGTCTAGAAATTTCTTAAAGATATTGTTTTCCAAAATACACAAAGTGTTTCCAAACAAATATTTCTAAGTGTGCAAAAATGTTTTTGGTAAACAAATTGTTTTTGGGAAATTTGAATTCAAAATTTTGCCTAAGTAATTTTTTTTGGTTTTAAAAAAAATTTAGGCTTGCAAAGCTCTTCAAAATGGAAAATTGTCTAAGTGTAAAAAGCTTTTGGTGCAAAGGCTTTTATTTTTTTTTTGAAAAACACTTTGTCAAAAAACTTAGAAATTTTTACAAAAACTCAAAACTCCCTATTAAGAACCTTGTTCGCCCATGTATGTTTTTGATATATGTCAAAGGGGGAGGAAAGGTCAAAGTTAAGTGTTTTAAGTGCCTTATAACACAAGTATTCTGGGTTTTAGGGGGAGTATGAGAAATAAAGATTTTTGTTAACTCTACATTAATTCTGTTCATAAACAGTTATACTTCATTGTTTACCTTTTGTTCTTAACTGTTATAAGTTTTTAACTTAATTTTGAATTGTGTTGCCATAAATCAAAAAGGGGGAGATTGTTGGTGCAGGAAGCACCATATCGAACCTTGTTTTGATATTGGCAAAGGATTCAAAGTTAAGTTTATTGGTGATCTAACAATGTTACTCAAGTGTGCAGGAAAAGACCTAGCGAAGGGCTGCTAGGCACCTAGCGAAGGGCTGCCAGGAAACAAAGTCCTAGCGAAGGGCTGCTAGGCACCTGGCGAAGGGCTGCTAGGCACCTGGCGAAGGGCTGCTAGGCACCTGGCGAAGGGCTGCCAGGAAACAAAGTCCTAGCGAAGGGCTGCTAGGCACCTGGCGAAGGGCTGCCAAGAAACAAAGCCCTAGCGAAGGACTGCTAGGCACCTGGCGAAGGAATGCCAAGATACAAAGCCCTAGAGAAGGACTGCTAGGCACCTGGCGAAGGAATGCCAGGGTGAAAAGCCCTAGCGAAGGACTGCTAGGCTCCAGGCGAAGGACGGCTTGGGAATGAAGACCTAGCGAAGGACTGCTAGGCACCGGACGAAGGACAGCTCGGTATCCAAGACCTGGCGAAGGACCGCGAGGCAAAAGTCCAACCAGAGGAACGGTTGGCATCAGGTAAATTCTCCCGAGAGGAGTAGGTGAGGACGCGTTCCCCGTCGAGGGAACAGTAGGCGTCGATTCGACCTAGGGTTCCATTTTGGAGGCCCAAAGTCAGAACTAAGACAGCTAAGGCTGTATGAAACTAACAACTTACTGCTTTATGTTGTTTTCGGACTAACCCTGGATGCAGGACCAAAGGAACGAGTGTCTGTAGCTCAGAGAGCCTCAAAGGAGTGAGGTAGCAGCTGAGTAGGGCGCCCTGAGTGTCCAGGGCGCCCCCAAGGTGAACATGAAACAAATGAAGCAAAAAGGAGCTTCGGCTGACTACTGGCCGGGGCGCCCTCAGCAGCCAGGGCGCCTCCAGCAGCCAGGGCGCCCTCAGCGTCCAGGGCGCCCCCAGCAGCCAAGGCGCCCCGCGCCTACGCCAGCGAAGTCGATTACACTTATCCAGCCGAGAAGCCCGCGCTGAAGGAGTCAAGCAGGGCGCCCCCTGCGTCCAGGGCGCCCCCAGTGTCAAGACTCATCCCTATTCGAGAGGGATAGAGTTTGACCGAGAGAAGCTCGGATCGCTTGACACGTGGGGGGCGCCCCCAACGTCCAGGGTGCCCCGAGGTGCTATAAATAGCACCCAACGCCCAGGCTTTCAAGCAACAACTTCAATCAACGCTTCCACGCTCTTCTGCTCTCGCGCCTCGCTCCGGAAACCTCCCAACTCGAGCCGACGACGTCCCGCTGCCCCGAAAAAGACAACCTACATCGGACGTCGGTAAAAGAAGAGTCTCTTTTTAATTATTTAGTTTACTGTGCTGAATTTGTAAATCAATCTTTGTAAACTATTATTGCGCCTCATATAGAATTGCCCAAAGAAAACAGTCAACGACCGTGGGCCTTGGAGTAGGAGTCGACCTAGGCTCCGAACCAAGTAAAACTACCTTTGTTTGCGTTTGATTGTTTTATTCCGCTGCGTAATTTCTCTAATCCTAAAATCCGAACGCTTTCCGATATTCACCCCCCCCCCCTCTATCGGTTTTCTCGATCCAACAGAAGCCCTAGGTACACTAGGCAAGAAGTCCTGGTAAAGGGCTGGGCAAAGAAGTCCTTGTCAAGGACTAGGCAAGAAGACCTGACCGGAAGTTGGGCAAAGAAGTCCTGGTCGAGAACTGGGCACGAAGTCCTGGCAAGGGGCTGGGCACCGAAGACCTGACCGGAAATTGGGCACGAAGACCTGGTCAGGTGGATCGGGCAAAAGTCCAACCGGAGGAGCTGGTTGGCAAAAGGTAAACTCTCCTGAGAGGAGTAGGTGAGGACGCGTTCCCCATCGAGGGAACAGTAGGCGTCGGTTCGACCTAGGGTTCCATTTGGGAGACCCGAAGTCAGAACCAAGATAGCTACGGCTGTAAATAATAACTAACACCTTTGCTTTATCTGTGTTGGAACTAACCTTAATTGCAGGGATCGAAGGATTGTGTTTCTGCAGCTCAGAACACCCCAAAGGAAGGGGGCAGGCAACTGGGCTAGGCGCCCAGGAGGTCCCGGGTGCCCAAGGTGAAAGGCCAAAACTGCAATTAAGCAAGAATGCTTCGAAATCACACTGGGCTAGGTGCCTAGGAGGTCTCGGGCGCCCAAGGTCAATGCCAAAGAGGTAATCAAAGCAAATTAGCCACGAAACCAGTAGACCAAGTCAAGCTAGGCGCCCAGGAGGTCCCGGGCGCCCCAGTCTGACCAGGGTCCAATTCAGAGGGATAAGCGCTGACCAAGCTACGGATGAAGGTTCTCCGATCTTAAGGCACGTGTCAGGCGCCCCCAGCGAATCAGGCGCCCCCAGGAACACTATAAAAGGGGCTCGACCCCCATGGTTTCAACAACACTTTTTCCAACGCTCAAAAGTTGTTCGTTCAAGCGCTCTGCTCCGGCAAACTCCGATCTCGAGATTCCAGTGCCGACGACGACCCTCTGCTCCGAAGTACGATCCACATTGGGCGTCGGTAATGAAAAGTGTAGTTTCTTTTATTTACTGCAACATTCTTGTACTGAAATCTGTAAACCTTTGTGCGATTATAGAATTGCCCGCAGTAAACGGTCAAGGACCGTAGGCCTTGGAGTAGGAGCCGACCGCGACTCCGAACCAAGTAAAATAATTGTGTTCTTTGTGTGATTATTTTATTTCCGCTGCATTTTCTTTTATTCTTATCCGAAAAAGTTTTAACGATATTCACCCCACCCCCTCTATCGTCTTCTCGATCCAACAAGTGGTATCAGAGCGAGGTAGCTCAAATTTGGTGCAACCACTAATTTGAGAGTTTTTCGGATTTTTACGAAATTTTTAATTTCTTTTTCTTACGAATTTTTCTCGTTGATCGAGTTTGGTGCAACACCACTTGATCGTTTTTCTAATTATCTTATTCCCGCACTACTAATCCAAGACCAAGTCTTGGGACAGTTTTTTTCAATGTTATTTCAGAAATTCTAAATGGTCATGCAAGAGGGTTTCAGTACAGCCAGACCACCACTCTTCAGTGGGAAGGACTTCTCCTACTGGAAGAGTCGGATGGAAGTCCACCTGAAAACTCAGGTGGACATGTGGATCTTAATCCAATCTGGTTTGGAAATATTGAAAAATGCTGAAGGAGTGGCACAGCCTTACATAGAATGGGATGCCTCGCTGAAAAGGAAGATCGAGGTTGATGTTAAGGCGACCCAGACACTCCAATGCGGACTAAACAAAGAAGAGCTGAACCTTCAATAGTGCGAAGGAACTCTGGGGTAAGTTGATCGAATTGCACGAAGGAATCTCCGACACCCGAATCAGCAAGAGGGACCTACTGCTGAACAAGTTATACACCATCAAAATGAACGAAGGTGAGGCAGCAGCCCAGCTCCACGCCAGGATCCAGGAGCTGATGAATGGTCTACATATAATAGGTCACAAGGTAGAAAATCGTGACCTTATCAGGTATACCCTAAACGCTTTCCCGAGAAATACTTTGTGGGCATCTATGGTAGATGCATACTGTAACGACCCGGAAAATCTTCTCAATATTTTCTTTAAAATATTGATCATGTCTAAATAGTTTTGAAGGAGTTTAGAGATACTAGTACGAACCTTAGCCTAATTATCCATAATTTCTCATTTAAATTGAGAAGCTAAGTACTAATGGGCTTTTCTAAGACCATGGTTATTAGTGGATTTTAGGTGAAATTTAATATAAATATAAATGGGTTTTAATTAGGAATATTAGTATGATCATGGGGGAATTTAGGGGGAATTTTCGAAAATAATATAAAAATAAAATGAAAAATAAAATAAAAATAGTTTTGAAGGAGTTTAGAGATACTAGTACGAACCTTAGCCTAATTATCCATAATTTCTCATTTAAATTGAGAAGCTAAGTACTAATGGGCTTTTCTAAGACCATGGTTATTAGTGGATTTTAGGTGAAATTTAATATAAATATAAATGGGTTTTAATTAGGAATATTAGTATGATCATGGGGGAATTTATGGGGGAATTTTCAAAAATAATATAAAAATAAAATGAAAAATAAAATAAAAATAAAGTGCAGCACCAAGGATTGAACCTTGGACCTATGTTACCACCATGCATGTACTAACCAATTCACCTAGCAAGGGAGTGCTAGTAGAGAATGAAGTGGATTTTGGTTAAGGCTTAGGGAAAATGAAGAGTCATCCACCATGACTCTTCACTTGTCCTCCTTAATGTGGTTTAAAGAGGTGGCATGGGAGTTACTTTTCTTCTTACACCAAGTCCACCCTTCTCCCTCTTCCTTCCTTATTCTAGCCAAAACCTCAAGGGGGAGTTTCCCTTTGGAAAAGCTTCACAAGAAGGTCTCTCTTCCAAGATCCAATTTTTTTTACAAGGTTGCAAAGGCTAGGGGTGGTCAAGAGACAACATGGTCTTCATCCTCCTCCCCATCTAAGGTCTATAACCAAGGTAAACCAAGGTAAGACTCCCTCACCTGTGGTGTAATGGTTTTCCTTGATATGGTTATGATCTAAGTTTTTGTTTGAGATCTAAGTTGAGAAATCCATGAAAGAGGACTTCTAGGGTTCGGCCACCTTCATGTTTCCATGGCTAGGACTAGTTTTAACTCTCTAATGATGGTTCTTATGTCTCCTTATGATGTAAGTGATGTTAGTGGTGATTCATGTGAATTTTTACATGATTAATGGCTCCTATAAGTTTCGGCCAAGACCCCTAACCCATGGATGGAACTTGATCTAACCATTCAACATGTTTAATTTGTTTCCCCTATGACATGATGGATAGTGATTGGGTTTTATAATAATTTTTCTATGAATTTCATGGGCCTTTAGGTTTCGGCCAAGGGCTAATCTAGGGCTAAGGGATTAGGGTTAACTTTAACTATGGGATCAAATGTTTTCTATGGCATTGTATGTTTGTATGGGACGTTATTTGTGACCTATATGAATTTTTCCATGGACCTAGGGTACCTTAGGGTTTCGGCCAAGACCATGACCCAGGGCTTGGATTGGGTTAAGGTCTCAAGGATACTTGTTGTTAGGTTACAATGATGTAAGTATATGGTTAAGCATGATGTATGGATCCTTATGTTACTAAAACCCTAGTTTTATGTGTTATGTGTCATGATTTTTTTGGTATGTTTAGGTTATGTGTGATGTTTTATTCATGAATATTATAGATCAAATACCATGAACATATGTGATGTAGGAGCAGGTTGAATAGAATAATGCATGTAGAATATGTGTGCGAAGGTCTATGTATGGTTTATGATGAATGCTATGACCCTAAATACTGTAGTATGCCATGAACACGGCAAGCTTTATGAACTAGGATGATGTTTATACCTTAGGACATGATTATGTATGCATGTCATGTTTATGACTGAAAATGATGAATGAAGTTAAAGTTCATGCCTTCGAGGCATAATGATGATATGGAATGAAAATGATGAACGATGATAAGGTTTATGCTTTCAAGGCATAATGATGATGTTAAGTATTAAGAATGAATGATTATGCTATGTATGTTTATGAATAAAGAAGCATGTGAAAGTATTTTATATTATGAATGGGCTTGTACCGGACCTAAGTAAGGTCCACGGTTCTGGACTACCGATGAAGCTGTCCACGGTTCTGGACTACCGATAAAGCTGTCCACGGTTCTGGACTACCGATGAAGCTGTCCACGGTTCGGGGACTACCGATGAAGCTGTCCTTACCCTAGTAGGTCGAGACTAGCTACCTCGTATTTACTTAGGGATGCGCGCATATGATGTATGAATGTGGTAGAAGCCGGGGACCCCAATGATGTTATGATTATGTTTAAGTATCTAAAAGTATGATTTTAAAATTAAGCATCCTTATGTATATGCATTTTGACTCATGCATTCATTCATGTTATGCATTATGCCATGATAGAAAATGTTTATGTTTATGCTTATGTTAAGAATTATGCCATGATAGAAAAATGTTTTAAGTTTATGTTTGATGTTAAGAATTATGCCATGATAGAAAAATGCTTCATGTTTATGTTTGATGTTAAGAATTATGTCATGATAGAAAAATGCTTCATGTTTATGTTTGATGTTAAGAAGTATGCCATGATAGAAAAGGGTTTATGATTATGATTGATGTTAAGGAACTATGCCATAATAGAAAATGTTTTATGCTTTATGCTCATGTTCTATGTTAAGAACTATGTCATGCTAAGTGAATTTTATATGCTTATGTTTTATGTTAAGCACCCAGTGATGTTAATGTTCGTGTGCTTATGTTTAAGTGACGAATGGTTTTAGTGAGTAGGAAAGGGTCTTACTAAGCCTATGTGCTTATAGTCTTACTTTTCTTATACCGCAGATCAAGCAAGAGGATACTAAGGAAGCAGCAGGAGAGGCACCAATGAGTGTGTGGTAGTGACTTGGCCAAGGAAAGATATAATTACAAGTTTTATGTTAACCTTATGATGGTGTTGTCTAGAACAACTTACGTTTGCTACTTATGTGCCTAATGGATGACTATGTGACTTTATGACATGATGGTAAGTATGATGTTGATATGCTAAGTTTCATGTCACCATGATAGGAAAAAAATAGTTAGGTGCATGTATGTGTAAGTTTTAAGTATTCCACTGCCTTACAATGTTCACATGCCCCTATGTATGTTAACGTAATACCGCTTTACGGAAAAAAAAGCAGGCGTTACAGGTTGGTATCAGAGTCGTTGCCATCTCACTACACACACATCAAGCCTCCTTCCTGCAGCTTCCAAGTAAGTATCTCTATGCATACTTTATGTTTTCTTATATGAAGTCTAGCATATACAAGTATGAATGATACCTTATGATGGGTAATGGAAAGTACCTATAAGATATGTGAATATGGATGATATTTTTCTTTATAAAAAATCAAATAATTTAGAATTCGTTATGGGGTAGGAATAACAATAACTCATATTAACCATACTTGTCCTTTATGAAGGAAAGCATGGCTAGAAGACAAAGTAACTGACTTAATGAGACTACTCCCTCGCCTGATCTGATGAAATTAGTGACCCAACTTCAGCGTCAAGTCACCGAGCAGCAGCAAACTATTAATACCCTAATGAACCAACAAGAAAATTCTACTACTCCACCAGCGAACCAGACGGCTATACCCGTGGCACCTACGGTTACGCAAACTCCTCCGACAGGCTCCACCACTGTGACACGACAAGAGGCTTATCTGATCCAATGGTTGAGGCTGAAACCGGAAAATTTCTCGGGTGCTGGCGAACCATGGGACGCCCAGGCATAGTTCAAGATGGTGGAAAGTACACTGGAGCTGCTGGACTGGCCTGAGTATGAGAAGATCAAGTGTGCATCATTCTGCCTCTCTGGGGATGCCAGAATGTGGTGGGAAAGAGTCAAGGCCAAGAGACAGGTGAACCAGATGGCGTGGTCAGATTTCGAATCAGAGTTCTTTGAAGAATTTTTCCACATGCGTGTCACAAACAAACACTACGATGAGTTCACGGAATTCCGGCAGGGCAACCTCTCGGTCAATGAAGCCGTGAAGAAATTTAATCGACTGGCTCGTCTGTGTCCTGAGCTGGTTCGCACTGAGAAAGAGAGAATCCGACTTATTCTGAAGGTGTTGCGGCCCGAAATAGCCCTGAACGTGGCTGGCGGAGTTAATAGACCTAGACCGCCGAGGAACTGTTTAGTAGTGCCCTACTCACGGAGCACTATCTGAACAATATCAATCAGCAAAGGAAGGCGATGAATGAAAGTAAGAATCAGGTTCACTTCGGAATTCTCGATTCTTTCTCTCATTATCCTTAATGTTCTTTCCGTTAATGATCACTTAGGAGGTCAAAAATCCCAGAGCACCCACGCTAATTGGAAAGGAGATTAAAGTGGTAAACGAAAGCCATGGGACAACTCTCTAGGGGGCCCAGCAAATAAACAGACCAAGCCTTCCCCCTGTGCGACATGCGGGAAAAACCACTCCGGGGAATGCCACAAAGGTACGAACCGGTGTTTCATCTGTGGTGTGGAAGGGCATATGGCGGCTTACTGTCCTACCAAGAACCAGGCCTCTCCCCAACAACTGGTTCAGTACCAGGGTGCACCAGCGAAATTACACTATATGCAAGCCGAGCTGGAAGGTACCCCGATGTTGGAGGCCTCCCCAACAGTGACAAATGCCAGGGTTTTCTCTGTTACCAAGGAGGATGCTGCAGAAGCTTCTACGGTTGTCACAGGTCAGATATTTATTTCCAGTCAGTACGCTACTGCATTATTTGATACTGGGGCAACGCATTCGTTCGTTTCTGTGGTATATATTAAGAAGATAGGAAGGCCACCTCAAGTGTTAGACTGTAAGTTCTTAACGACCCTGCCTTCGGAAGAAATAATGACATCCACTCACGTGTTGCGTACTGTGCCAGTAAGAATCGCAGAAAGAGAACTTTACTACGATTTGATAGTACTCGACATGCAGGATTATGATGTTATAATAGGAATGGATTTCCTGAGCAAATATGGTGCTTCTATCAAGTGTCGTAAGCGAAAGGTGATCTTTCGACCTGAGGCAGATTCTATGTTTGAATTTGTCGGAGAACCAAGGAAAAGAACCAGGAAATTTTTATCGACTCTTCAGGCACAGAAGATGTTAGACAAGGGTTACACTGGATTTCTAGCACATGTGGTTGACGCGAGTCAAACAAAGAACCAGAAGCTAGAAGAAGTCAAGATTGTGTGCGATTATCCAGAGGTGTTTCCGGAAGAATTACC